>OX030958.1:2411530-2546530 GCA_943735955.1 Piscicola geometra | reverse complement strand
CACACACACACACACACACACACACACACACACACACACACACACACACACACACACACACACACACACACACACACACACACACACACACACACACACACACACACACACATACACACACACACACACACAAACACACACACACACAAACCTTCTTGAGGAGTGTGTGCACGCCTGAGAGCTTGGTGATTTGTTGTCTGCGGTCCTGAAGGGTGGAGCTGATGGTGGTGCTGAAGTGCGTGATGTTCTCCATGCGACTCGCCAGCGTCTCCATCTCGCCCTCCATCTTCACTAGATCACTCTTCATCTGTCATGAGTGGTACATCATATTATTATTATTATTAAAAAACACATTTTAAATGATTTGTTTATGCATTCATTTGAACATAGCAGCCTAGATAGAATGCTTAATGACTGATTGATCTTTCTAAAAGAATCAAGTGACACCTTGCGAATGGTGTCAGTGGCGCTGATGAACTTGTTGTAGTTCTCATAGACCAGCATCTGCATGTCACTGTCCAGCTCCCTGATGCTCTTCACCATCTGCTGCTCCTTCTCCACCAGCTCCGAGAGGTTCTTTTGCTGGCATTTGTTCATTCAGATTATTCATAATTTATTGCAACTCCATTGAAACATTGAAAGATGAGCAAAAAAAGCTGCTAGAAAATTTATTTATTGAATGAATGAAGCACAAGTTATTAACTTTCAACAAAGTCCTCAAATAGACATCAGAGTCAAAGTTGGGATCGTCAATGTCGCAACTGGATTTCTTATTTGTTGTGTCATCCTTTTCTTCGTCTTCATTGTTGATTCCATAATACGTCTTTAGCAACTCCCTTCTTCTCTTGTTGTTCTCATCTGTTATTTATTTTAAAACATATTTATGAAATTGCCCAAAACGATTAAGCATCATTTTTTCCATAAATTTAAAATTAGTAATGCTGAGAATTATTAAAGCTTCAAACCTCCACGGTCAGTTGCCATTCTAATGTTGGTGACTGAATTATACGTTTAGTTCCCTTTTAAGCAATTGGTATTATAATTTCAACTTCTTTGTTTGCAAAATGGCTACCATACAAAGAAAAAAGGAAGGGGGACCAAATTTGAAATTTTTTGAGTGTTTGGAGACCATTGCTCTTTTAGAACCAGTCAGAGTTTGGTTGTTGAAAAACGCTAAAAAGGTATTTTCAAAACTTAAACCTCTAACATAGCAATCTATCTAACCGGCCTTTTAAATCAAAATCATTCATGGATGTTCAAATGGTTTTTCAAAAGCAAAACAATAATACTTCTTGCAGTACATACAGAATGAGCAGATAAATAACAAGACGTTGTCTGTCCTGGTGGTGCAACTTCTGCAGTTCCAAGAGGATGCCTTTGGCAAGAACGTCAGCAAAGCCCCTCTCACCAAATTGCCTGTGAGCTCCAAATCCTTTCTGATCTGCCCTCACACACATAAATGATTTTTTTAAAATTATAAATGTTATATTTATGTCTATCTATCTCTGGTATAATTCTTTATGTATTTCGTGGCTTCTTTTAAATTTTAATAATAAAAACTCAATGGTTCTTAAGATCTGATAATGATTCCACAGATGTACTGCTTCCTCGACTTCAAACCAAATGGGGCACTCTGCAATCTGCTGGTGGAGGCCTTCAAGTTCAAGACCGAGCAAGGATGGTGTGTGCAAAGCGCTTGAGATTTTGTAATGAATTTAATATAATTAAATAACTAGCAATAAGATAAATAAAATATTATAATAAAAGTATTTAAAAAACTATTTTAAAAAATCTTGTTTTCCACAAATGCAGGCGCAAGTTTGACTTCCAGAACCCGAGCAGGGTGGACCGCAATGTGGACATGTTCATGCAGGTGCAGAAGAGTCTCATCCACGCGAAGGTCATCAGCCAGCCGAGCGTCTTCATCCGCGACGACGTCGACAAGGCTCTCGCCTCCAAACTGCGCGACATCATCAAGCGACACCTGGGCGCTGTGGTTGAGAACGCATCCGAGGCATCCCACATCGTTTTCCTTCCTGCCACTCCCCCTCCAGCTGATCAAGGTCTTTTGTAATTCTTCAATGATGTTAATTCACAAAAACGACCGTTATTTGACATCCTCTAACCAATCCATCCTAATGTACTTTCTCTACCAAGCCACCGTACCATCACTATCAATGCCAGCCACATCAATGCCAATAACAATACCAAAATAAGAATAACACAAAAATAATATCATCATCATCATCCTGTAACGCCCTCTAAGCGCACCAACATCCATGCCAATAATAACAACAACAAAATAATAATAAAATACTATCATCATCATCTCCAAACACAACGACAGAGGAGCTCTTCAGGCCAGTGCTGAAGAGGGAGTCGAGTGTCATGCTGCACTGCATCTGCACTCCCAACAGGTCGCCACTCTATCAGATAAATAACCATATAAAAAATAAAAATATCATCATAATCATCCAGACAGTATGATGATGATGTTTTGTGGGTATGAAGATGATGTGTTGATGATTGTGCTGTAGTAGAAATGTTGGTACTGTGGTGATGATTAAATGCTGTATTGGTAAAGACAATGATGATGATGGTGATGTGGGTGAGGTTGGATTATTAAGGTTGATGGTTTTTCATTTAAATTTTCATTTTCATATATATATATATATATATATATATATATATATATATATATATATATATATATATATATATATATATATATATATATATATATATATATATATATATATATATATATATATATATATATATTGAAAGGGGTATAAAACCGGTTTTATTTAACAAATTTATTTGAAGCGCTTTTGAATTCGATAAAAAGCGCTATAGAAATAGTTTTGATTGATTGATTGATGACCATTATCATCATCGTCATCATCATCTCTTTCATCATCATCATCATCTTCATCATCGTCATCATCACCATTGTCATCATCTTCACCATCATCATCTTTTTCTTCATCATCATCATCTTCATCATCATCACCACCACCCAGTTATGACACATGGCTGAGTGACTTTGAGTTGGACGTCGACATGGACGTGGGCGCGGAGGAGGCACCCAAGCCGTGGATGGTGATGATGATGATCATGATAATAATATTTATAATAAAAATAATAATGATTTTTATTATTTTGAAAGTATTTATAAACATAAGAAGGATTATTATTAATTTTAAAATATTTCTTATAATAATAATGATAAGTATTATTAATGTATTTATGTTAATTAGAGGTCGGACCGGGTACCCGCGGGACTCCCGCGGGAACGGGAATGAAAATAAATTTCGGGACGGAAAAAGTCGGGAACCGGGAATAGGTTTTCGGGACGGGAAAAGTCGGGAACCGGGAATAGGTTTTCGGGACGGGAACAGGAACGGGAATCAACATTCAAATCGGGAACGGGAAAAGACGGGAACGGGAATCAACTTTTAAATATGAACGGGAATAACAGTTATTGTGATTGGATTCTTTAACAATGATTTTTCAGCAAACTTCTAAGTATGGAAATCTTTATTTCATCGATACTCCGTACTTAAAATAAGTATTAAATGCAATAGAAATGTATAACGAAGCCACCATTGCCAATGTCGAAATCTCCAACATTAAATTTGAAGTTGTTATGGTGAGTCCAAAGATTAGGGAGATTAGAACAAATGGGTGATGATGAAAACTTTTCAGATGGAATCAAAATCGTCAGTTATATTATTTTAGTTTTATAAATTAATACTTTGAATTTGAATGATTAATTTCCAAATGATTGCTCAGTTGATCATTTCGACAAAAGAAAAGATGCCATTGATCTTATTCATATGACAGCATGTCTGTTGCATCCCCAGTATGAAAGAATAATAGGAAAAAAGTTTGGAATAGAAAAGAAATAAATACCAAGACTTTCATTAGAGAAAATTTAATTCTATTTTGTATAGCCAGACCAAGCTGCAGTACCGTTGAGAAAAATAACAAATGATGATTATTTAGACCTATTATGTTTGTTTTTATAACGTAAAAATTATAATAAAATTATTATACTATCAAATTATACGAATGATTTTATATTTGCAGTTGTGGAGAATAAGAATGTTGTCAAAAAACATATTTCTACCATTATTGAAGAATTAATAATAATGAACGAAGAAAAAAATTCAGAAGAGGATGAATTGTACAAATATTCACAATTACGTCCCAAAAAAATTGAAGATTATAAAGATGTTTTATTTTATTGGAGTAAAATGAGCAATTTTAAAATACTACAAGATTGAGCCAAAATTTTGTTTAGTATATCTGCAAGTTATATTCCCTGTGAACGGAATTTTTCAATATGTGGTCGTTTAACTTCAGACCCAAAATCATCTCATTTGAAAGCTGAAACTCTTAACGGTTTAACCCGTGTGAAAAGCAATAAATACTTGATTGAATTACTCAAAAACAATGACTAACTTCAATACTTTCATTTCAATAAATTTTTGAAATTAAAATCGTTTTTTTTTTATTTATTAAAAGAAATATTCTCTGACTTTCAAATAATAAATTTAAAGAAATGTTAGAACTAGCAAGTTTGGGACCAGTGAAAATGGCAGCGAAAATGAATAAAAAAACAAAAGAGTTTCGGGAACGGGTCGGGACCGAGAATCGAGTTGCGGGAACGGGTCGGGATGGGAATCAAAATTCTGATGGTCCATCGGGAACGGGACGGGACGGGAAAACAAATTTCGGGAACGGGACGGGACCGGGAATGAAAAATCGTCCATGTCCGACCTCTAATGTTAATAAATTGGTTAAATTCGCCAGGTGAACGCTTCATGGCTGCTCGACCTCGAGGAGTACAATGAGTGGATGAGTGAGGAGGACTATATGGTCGAGCACGAGGTGCTGATGATGATGATGATGATGATTATGGTGGTGGTTGTGGTGAAGATGATGATGGTGGCGTTGATGATGATAATGATGATGATGATTGTGAAGATGATAGTGTTGTTGATGGTGATGGTGATGGTAGTAACGATTATAAGGAAACTAAGCCTAATGCCTGAAAATCTTTTGAATATTCATCATGATCATCATTGCCACTCACCTTCCCCACACCTCATCAACACCATCACTTCACCATCACATCAGCATCACATCACCATCACATCACCATCACATCACCATCACATCACCATCACATCACCATCACATCAGCACACTCACACAGGATGAGAGCAGTCAACACAAGGCGAAGAGGGAGGCACGCATGAGGTTCACTCTTGAAGAGGTGCTGTCTGTCGTCATCTTCTTTGTGTGTGTGTGTGTGTGTGTGTATGTGTGTGTGTGTGTGTGTGTGTGTGTGTGTGTGTGTGTGTGTGTGTGTGTGTGTGTGTGTTGTTGTGTGTGTGGGTGTGTATGTGTGTGAGTGTGCTCGTCTTTCATTCACACACTTGCTTGTCTGTCATCATTACCAAAATGATCTTTATCATCATCAAAGCACCTGCTTGTCCGTCGTCTTTTTTGTCTAGTCATTTCACCACCATCACCATCATGACTCCTTCCTTCCTACCTTGCTGCAGCTGCAGACGATGTCGAACGAGGAGAAGAAGAACAAGAGGATGAAGAGGAGGAGGTCGCCATCGCCGTCCTCCATGTCAGCCAAGAAGAAGAAGGGGTGCCCACTATTATTCCTACTACTCTTCTTCCTGTTATTGTTGTTTTGTTGTTATTATTATTATTTTTGTTATATCTTTCTATTTCCTTTTCATTTCTCAATAAAACTTATTACTGCTTGCTTTCGTCACCTGAACTGCTTGTTATCAGTTTGGAAATTTGACACTGATGCATGCTGTGTGCTCACCAACCAACAAGTTCCCCCCCCCCCCCCCCACAATAAATCAACACTTCCCACTCGCTCGTCAGAGGCCGCTCCAACCCTCAAGCGAGCAGTCAGAAGAAGCGTGCCACAGCGGCTTCCACGCTCAACGACGACGACGACGACCTCTCGAGGGACTTTGACGACCCTGCCGCTGAAACCGCCATCCAACAGGTGCCCTTCTGCCGCTCCCTCGCCCTCTCTGGCCCTGCCTCCGGAGCCGCCAAGCCCGTCCTGCTGGAGTTGGATGATGTGGAGGTTGGATGGGTGGGTAGGAGGGAGGGTCGTTTGGTGGGATTGGGTGGGAAGTTTGTTAGAATGGGGGTTGAGTGGGAGGTTGGTGGAAGAGGGTTTAGTGGTGGGTTTGTAGGTTTGGAGGAGGAGGTTCAGTGGAAGGTTTGGAGAAGGAGGTTGAGTGGAAGGTTTGGAGGAGGGAGTTGAGTGGAAGGTTTGGAGGAGGAGGTTGAGTGGAAGGTTTGGAGGAGGAGGTTGAGTAGGTTGTTTGGAGGGGGGTTGAGTAGGTTGTTTGGAGGAGGAGGTTGAGTGGAAGGTTTGGAGGAGGAGGTTGAGTAGGTTGTTTGGAGGGGGGTTGAGTAGGTTGTTTGGAGGAGGAGGTTGAGTGAAAGGTTTGGAGGAGGTTGAGTGGAAAGTTTGGAGGGGGGTTGAGTAGGTTGTTTGGAGGAGGAGGTTGAGTGAAAGGTTTGGAGGAGGTTGAGTGGAAGGTTTGGAGGGGGGTTGAGTAGGTTGTTTGGAGGAGGGAGTTGAATTCGAGGTACGAGAAAGTGTGAGAGTTTGGAAGGAGGATTGAGTGGTAGGTTGGTGGAAGGGGTTGGGGGGATATGACCTTCTCTCCCAATCACTTTTTAAACAATCATCATCAACAACAACAGACAGCAGGAGACGCCGAGTCATCGAGACCAGCATCACCAAGCGACAACAACAACACAACCACCAACAACAACGCCAACAACAACACCGACGACGACAACAACAACAACAACCTGACGGAGCAAACGCACCACATCGTCATCCCCTCCTACTCCTCGTGGTTCGACTACCACTCGATCCACTCGATCGAACGACGAGGCCTGCCCGAGTTCTTCAACGCCAAGAACAAGTCCAAGACGCCTGAAGTGTCAGTGTGCATCGTCATCATCATCATCATCATCATCATCATCATCATCATCACCACCATCATCATCACCACCACCCCCCCTGCAGCTACCTGGCGTACCGAAATTTCATGATGGACACTTACCGCCTCAACCCGCAAGAGTACCTCACCTCCACCGCGTGCCGGAGAAACCTCGCTGGTGACGTGTGTGCCGTCATCAGGTGAGGCCGTTGTGTCCATTGTTTGCTTTTGTCTTTTTTGTTGGGTTTCATTTTTAGGCCATTATGTCTAATGTAGTTAGGGCGTTATGTTTTTGAATGGTTTTTGACTGCAGTAACGCACTGTTGCACGCCACAATAGTATCAAAGCATCATAACATCGTCGCTAGAGAATCAATGCACCACACATTACACCACAACCACACCACACATTACACCACAACCACACCACACATTACACCACAACCACACCACACATTACACCACAACCACACCACACATTACACCACAACCACACCACACATTACACCACAACCACACCACACATTACACCACAACCACACCACACATTACACCACAACCACACCACACATTACACCACAACCACACCACACATTACACCACACATTACACCACAACCACACCACACATTACACCACACATTACACCACAACCACACCACACATTACACCACACATTACACCACAACCACACCACACATTACACCACACATTACACCACAACCACACCACACATTACACCACAACCACACCACACAATACACCACAACCACACCACACATTACACCACACATTACACCACAACCACACCACACATTACACCACAACCACACCACACATTACACCACAACCACACCACACATTACACCACACATAACACCACAACCACACCACACATTACACCACACATTACACCACAACCACACCACAACCACACCACACATTACACCACAAGCATCAAATCACATAGCCACTGAATTACTCCACAATCAAGAGTGCATGCCTTCCTGGAGCAGTGGGGCCTGATCAACTATCAAGTGGACGTCGACCTCAAGCCCACCACCATGGGCCCTCCCTGCACCTCCCACTTCCACATCCTCACCGACACTCCCTCTGGCCTGCAACCCTTCCAGCCCTCCAAACCCGCCCAGGTGTGTGTGTGTGTGTGTGTTTTTAAACACATTTTCACCACAATCCCCTTTCCACTACCTCTCTCTCCCAACACCACCACCAACACCACCACCACCACCCTTCGACAGTCCGCCTCGAAGCAAACGATGGACTTTGAGAAAGGGGAGAACAGCAGCAGCATGAGCGGAAGGAAGGACGAAGGGAAGGTGAAGAAGGAGAGCAATCTGAACCTCAAGATGGACCAGTACATGAAGAAGGCTGTGAGTGTCATCTGCTCAGTTCTCACCCCTTTAATATAGACAACGCTCCAAACACTGCCATTTACCCACTTTTCCCAAATTGTTGCATTATCTCCACCCCTCTCCCCCATGCCTCAAACCATGACTACCGAACACCCTCATCCACTTTTCCCTCATACACCACCACCACCACACAGCAAAGCAGTGGCGGCTCCAACTACCGCGAGTGGACCGACCAAGAGACGCTGTTGCTGCTCGAAGGCCTCGAGATGTACCGCGACGACTGGAACAGGGTGGCCGACCACGTGAGCACGCGCACACAGGACGAGTGCATCTTGCACTTCCTGCGCCTGCCCATCGAGATGCCGCTGCTGGAGGAGGCGGGAGTCAACGGGGGCGGTCTGGGACCTCTCGCCTACCAGCCGATCCCCTTCTCACAGGCAGGCAACCCCATCATGTCGACTGTCGCCTTCCTCGCCTCGGTCGTTGATCCGAGGATCGCTTCTGCTGCCGCCAAGGCTGCCCTCGGTTGGTTGGTTCGCTTGTGAATGCGTGGTGGATGGGGAGGGGAGGAGGGAGGGCCAAGGAAGGGGGTGTTGATATGATATTCACAAGCGAGTAGTAGTATCACATTAGTTGTATAATGTAGCGTTGGTAGTTGTATGAGTAGTTGTGCAACTCCTTTATCTTCTACTCTCTACCCATCCACTATCACCTCCATTTCTACTCTAGCCATCCATCTACCTCCCTTCCCACCTCTCTATTCATTCATCCGTCACCAGCCCTTTTTTCCACCATCTCTACTTTCCAATCAATACTAACTCCATCATACACTTCTACCTCTTCCTGCAGCATCCCCCCTCCCAACACCACCACTGCCCCCCTCCTCCCCCTTCCCAACACCACCACTGCCCCCCTCCCAGCACCACCGCTGCCCCCCTCCTCCCCCCTCCCAACACCACCACTACCCTCCTCCTCACCCCTCCCAACACCACTACTGCCCCCCTCCTCCCCCCTCCCAACACCACCACTACCCCCCTCCTCCCCCCTCCCAACACCACCACTACCCCCCTTCTCCCCCCTCCCAACACCACCACTGCCCCCCTCCTCCCCCCTCCCAACACCACCACTGCCCCCCTCCCAGCACCACCGCTGCCCCCCTCCTCCCCCCTCCCAACACCACCACTACCCTCCTCCTCACCCCTCCCAACACCACTACTGCCCCCCTCCTCCCCCCTCCCAACACCACCACTACCCCCCTCCTCCCCCCTCCCAACACCACCACTACCCCCCTTCTCCCCCCTCCCAACACCACCACTGCCCCCCTCCTCCCCCCTCCCAACACCACCACTGCCCCCCTCCCAGCACCACCGCTGCCCCCCTCCTCCCCCCTCCCAACACCACCACTACCCTCCTCCTCACCCCTCCCAACACCACTACTGCCCCCCTCCTCCCCCCTCCCAACACCACCACTACCCCCCTCCTCCCCCCTCCCAACACCACCACTACCCCCCTTCTCCCCCCTCCCAACACCACCACTGCCCCCCTCCTCCCCCCTCCCAACACCACCACTGCCCCCCTCCTCCCCCCTCCCAACACCACCACTGCCCCCCTCCTCCCCCCTCCCAACACCACCACTGCCCCCTCCTCCCCCCTCCCAACACCACCAATGCCCCCTCCTCCCCCCTCCCAACACCACCACTACCCTCCTCCTCACCCCTCCCAACACCACTACTGCCCCCCTCCTCCCCCCTCCCAACACCACCACTACCCCCCTCCTCCCCCTCCCAACACCACCACTACCCCCCTTCTCTCCCCTCCCAACACCACCACTGCCCCCCTCCTCCCCCCTCCCAACACCACCACTGCCCCCCTCCTCCCCCCTCCTCCCCCCTCCCAACACCACCACTGTCCCCCTCCTACCCCCTCCCAACACCACCACTAGCCCCCTCCTCCCCCCTCCCAACACCACCACTGCCCCCCTTCTCCCCCCTCCCAACACCACCACTACCCCCCTCCTTCCCCCTTCCAACACCACCACTGCCCCCTCCTCCCCCCTCCCAACACCACCACTAGCCCCCTCCTCCCCCCTCCCAACACCACCACTGCCCTCCTCCTCTCCCCTCCCAACACCACCACTACCCCCTCCTTCCCCCTCCCAACACCACCACTGCCCCCCTCTTCTCCCCTCTAAACACCACCACTGCCCCCTTCCTCACTCCAACACCACCACTACCCCCTCTCTCAACACCAACACCACCTCTTCTCCCTCCCCCCCTCCCAACACCACCACTGCCCCCTTCCTCACTCCAACACCACCACTACCCCCTCTCTCAACACCAACACCACCCCTTTTCCCTTCCCCCCCCCAGAGGAGTTCTCCAGGATGAAGGAGGAAGTGCCGCCATGGTTGGTGGACACGCACCTCAAGAACATCGCAGAAGGCAGGAAGGAAGGAGTCGAGATCGATGAGAACTACGCCCTCGAAAAGACCGGCATTGCTGGCACCGTGCCAGAAGTCAAGGAGACGCCCTCTGGTTGGTGGGAGAGAGTGTGGGAGGAGTCTGGAGGAGGAGTGTAAGGGCTTCATTGTTTCACATTTGAGGACTGAGTGTTCATCTTCTGTTTTGTAGAACTATCCACTGACTGATTGACTGCATGCTATGCTGATGTTCATGTGAGGGGCCTATCTCCTGCAGGAAGTGAGACTGCTGCCAAAAAGGAAGATGAGAAGACAGATGATGGAAAGAAGGAGGAAGAAGGGAAGGAGGAGGAGGAGAAGAAGGATGAGTCTAAAGATGCTGAAGAAGACGCTGAAAAGGAAGTTAGGATGTTTTTAATTGTTGTATCTTTAAATGTTCATTTCTAATTTGACAATTTTTCTTCACTCAGAATTGATAGAATTTACGAATCAATTACTGATTGCTTGTGGAAACCTCGCAGGGAAAGGAGGAAAAGGGTTCAGAAGGAGTAGAAAAGGAGAAAGAAAAGGAGGAAGAGGAAAAAGAGGAAGAAGAGGCCAAAAAAGAAGATGACATCACTGAAGAAAAGATGGATTGTGATGATGGGAAGAAAGAAAAGAAGGATGAAGCTAAGAAGGAGGATGAGGAGGAGAAAGGTGAGGAGGAGGAGGATGCAGATGAGGCGATGAGGAGGAGGGAGAAGTTGAAGACGGAGAAGTTGGGCAAGAAGAGAGTCGAAGGCGATATCAACACTGCAGCTGCTGCCGCCCTTGCCGCTGCTGCTGTCAAGGCTAAGGTGCGCTGATGATGATGATGATGATTTTAATGATGTGGTGTGATTTAAAATGTCCTATTGTGTAACTATATAAATGAATAATCAGAATGTTTTCTATATAAATAGGCATAAAGGCATTCTGCTAAGCATTAAAAGCAACACCACCAACAGCATTTGGCGACCGTGGAGGAGCGCAAGATAAAGAGTTTGGTGGCGTTGTTGGTCGAGACGCAGATGAAGAAGTTGGAGATAAAGCTGAGGCATTTCGAAGAGCTGGAGTCGATCATGGACAAGGAGAGGGATGCTGTGAGTAGGGGGGGAGTTGTGGATGCTGTGAGTAGGGGGGGAGTTGTGGATGCTGTGTGTAGGGGGGGAGTTGTGGATGCTGTGAGTAGGGGGGGAGTTGTGGATGCTGTGAGTAGGGGGGGAGTTGTGGATGCTGTGAGTAGGGGGGGAGTTGTGGATGCTGTGAGTAGGGGGGGAGTTGTGGATGCTGTGAGTAGGGGGGGAGTTGTGGATGCTGTGAGTAGAGGGGGGAGTTGTGGATGCTGTGAGTAGAGGGGGGGGGGGGGGTTGTGGATGCTGTGAGTAGAGGGGGGGAGTTGTGGGGTTGTGGTGCTATGTGGGATGTAGTGTTGTGTGGGGAGTGCTGTTGTATGGGGTGTTATGTTGCGGTATGGTGGTGGTCTTGTGCCTTTGTGTAGATTCTCTCTTTGAACTTCTATTTCCAACAATTTCTCCATGCCACCGAACCTCACCAGCTGGAGTACCAGAGGCAGGAGTTGCTGAAGGAGAGACAACAGTTCCACATGGAACAGCTCAGGGCAGCTGAGTTCCGCGCCAAGCAGTTGGCAGCGCAACAGTTGGCGGCTGAACAGAAGAGTTCAGCACCTCAGGGCTCTCAACAGCAACCAGCTGCCGATGCTGCTGCCTCTGCCTTTGGGAAGACAGAGGGCACTGAAGCTGCCGCCATGGAGACCGAGTGAGGTCATTCAATCGATCAAGATCATCTCCTCACTCTTTTCACTGACTGACATCTTATTATTTATCATTACTGACTCGTTGACAAAAAAATTTAATGTGCGTTTTGATGTGAAATAAAACAACTATACCAACATTCTTTAGATTTCGTCGGCACAAAACGTGTCTGCAGTCGTAACTTTCGGCACAAAATCTTCAAGGACATTTCAATAATTGCTTAAGTCCTTGATGCGCAGTTAACTAGGAAACTCATGTGCGCACGCTAGCTTATATGCAGTTGGAAATGCAGGCGTGTGTGGAGCATCTGCAAAGCACGCATCCATCACTCAGCTGACAGAAAGCAACATGTAAAACATAATAACATTATCATCATCATCATTTCACAATCAGAGTAGCATTAAATTAAAATGAAATCCTTAGTACTTTCAAAGAGTAAAGTGATCTTGCACACTGCAGTTTGTTGCACCGACACACATGCACTAACATCGTCTGCTGAAGCAGTGAAAAAAACAATGTCGATCTACTTTCGATGCGAGGAAACAAAAGTCTCAGAACCGAAATGATGGAGTTTCCCTCTGTCGCCCTCGATGGGAAGAGGCTTGGTCAGACTGAATGGTAGGAGGGTGCCTTGTGGGAGTGGCATCGTGTTTGTGGGCAGTTGTATGGTGAGGCAGGGGTGTTTGGTGGCTGTGGTGAAGGAGAGTTGGTTTTTGTTGTGTATGTCTTGCTGATGCTGATGACTCCTATATTTAAACATCTTTTACTGACTTTTCTCTTGACCTTACTGTTAATAAAATAACTCTCTTTCTTCAATCTATAACTTATTGGGCTTCACTATGTTTCTCAAGATAAACCCTTATAAAGTTGAACATCCAAATCTTTACTATCCCTTCCTTCTTTAGTTTTGCCTCCCCGTCATCATTATCTCTAAACCCTTCATCTTCAATAACGCAAAAACATTTAAAAAATGAAGTTTATATAATTTAAAAGATTAGGAAATGTACTTTCAGAATGTCTTAACCATATATTAATATAAATTGCTAGGAGCACCTTCAGGCACTGGAAGAAGCACAGTTCGGTCAAAACACACAGCCAACTTGCGGTACATACATGCATACGAGTCGGAACTGCACACCAGCTGATCGACAAGGTGATGCTTTTCGCGACTGTTAATGAGCTTGCAGAAAAACGGTGAATTGACGATCAACTGTCAAGGAATGTTTGAGGTTTGAATAAATAAACAAAATGAAACTTACATGTTGTAGAATCATAACTCACATCGAGATTGGTGCAGTGCGAACACAAGCACAAGTTTCTGAGGCAAAGACGTGGTCTCAACACGAAAAACGCCTTTTGTCTCAGCACGTAGAAAGTCGATCGACTTATTTTCATATCAGGAAATTCTGAAGCAAACTTCTCGAATAGAGTTTCGACCGAATAGTTCAAGTACCGCTTCTAATACTTCTGACTCTTTCTTTCTTGACGCAAGGCGTGAATTATCGTCTCTGGATATGAAGTCGACGACGCGAGTTGCCAGAGTCAAAGACGATGGTCGGACTGTCGGCTCCGGTGCCTCCAGTGGACCAATCGTTCGGTAGTCGATGCGCATGCCTTTCATGAGGTAACGCTTCACATTTCTACGGGCAGCGTTGCAAATCTAGCAATTCAAGTTATTATTTTAAGCAGCAAGCAATTTAATAAATTGATGCAAATTTTAATGATAAAATTAAGCAGAAATGTAATTGACGATTAGCTTACCTTTTTCATAACGGAAATACAGAGCGCGTTCGCTTGTATTGTCGCATGATATCGAACGTAATATCAGCCGCATCGTTTTTTACGCGTTGCTCTCGTGCACGGCGTAGTTGCAGCAGATGCTTCCTGCTTGCTTCGCGACAAGCCACTCGCATTGCCAGGGCCGGGAAAGCAGCCTCAGCTTTCTTCTTCTGCACGATTAAAATTAAAGGTATAAGTTTTAAAAAAAATAATTAATAACCTAATTTAATATAATATTTTAGGAAAACTTACCATACGATATATTCCTTTTCGAAGGCGCCATAGCTCTCGCTGCATATTTTTAATCTTGCGCTGCATGCGCATCCGGGCACATCTCGCTTTGCGCTTCTCCCGATCGCGAGCGGCGGTGCTCTGATTTTTAGTTGTTCCAGAACTTGATGTGCTGGTCGCAGAAACAGTAGTCAGTGATCTGGCCACTTGAGGGGTACAGGTTCGCTGCAGGGTAACTGGGCTGCTGGTACTGGCAGCTACTGGTAGATCGAGGTTAAGTGGAGAAGATTGAGCCTGCTGCTGCTGCTTCTTTCGTGACCGCTGCAGACGCTTTTTCTCTCTTTCGTACTGCTCGCTTTCCGCGTACGGTGCACGAAGCTTTCTTAGATTCTCTGTACTTTTCGGTTGCAGCTCTTTTACGTTCATTGCATATTTCTCTGTTTTCGGTTTTCATTTTTTCTCGATAACGTTGAGAAGCCTCTCGGTTTTTTTGGTCAATTGGTGCCATTTAAAAAAGAAAATAGTATTGGAACAAAGCTATATTATCAAGAAGTTCCTAATAATGTATTCATGTCCCAATTCTCATTATGAGAATCGGGGCCATTGATCTTATTTCATTACTTGAAAAGCTTCATTAAAAATATTATTAGACGAAGCTTATATCAAAATATTTTTCAAACATTGTCTTATTAAATGAATAACTTTAATATATACTGTAAAGTCGTGAAACCTAATACTAGTATAATGAAAATTGGGACATTTTGTGCTAACGTCAGGGTATGCATGAATCATTGCATGATAGGATATGTTGATATTGTTCTATAAAAAAGAAACATAAGAACCCGATATTATAAATTTACCCTCCTATACCCATAAACTGTATTAATAAAAAAATTAGAAGTTTAGTACTCACTTCTTGATAAATCACAATGATCAGCGGGAAAAAAAACGCTAGAATCAGAAGTGAGAAATTGTGAAAAATACCAAAATAGCCGAAAGCTGATATAAAATAATGTTTTTTAAAGTTGAGAGAAGCAAAACCACGTCTTTAAATAAACCTACGACTGAATAAATCAAACCGGATAGAACTAACTAATGCATAAACTTAAATATTTAATATTAAAGATCTGTTAGAAAATTTAAGACATTCGTTTTTAGTCTATTTTTAACTTTTGAATAGCTAGAAAGTATAATATAGTAATATTTATTATGAATATTTTGCATGGATAATATTTTAAAATTCCTTTTCTTTAAAAAAAAATGCATCCAGTCTTTGATACGATTTTCCATTCTTTTGAAAAAAAAGTAATGTTTTTTTAGTTTTTAGGTTAGCGGCGGCCATTTTGGCAGCCGCTCAAATAAATTTGTGGAATAAACAGTATTGGGTATAGTATATTAAAATGTTAGAATCTTAAGTCTAAATAAAAATAACATTTAATTAATTAGAATGTTTTTTGTGCGAATGTTGGTTGTTTTGAATCTGTCAAGGAATGGCCGCAGGGAATCAAGTGAGCTGCGACATAAAGTAGAAAACCTTCCATAGCAGCAGCAGTTCCAATTTTGGCAAGGACTTCTCCTTCACCATCTATCGCAGCCTCGGCACCAGTGGCAAGACAGAAAATTGAGAAGAATGATTATTGTTTTTTGTGGTTTTGAGGATGATGTGGTGATGATTGTGCTGTGGTATGAGTGTTGGTACTGTGGTGATGATTGTGCTGTGGTATGAGTGTTGGTACTGTTGTGATGATTGAATTTTTTATTAGTTGAGATAGTGATTTTTTGGCGGTGATTGTCATGGTGGTGTGGGTGAGGTTGGATTATTGAGGTTGATTGTTTTTTTATATTTAAATTTATATATATATACATATATTGGTAGTGGTCTAAAAACCGTTTTATTTAACAAATTTATTTGAAAAGCGCTTTTGAATTAGATAAAAAAAGCGCTATATAAATGTCCGTGATTGAAGTAAGACACGGAAAATCGTAAGTATGTAATCGATTCTGGATTAACCCGTATGTATAATATACATTGTGTATGGTCTTAACTGCTTTTAATATATATATTTTAGAGTATTTTAAATTTACGTTTAACATTTTAAAGCTTATTTTCTCTTTAAGTATTAAAGAAAAAATATATATTTTCGGTTTAAAGTGGGAAATTCAAAAACGATTCTAATGATATACATTTATATAAATTATATTTTGATTTGTGGATTTGAAAAATGAACAAGTAGGTGTCGATTCAACAATTCCAGATGACAGGGAAAAGTTGACTTAATAAGATATTCAGAGTTAAATATAGCTGTTTTTTTAGACTTAGTTAATAAAATTTTACTTTTTATACAATTTTTTAAATAAAAAATTGGTTAAAATTTCATTAGTTAGTTAAAATGGTCTGAAGATTCTGATATTCTACGGTAGTTACTCTAGTGAAGGGATAGGATGTTAGGAACTTAGTGAAGAAGCTTCATACTTCAGCTCAGCCACCATAGATCCAATCGTTCCAAATTCTAAGACGGCTTATAAGGAGCTCCTCTTCAAAATGTTTGTGGGAGTAAGGGACACACACACACGTGAGCTTTGTCTTTATGATAATTGGACGTTGTGAAGCGAACGCCATAAGCTCATAGGCGGCGATCCTGGGGGGGTCTTAGGGTCCGGACCCCCACTTTTTTCATTAAAAATATTTAAAACTCTTGTTTTGATACGAACATAATCGTCAAACATCGCATAAAACAGAATTTTTACATAGTAACACATTGTGAGTATGTGTAGTTATAGTGATAGCTGTCGAAAACAAAAATATTCTTTGCTTACCTAAATATTCGTATCAAAATATAAATTTGTTAAAAAAATAAGTGGAGGGAGAGGGGGGTCCGGAGTCCAGCCCACAAAGATTTTAAGAAGATCTCCGCACCTGCATAAGCTGGATCATCTTCTGAATCATCATTAACATCATCATCATCATCTTACATATTTATTGTGTAAAGTGACAAATTGCAGGTAAAACTATTGAACATTTGGTTAGCAGCTGCTATCTTGGCAGCCGCTTTAACCGTTTAATGATTTTGTTAAATAGGTTGTCTTCTGATCCAATAATTTAGTTTTTTTAAACTTCAAATAATAATAATTATTATAATTTATATCTTTTCTTATTTTTTGGTTTTTAAATTTATCGCTTGCCAAATCTTGCTTTCGGAATTAAAATCTTCAACCAATAACTGTCTAACGGACTACAATAATTTTATATATTCACCATACGTGAAAAACGTATTTTAGAAGGAAGAAGTGCCAGAGCCTCAAATTGAGCACCAGTTCACAGCTTGCAAGCACCCACTGGCTACCTACTTCACAAGGCAGATGAGCTCTGCAGATGAAGGACAGAACGAATCTTCTACACATGACTGTGTTTATGTCTATTATCTATTGAAGACTGGTCTAGCTCAATGTCTTTAAAATTGAATCCACTAAAATTTGAAATTATATTTTTTGATAAAATGGTAAACTAATTAATGATCCATGTAATTTTTCCTCTCATACTATTATTCCATCTAATCATAGTCGTAGCTTAGGATTTATTTCTGACTCAAAACTAACCTTATCAAACCAAATTCTATTTGTTACTAAATCTTGCTATTTTCATCTCAGACGTATTAGACAATTATTACCTTACTTAGATGACCCTTCTTTAAAGATGTTAGTTTCTGCACTTTTTCTATCTCGAATTGACTATTGTAATTCACTCTATTATAATCTACTTGAAAGTACTTCAAAACCATTTTAATTATGCAGCTAGAACCGTTAGCCGTACTCCTATTTATCATCACATTATGCAGGTCCATATATTTGGAACTCATTACCTCCTTATTTAACTACTTCTAAATCATTATTTACTTTCGTAAGGATCTGAAGACATATCTGTTTAACAAATTTATTTACGAGCGCTCTTGAATTTGAGGAGAGCGTATATGCTATACAGGCAGCCCATATAGCCCACATAAAGCCCACTTAGAAATAACCCATATAGCCCACTTGGAAAAAGCCCATATAGCCCACATAAGGCCCATAGAGCCCACAGAACGCCCACTTAGCCCATATGGGACCCACTTAGTTTAAAAATAGTTTAGTGTCTAAAGTGCTAAAAATAGAAGTGATAGATGGGTAGTGAGAGGGAAGATATTTAAGTCTAATTAGTTTATTAATAAAGGACTGAAGTTGCTTGATTTGTTGCTGATAAGCAAAACCAGACCAAGAAAGAGCTGCATATTTAAGGTGAGAGATGATGAGGGACTCAGTGATGTCAAAGAGTTTGGCACCAATGAGTTAATGGGAACGGATTGTTTTGATGGCATGAAAAGTTTGAAAGCATTTTTTGATAATATGATCTATGTGTGGTGAAATTTTGAGAGTGTCAGTGAATGTGATACCTAAGATAGTGAGTTTGTTAGTGCGTTGAATAGATGGATGTAAAACTGGTGGTGAGATGTGTTTATGACTATTGTGGACTGCGAGTTCGAATGATTTTTGAAGTCTCATTTAAATGCAAACCGTTCTAAAGGATCAATCATAGAATCTATGATAGATAAACTGACACGTTTTTAAGTTGAATTCAACAGGAAAATGCAAATTCATCTGAAAAGTTCACTATTTAAAAAGAATGAGAATATTTGAAAAAAGAAATTTGCATATTTCATCAATAACTACGTTAAACTAAGGAATCAACTTCTACTGCTTCAATGAAACGCTAATGATTTTATGTAAAATAGGATGAAATAGTATATAAGAAAGTCGATTTTTACTAAGAAGGTTGAGATTGGCGGTTTTTCTAAAGTAATTCAAACGTTGCAATGAAGAGTTTTCTCGCATTTGCTCTTCTCCTGGCCATGGTGCAGTTTGAAAAAAGTTTAACAAAAAAAGCTTATTCAATTTGGATCGTTGGTTAGCAGCCGCCATCTTGGCAGCCGCTTTTACCGTTTAATGATTTTGTTAAATAGTTTGTCTTCTGATCCAATAATTTAGTGTTTTTAAACTTTAAATAATAATTATTATTATAATTCAGGTTTAAAGATGTTAGTTTCTGCACTTTTTCTATCGTGAATTGACTATTGTAATTTACTCTATTATAATTTGCTTGAAAGTACTTTAAAACCATTTTAATTATGCAGCTAGAATCGTTAGCCGTACTCCTATTTATCATCACATTATGCAGGTCCATATACTTGGAACTCATTAACTCCTTATTTAACTACTTCTAAATCATTATTTACTTTCGTAAGGATCTGTTTAACAAATTTATTTACGAGCGCTCTTGAATTTGAGGAAGAGCGCTATAGAAATTTATTTGATTTATTGATTGATCACCGTGTAAGCCACTCCTTATCGCATTAGTTTTTACATTTTACTTTTCAATGCATGATGATTTCATAAGATCAAAAAACAACCATTCATTTGCCATACTGACTAATTTATACATCCTGTGTTTCAAAACCATTCTTCCAGAATATGAAGTGTACGAATCCAAGCATTCACAAGATGGTGACAGTGATCCTGAAATAAAAACTGAAAAGGCTTGTGTGGAACACTGCAAAAAATTGCGCTGTAGCAAGTGCTGGGCGGTTGACTGGGACCCGTCGCAGCCCTACTACAAGTGTTTCGTTCATGCAAAATCAAAAGAAAGACACTCACATCCAAATGCCACCCAATATAAGCGACGTTGCTATACGTACGTTGTGGACTAACAGCTGTTCAATGACCGTCGGAGTCAGAAACAACTCATTTGAGTTTACAAATCAATTTCTCTAATATTCCTATTTGATTTCTCTAATAAATGATTTTCAAGCATGAAAAGTTTGTTGAAACACTTTGTAAACTGAAATTTCACAAACGAATTTTTCTAAACAATTCAACACGTTGCCTGTAACATATGCATACAGCGCTTATTGAGCATTTAGCATCTCTTTCTGATAGGTTATCCTGGCATATCATCACCATAATGCTCGTGACCGAATTGGTCGTTGGGGGAATCAAAGAAGAGGACGCAGCTCTCCTCCGCCATTCATTTATGTTGTTTGCAGCGTTGAGAAGACTGTTCAAGGATGAGACGTCCACTCTTTCACATTGTCCATCCAGCTCTTTTTCTGACGGCATCGACGACGACTTCCTTGTAGCGTGCCCTGAAGCACAGTCTTGGACAGTGAATCGTGCCTGACGACGTGGCCAACCAAGTCAAATTTCGACGTATGATAGTTGCTAGAAGAGGTTCTTGTTGTCCAACAAGTGCTGTTGTAATCTGATGGACGTAGTTGTTGGTTTTGTGCTCCAAGTGAGAGATGCCGTAAGATGATGATGATGATGATGATGATGATGATGATGATGATGATGATGATGATGATGATGATGATGATGATGATGATGATGATGATGATGATGATGATGATGATGATGATGATGATGATGATGATGATGAAGAGCTTTAAGAATACTTTAAATACTTCAGATTAATTACTTTTTGGGATCACTATGATGCAGTGATTAAAGAATACTTTGAAGGAATTATTAATTATTTCATTAGGATCATTATCATTATGACTTTTTCTATAATCTTTTCCTCTCCTTCAACCCGTCTCTCTCCGCCATTCGACCTTTTACTTTCTCCATCACCCTCTCCATCTCACCTTTCCCCCCCTCCCCATTCACCTGTCATCACCTTTCACCCTTACCACAATCACACCCCCCAACAACCATCAATCAATCGACCAACCACCCCCCACACCCCCAACCAACCAACCATCCACCCAAGCAACAAACCAACCAAGCAAGCAAGTAGCCACCCAAGAAACCACCCCACTCACCACAATCGACCACAACCACCCAAAGCAAGCAAGCACCCCACTCCCACCACAACCAACCCCCCAAGCAACAAACCACCTAAGCAGCCAACCACCCACCCAAGCAAGCAAGCAAAAAACCACCCAAGCAAGCAAGCAAGCAGCCACTCCAGCAAACAAGCAGCCACCCAAGCAACAAACAAACCACCCAAGCAAGAAAGCAGGCAGGCACCTTGTTGATGTCGCAGATCTTCCAGAAGAAGACGAGTAGTTCCTGGTGGAAGAGGAAGCGTTTGGAGGAGGCTGGCAGGTAGATCTGCGTGAGGGGGTTGTTCAGGAGACGGGTGAGGCCCCTCAAGATGAACTTGAAGTCCTGCGTGGAGGGAGGGGTGGGGGAGAGGAGATGGAAGAGAGATGGGAAGAATGAATGAATGAATCAATCAATCAAAATTATTTCTATAGCGGGTTTTATCTAATTCAATGGGTGGTGGGTGGTGATGATGATGGGTGATGATGATGATGGGTGGTGATGATGATGAGGATGAAGATGGGTGAATAGATGCTTGGTGAAAAAGAATCGTGTTATAACGCAATTTTTTAGAATATTTTAAATTAGTATAAAATAGTATTTAAATTTTTATCACATTTGTTATCACATTTTTTAAAATAAAAGTTAAAATTTTAAAGAAAACAAATTAATTCATAAATTTTCAAAAAATGCAAATGTCACATCCTATTTAAGCCAGTTACTCAAGCAACAAGTTTTTCTACGTGTGCCCTGACAAGCTGAATAGACGTTCACATGGAACTGTACTTGCAGGAGATGATAGCTACAGTGCTGCTCATATTAAATATTGATGTTAACTTTTTTTTGTGCTATTATTTGATTTCACAGCTTCACATTTTGCTTAAAAAACTATATTATGCAAACAAATGATTTACCTTCCGTTACTGTAGAAGTATAGCCGTGTTATTAAACATATTTTATAGTTTGTGGTAGAGACCGACCGAAATTCGGTTCGGTTTCGGTTTCGGCGCCGAAATTGTCAATTTTCTTAGTTTCGGCAGTTTTTCGGTTTCGGCCGAAAATAATTTTTAAATTTTGTCTCAAATAAGCACCCAAAAAAAATATTAATTCGATAATTGCGAATCGCTAAGCAAAAAAAGACGCTACCACAATATTCATCCAATATAATACATGTATTGTACATGTATGATTCATCCTATCTTGGAACTTTCAAGCTAAGCTGATTGCTAATAATAGTTTAGAGCATGAACTCCTTTCTAAATCTAAAAATAGAACAAACAACTTTCAAAGATTAAAACATTTTATTAAAGAAGGGATGCTTTTCCGAAAAGACCGGTTCACTTTTTGCAAGCAGACGGATTTAAATTGTTTCTAAAATTTCGTTTATACTGTTTTATCTGTTTTATCATGGATAAATATCTTACTAAAACTAAAAAAAGATGTTTATGCACTGATTCCTTTGAACTCGAACACGAGGTTACACTTTCAGTTCATCAGTTTTCAAGCTTTTTAAGTAAGAAATAACTATTAAAAACTTTTTTTTATTTTTTTAATATTTACTAACAACAACAACAACAATTCGTTTATTTGCAAGCAAATAAATTCAGAAATCGAAGCAAATAAATGCTTGTATGACCTCCTAGAAAAAATAAAATAATACATGAACTTCTTAATTAAATTCACAAATTAAAAGAATTGTTAATAATAACAAATGTTTTCATTGATTTACAAAAGAAATTAATTAAAGTGATTGGAAATTATAAGTGGTTTAATTATTTTCTTAAAATTAAGGGTTTGCTGTATATTTTTCAAATTCAATGGCAATCTGTTCCAGAGTTGGAGCCCTGCATAGATTGGACTATTAAGATAGAAATTGGTTCTTGGAGTTTGTAAGTAATAGTCAGACTTAGTTCTCAATGTTCGTGTGCAGTTGGATGTGAAGGAATGTATTAAATGTGTAAAATAGGAGGATGTTTTTATTATTATAAGTTTATGAAAAAGAATATAGGTTTTAAAGATGTATAACTGATTGATTGTTAAAATTTGAGCTGGATGATACAGATGAGATATGTGGTCATGAGAGTGTAAATTAAACAGGACCCTAAGAAAATTATTTTGTATAACATTTAAAGGATGTAAATGAGTTTTGCAAGCAAGTCCCCATAAAGGGAGACAATAGGTCAAGTAAGGTAGAATTAAAGTAGAATAGAGTAGCTTAATTATATGAGATGGTAAATTGTGTTTAAGTTTATGTAAAATACCAATATTTTTTGAAAGTTTTTTTGATATATACATTATATGTTCATTCCAAGAAAGATTACTGGTTATATAAATACCTAAGAATTTTGTATAATCGACTCTCTATAATATAAGAATAAATTGTAAGTGTATAATTAATAATGTTTGTTTTTATTTTAGGGCCAAAAAGAATGCTGCATGTTTTTGCATAGTTGATGCATAGTTGGTTGTCAATTGTCCATTGATGTAGCAAATTAAGAAAAGTATTTGTTTTTAAAATAAGATTATTAACATTTTTGTCTTGGAACAATACTGTAGTGTCGTCAGCATAAAGGACAAATTTGGCAATTTCGGAAAGATTCATTAAATCATTAACATAAATGTTAAATAACAAAGGTCCTAAAATAGATCCTTGTGGTACACCAGTGTTAATCTTTAGTGTGTTAGATGTTACACCATCAATGTATACATATTGGGAACGATTTCTTAAATATTCATAGAACCATTTGTGACATGTTCCACGTATTCCATAGTGAAATAATTTATCAAGCAAGATAGAATGGTTAATGGTATCAAATGCCTTGGAAAAATCAATGAAAATACCTAATGTGTGTAAGCGAGAATCAATACCAGTAGCAACATGATGCACAACATCCAAAATGGCTAGTTCCGTAGAACTGCCTTTTGTGAAACCGTATTGGCTAGGTGATAGAATATTTTCGTTTTCCATGAAATTATTAAGTCGATTAAAAACAATTTTTTCTAAAATTTTTGATATAGAAGATAAAAGTGATATGGGTCTATAATTGTTCGAATCATTTTCTAAACCATTTTTATGTATTGGAATAATTTTGGATAATTTAAAAAGAGAAGGAAATGAACCTGTTTTAAGAGATACGTTAATTAGATGTGTAAGTGGAATTAATATATTTGGTGAAATTTTCTTTAAAAGTTTGTTAGAAATTTGGTCATCGCCACAGCTAGATGTATTTGAAATGGTTTTAATGATAGAGCTTATTTCAATTAAATCTGTTTCTAAGAGAAAAAAAGAATTTTGTGGACTTTTATTCAGATATGATTTTGTAATATGATTATTTTTGTTTTCAGAAAAAGCAGCAAACTGACTATTAAAAATAGTTGCGATAGAAGATTTGTCCGTAATTATTTCATTGTTAATTTTCAATGTAATATTATTTTGTTTATTGTAGTTATTTAAATGATATTTTATTAAATCCCATGTTTTCTTAATATTATTTTTATGCTTAATGAATTCTTCTTTATTGTATTTATTTTTAGAAATTCTGCAAAGAGAATGAAATAAGTTTTTATAAGTTTTATAAGTAGTTATATTGAGATCAGTTGGAGAGATAATACATTTTTTATACAACTTGTTTTTGTGTTTTGAAGAAACTAAAAGAGCTTTTGTCAGCCAAGCTTGTTTACGCAAGCAAGTATTATGTCTGTTATTATGTTGACAATGAGTAGTTAGACCACTTTGTATTGTTTCGATGAAGTGTTTTGTGACAAAATCTATGTCGTCAGAAGACAAAACCTTGCTCCAATCATGTGATAACAAAAAACTATTTAATTTGAAAATATTCCTATCTGAAAATACGAAATTATTTTGTGGGGTGAAAGATTTTTGTTTAAATTGTAGTTTCGAAAAGGTGCAAATAGGATAGTGGTCGGATAAATCATTTGACAAAATATTAGACTTGTGTAGTTGTAGGTTATTTGTGTATATATTGTCGATAAGCGTGCTGGAATATGAAGTAACTCTTGTTGGGTGAGTGATGAGTGGGATAAAGTTGAATGATGACATCAAATTGGTAAAATCATTTGATATATTACAATCACTATTTAATATATTAATATTGAAATCCCCAAGGATATAAATTAAATTATTTTTTATCGATTTATTTCTTAATGTTTTAGTGAGTGCATCATTAAAAAGTAATGGATCTGTATTTGGTGGTCTATAAACAATGATTAAGAGAACATTAGGAGAGTTTTCAGAAATTATTTCAATACATAGCCAATCAAAAACTTGAGAGTTTGGACAAAGATCATCTCTTACTATGTAATAAAGTCTGCTAGATATAAAAAAACCTACACCGCCTCCAATGCGATTTTCCCTATTTTTACTTATAAATGTGTAACCAGGGATTGAAATAAGTTGTGATGACGTGTCATCCAACCAGGTTTCTGACACACCAATTACAGAAATTTGTAGATTAATTTCCTTCAACAAAAAATTAAGTTCTTCCATTTTGTTATATAAACTTCTTGCATTAATATGCAGCAAAGAAAAATTAAAATCAAAGTTCTGAACATTGGCAAGAAGATTAGAGGGCGAGGTTGTTGGAGAGCTTGATGAAGACAGATTCAATGAGTTAAATAGATGAATGTCTGGGTCAAAAGGCAGCAGAACGTCGGGAGCCATTATGAGGTAGGTTTGTGATTGAATTGCCAATATTTTAATACCGCATCGTCCGGATGGATGTCAGCGTTACAGAATTTTTCTATGTCTTTTTCCTCCAAACAAATACGGAATGCTGTAGAGACAGTGGATTGGTCATTTTTAGGCTTAGGTTGATCAGGTGTCATTTTAATACTAGCATAACACGATATAATGTTGATATCATGTTGTGCATAATGGGCTGTTATGTCTTTGCTAGTGCAACGTGGCACTTTACTTAAATGGAGAAAAGTTTTTTTAACAATTGGCACGCCATTAATTAATTTTGTTGTAACATCCCTGTTTTTACCAATCAGCAAAACCTTGGGTTTGTTTGGATTGGTAGATAATAATTGAGTGTTTTGTTGCAGTGTTGGTTGTATATTATTTACAGGATTATTATTAGTAGTAGTGGTAGAACTGTTATTGTTATTGATACTGTTATGCTGCACATTACTATTGTTGTTGTTGTTCGGATTTGGACTTTGAATTATTTCAGACCATAGCCGAGTATTGTACTTACTTTTTAAATTATTCAACGTTTGTTCAAATGTATTTTTCAAATTGTACAATTGGTTGTTAACGTTCAATACACTCTCACTTAATTGTTGTATATCTTTTGTATGTTTGTTGATAATGGCGTCGAATTTGTTGTCGAAAAGTTGTTCAATTTTTTGATATATGGATTCACAATTGAGATTTGTACTAACCGGTATCCTATTGAGATTGGCATACGATTAAGTCCAAAGTTGTCACGGATGTGCAACAACACTTCAATTATATCCATGAGTTTATCTTTTTTAGTGTTGCCATGTTGAACGAATTTAATTTTATCAATATTAAGACTTTTGAATTCGGTGTTTAGCAACTTTTTTGATAAAGTTATTTCTTCGGTTGTAAAAAATTCAGCAGTATTAGATAAAAATGTTTCATTATTTAAACTGTTTAAATTATTTAGTAAATAGCACAAGATTTCATTTATGAAACAATTTTGAGCAGCCATGTTTAGTTCAACCAGGTGCGCAAAAACCTTCACTTACAAGGTAAATCAACAGAAACATCTAATTATCAAAGTAGCAGAAGTACTTCAGAAAAAGTTGAATGTCCAACTACAGCAGTCAACACACAGTCATCTACAAATATTCAAGAAAATACTGTCTTTTATGTTCCTAATCAGCCATTGTATGTAATGCATCTTTTAAAACAGGAATCACTTGTTGGAAAGAGAATGAAAATTCTCACATTCCAATCGGCATGGTTTAAGCGCTTTCATTGGCTCCATGTAACCGAGATAAACAAAGTTTTAGGCTTCCATTGTTCAAAAGCTAAAAGCCTGTCTTTATTATCATTAACCACACAAAATGAAGACGCTTTTATAGACAATGGTTTTGTTAACTGGAAAAAAGCAATTGAAAATTTTGAAAAGCATGAAAAATCAGCATGCCACTCTCACGCTGTGTTCCAACTTCAAAAATTGAAGAAACCATCAATTTCTCGCACAGCTTTCCAAGCAAAAGCTCACTGAGCAAGCAGGTAATCTCAGAGCACAGACTTATGACGGCGCTGCTAACATGAGCGGCCGATATAAAGGCTTTTATCAGCAGTGAGCATCCGCGTGCATTGTTTTTCCACTGTTCTGCACACTGTGCAAATCTTTTTGCCCATTATTATTCATTTATTGTTACATTTGACACTATTGAAAGGAATATCACTTTTTTATTGGAACATAGGCATATGGATACAAATCTGCACACATTTTTTAAATAGTTATTTTAATGTTATGCAAATTTATTTTTTTAGAAAAAGAATTGATAAATACATTTTAAAAAATAATAAAAGGATTTGTGGAAACTTTTTTTAGTCGTTCATAAAATCATTGAGAAAAAAAAAAGTAAATGAATGAAAAAACATAATAATAACATTAATTGAATCTATAGCACGCAGTGCAAAACTTTTTTTTTCTTAAATCGCTAAAAAATTTAAAAGAAAGTTAAATTTTTCTTCAAACTCGTGGACCATGGTTATATTTTTAGAGTGGTGGTTTTGATATTAGTAGGGTTGATAGCTAATTGTAATTGAATTTATATAGATGACCAATAATAAAAGCTATTAAAATCGTTATTTTCTTCAAATCGCTTAAAGTGGCAATAGAAAAATATTTTTTATTAAGTATCGAATATTTTTCAATGGTTGGCCATACAAATATTAGTAGTTGATACAAAAATAATTCGCAACACAGCAACCAATACTAAATAGTATCGCAGTCACTGAATTGACCAATACCAGTTCTTTGATTCTAACCCTGGGGTGGATCCCCTCAAGATTTTCTACAGATCGCCGCCTCTGCTATTAGATATCTATTAGTTATCGTGGTTGATTGATTTATGGGTGTCATTAGACTAATTGTTCGAATGACATGTACAAGCATTTGGAATTCTAGATATCCTTGCTTATGTAAACAGTGTATATGAATCGAAAGCCCAGGCGTATCTTAATGAGCCTAGAATCAACAGAGCATCCAATATATTGGCATTGCAGTCAATATTCATGTCTTGAGTCTGCTGCTCAAAAATACTTATCTGCACCCCTAACAAGTGTGGCTAGCGAGCAACTATTTAGTTCTGCAGGGCAATTCTACGCAGATCGTCGCAGTAACCTTCTTGGTGAAAATGTTTAAAAACAGTTATTTCTTGCTTACAATATTCGTTTGTTTGGATTTAATTATTAAACAGAAATTGTCATCATTCAATAATATTTTTTGATTTTAATAAACAATTACTTATGTAGACCATTTTTGTTGTTGAACAACTTTTATTTTTTGGCTTAAAATATACGCTTGTTTGGATTTACTAATTAAACTTACATTATCATCGTTAAAAACCATTTTTTTGTTTTTAATAAAAGTTGGGAAAAACTTCGGTTTCGGCTTCGGTTTCGGCCGAAAATCTGATTACAATTTCGGTTTAATTTCGGTGTCGGCCGAAAATTGAATTTCAATTTCGGCCTAATTTCGGTTTCGGCCGAAATAAAAATATCTGTTTCGGTCGGTTTCTAGTTTGTGGACTTTTCAGACAAAAGTTATAGATTAAGATTCGTAAATGGTCGTAAGAGGGAAACGACGTCTCAAACACTTGCGTCTTTTCCCAGGAAGCTGGAACAAGAACTGGAAGATCAAGTTGTAAAACTGTGTGCATCTGCTGTTAGGAAAAAGCTCTGTGAAGTGAGGCGTCGTCTTCCTTTTGCGACCCCATCTACCTCTTCATTTTTAGTGACGTTATACTAACAAACCTAAGTTTTTTCAGCCACAAATATAATGCTACAGTAACGGAATGTATACTGAAAAAATCTTTGGTAAGTTTTAAAGAAAAATTAAATGGCTTTGAAAACAAATAATAGCACAAAAAAAGTGAAAATTTATAATAATATGAGCAGCACTGTACTTTCTTGCCAGTTTTGCTCCTTCATGTTGTTGCCACCAAACAAGAGCACGTCTCTCAAAGCCTACTTCAGATTCTGTTCTATAACGTTGAATTATTGATTTAAGAATCATTGAGATATCTTCATCTTCAGAATCTGAAGTTAAATATGTTCGTAGTCTCTTATTTGGTGAAGGCATTGGGGGCTTTCTCATTTTTTACTTGTTTTTTTAACTCTCGTTTTCTTAAAAAACTTAAAATTTTTTAATTGGGGGTCTAATGATGTGCCAATTCTTAACCAATTGAAACTCTGATTAATTTTTCTCTGCTCCATTTCGGTAATAAATTTTTCTTTTGAAATGATTGACATAAGCTGGGTCGCCTTCACAACGCCCAATTATCACAATACCGTAACATGAAACTTCTTAACGCCCAACCATCACAACGCCTAAATATTGAAACGCCCAACCATCACAACGCCCAACCCTCAAAAATGGGTGTATGAAAAATATTTTTTTGAAAGGTATTTGAACGGTCTACAATAATCTGATTCTGAATAAAAATATTTGATTTTTTGAATTTATTTTTCTTTCAAATGAGTTTCATAAAAATACGAGAGTTATGAAAAAGTGATAATAAAAAGTAGGATTTCTAAGTCAGGTCCATGAAACACATATATTAGGGTGCTTCCAAAAAATGAAAGTATCAGGATCGTGTTCGCCAACCCTGCATTACATGATGCTAGTTAGAAAAAGGCTGTAAAAAAAAAATTGGTGGAAAATAATAATATTTAGGACATGCTCAACGCTTTCAAAGTTTTCAATATTTGTGTCAAAACCTGCGATCGCGAGTTAAAACCTGTAGAACACATCTATGACAGTTGTAGATACTTTATTAACTGGAAATGTATCCAGCGTCAAAATCAAAATTATCAGTATTAATATTCAATAGTCATCAAAAGTCATTCAAAAGTCCTAACGTTTATGTTCTTTGGGAACTAACTGTAACTTGGCATCAACTGCTGATGACTTAGTCGGTGCCGAAAACTTTTTCTATGGTCCTCGACGACTTGAAGGAGATATTGCTTCTGTTCTTCATTGCGTGTCAAACTCGTGTTGAACTCTTGAATCAACGCAACCCCACGTTCAGCCAAGTCATTGACGACTTTGACAGATTGCACAAGTCGTTTGCTTTCTTGATACTCTGATTGAGATTCCCACTCACTGGGATCGACCTGCAAGAAGTCCTGGGATATGCCAAGAATCGTGAATAAATAGTTAGTGCTCTTTGTAACAAAGTTGTGAAGTTTCTTAGTAGTTGGATGCTCAAATGGCTGAATTCGTTTTAGAGGCTCATCTGAGCCTTCAACTTCTTGGAGTGCCACTACCATCAAGCGCTTCTCCTCTATAGTGACAGCATCATCAAAGAAGCCAAAAGCAATAAGTGTTTCAGAGAGATACCAAAGGCTGTAGTGGCAGCCTTGGCAATTTCAGTATTTGGATATTCAGATAAAGCACATAACAGTGCAAGGTCTTGTCGTGGAGCACAGTTTGCAGCTGGACTTTCAAACCAGTATTTCAGATATACTTTAGTGATGAACAAACTTACTTCTTGCAGGTGATGCCATATTTTCTGACCATAGGAAAGACCTCTAGATTTTCGACAGCTGGCGCCTGCGTCTAGTGGATCGTATTGTTTGCGAAATAACCACATCCATCGAGCTCTGTGAATAGCACCAGGGTACCGAAACCGTATTCCACGTTCAGGTGTGCCTCCTAAGAAAATGATAGACAGTTCAAGCAATTCACAGTAGTCGTCACGAGGTTGAAATTTATTCAGCTGAGACTGTGCAAACTTTATGACATCATCCTTCCAAGGAGCTATCATACTTGCTAAAGTGTTATCTTCAACTGCTGTACAAAATAACTTCTGGTCAATACGGGGCCAACAAATTTTGAAATGACCAAACAACTCCATGTTAGGAGACCTTGAGACGTCATGAACGCTGAAAACCTTTTCAAGAATAATTTCGGAGATGTGGTGACGACAGGCCAAATTGATTAATTGTCGACCAAGCTCTGCTTCCAGACGAATACAAGTGCCACCTTTTGTTCCAGCACTTGAAGGCGTTGTATCAAAGCAGAGACCCTTGATCCTGTCTCGCAAGCCCCATTCATCAATAGTTTGTGTGATTGCTTGTGACATTGAAGCCGCCGTGCCATCTTGGAGCTTAGGGACAGCTAACAATTTTACCACATCCTGTCCAGAAACCAGAATTGGAAGTCGATCGACTTTAACCCGTTCTGAACCAGTAAGGTCATCCATTATCTTACCGTCCCAATGTAAAATTAGTGGAAGTTCTAAAATACGTATTTGCCATATTTGGTCAGAAAATCGATAAAAATGGTAAAAACGTTTATTTTGAAACGTGTTGAGCATGTTCTAAATATTAATTTAATTAAGAAATATTTTGGCTATTGAGTTTTTATGTGAGACATCATCAAATGATGGGTTGGTCGATAATGAATACCTAATTTAAAAATTTAGCATTATGGATGGAAGCACCCTAACATATATGCATGTATTTTGACTAATCGGCACTGAAAGGATTTGTTGTTTCTATTTTCGATACTGCACTCAAACTCGCCAACTCTGATTGAATGCTACTTCTTGCTGGTTTTCTGTTACTTCTGCACGAAGTTTGATGGCTGATCAAACTTGAACTTTCTCAGCTTCCCACTAGATGCAGCGTATGAATGTTTACATAGCGGTTTGATCACTTTTCAGTTTACAATATGGCAATGAGCCTTGCAGTAACGGTCACAGCATGTCCATAATTCCTTCTGCTCAGTGGTTCTTTTTCTACTGTAAAGTAACCATTGTAGGTCATCTTTTTTATGCGTTAAAATGTTTACCATCGTTAATTAATTAACGCGTTAATCGAAAGTTAACTTAGATTAAAGCACAGCTCTAGTTAAAAGGAATATCCACGATATTTCCATTAAATTCACGCTCCTAAAATTATTTTAATCTAAAGCAGTGGTTCTTGAACTTTTTGAAGCCACGGATCGCTTGGAAATTTTTTATAGACTTCACGGCCCACTAAGACCAAAAATGAAAATGGGAAAGCAATATCTTTATTATAAAAATTAGAAGTAATGTAACAATTGTCATAAGTAATGAGACAAATGAGTTTGTTTGTAAGAGCTAACGTGACTTCATTCTCAGAAGCGTTTTCATTTTCAATAGCTTCTGAAAAGGCAGTAAACATGTCGTATCTTATTTTATCAATGCTTGTCAGCCACTTTAAAATTTTTCTGTTGAAAGGCACAGGCTTTATCCATGAAACGGAACAAGTTGGTATTGTTGCCTTGCATTGACAGATTCAACTCATTAAGAAGACCGAAAATATCTTAAAGGTATGCGACAAGACAGATTTTGTAGGAGCTAAAAACATCCACCAGAGCAGGTTATCGTGCTTTACGTAGGCTTCAATTTTTTTCAGAGTTCAAATAGACGAAAAAAGACTTTTACACGAGAAAGCCATCTGACTTTCGTATAAAAATCAAATTATTGTGTTAAGCACCCATTGGCTCATACAGTTCAGAAAATAAACGCGTGTTCAATGCACTTGATCGGATAAAGTTTAATACTTTTACAACATTATTAATTACACCGTGAAGCTCTTCACTCATTTTTTTACTATCATCGTAAGAAGAATAGCTCTGCTGGAAAAATCTGTGGACTCGTCAAGCTGAATGGCAAAAACGACGACTTCTGTACTTTTTCTAAAAATTGCTTTTCAAAGTCTTCAGCCATTTCGTTAATTCTTTTAGCAACAGGTTCATTTGAAAGAGAGATTTTTGATACTAAATTGCACGCAGACTCGCCTATCATTTCACAAGCTACACATAGAAGGATGAAGTCTTTCCAATCGTGAATCGTTTGGCGGCCCACTGAACAGAGCTCCACGGCCCACCACTTAAGAAACCTGTTCTAAAGGGGAGATATTTAAATGAGACTTGTAAACATAAACATAAATATAGATAATGTAGCATAAATGACAAATAAAATATATGGACTAAACTTAACTTAATCTTTAAGATCCTTTTACAAAAAAATGGACTAATATAACAAATTCTAAAATAGTGTTTAAAACGGGAAAAATTAATAAAATAAAGTTGACATTATTTTTTTAGACTGTCTAACGGACTAAAATAATTTAATATATTTGCAATACAGGAAAAACTTATTTTAAAAAGGTAGAATTGTATATTTTGGTAGTCTTTTCTATTGTTTGACAAAAAACACTACCAGTCTCAAACTTGGACCACACATTTAATCATATGTAGTCTCTCTTCAGGAAAAAGTGCTAGGGTCTCAAACTGGGCACCAGCTTGGTAGCACCTACTGGCTACCTACTTAACCAGGCAGACGAAGGACAGACTGTCTTCAGAACGACTCTTCTGCACATGACACAAGCTCAAAAATGTTGAAACACAAGAATCCTAAAACGTTGATTTTAAAATGTATTCATTAATTTGATGTAGATGATAAAATATTCACTAACTTAAAATTGGTTTAGAAATTATTTTCTGAATGAAATAATAACCATGTGTTTCATGTTATTTATTATTCAGCATATTTTAAATATTAACTTCATTATTATTCTCCCCGATCAATTTTAATTTTCTAATATATTTTCTAACATGGGCTGTGTCCATGGGCGGCGATCCTGAGATCCGGATCTTCAAATTTTTGGTAGGGAGTTTTGGTCCGCTTCAATGTGGACCCCCCTCTTTATTCAATAAAAAAAATTTAAAACTCTTGTTTTGATGCGAACATAATCGTCAAATATGGCATAAAACAGAATGTTTACATAGTAATACATTGTGAGTATGTGTAGTTATAGTTATAGCTTTCTAAAAAATAAAACTATTCATTGCTTACTTAAATATTAGTATTGAACAAAAGTTACAAATATTTTTTTGAGTGGGGGAAGAGGGGTCTTGATCCCAGGACCCTCCAGGATCATCCATGCTGGGAAGGACCCCCCCCCCCAAGATTTGCAGCGGATCGCCGCTCTTGATAAAAACCATCAAAATCCACTTTAGTATCTAAAGGTGAATGAAAAGTTTGTATTATTTTGAAGTCGTTTTAGGTAGAACAGTACATGCTAAATTTTGTGCTTTTGTGATGCCAAAACGGGGTATTGTTTGAAGATGAAGTCATTTTTTGGTAATGACCACGGAGGTAAGGCACTTCAAAACTTTTGGAATGACTGCTGTAATCGACCTGATAGAACATTGACTACCAGTTGTTACGAATAATTTTTTTCCTTTACTAGAGTTCCTCCGTGAAATGCAAAATCGCTGTATTGGATTAGTGAGAACTGTATGGATAAATCTTCGAGTATTACCCAAAGAATTTACAGGGAAAAAAGATAAACTAGTTTTTATAATTTAAAAAAAAATCTTTATTCATCACGGCTTGACAGACGCAAGCCATGTTACAAAAAATTAAAAAAATAGAAGGTGAACAATAACCAAAATAAAACCGAGAAAGCGAAACAGATTGAAATTTAAAGATGAAAAATAATATACATTAAAAATATATCATAACTAAAAGATAATTATTAGATTCTAATGCAAATGATAATGGATTAAAATCAAACAACTCGACCAAAGATATTGAAAATATGATAATAAATAAATAAATAAGTAATACAAATCAGAAATGATAATATAAATACAAACTATAGAATGAGATGTTTCAGAAGACGAGGGAGGAATGTTTTGCTTTCGAACGTGTTATATATTGGTGTATCGAAATTGTGCTTACGAGGTCTCAAGTTATGTGTAGAAGTTTTAAGAGAGGGTAGAATTTGGTGAAGAACGTAGTCAGAGTTAGTGGATATTAAAAAAAATATTTAAGTGTCTAAAGTGGTAAAAATAGAAGTGATAGATGGGTAGAGAGAGGGAAGATATTTAAGTCTAATTAGTTTATTAATAAAGGACTGAAGTTGCATGATAGGTTGCTGTTTAGCAAAACCAGACCAAGAAAGAGCTACATATTTAAGGTGACAGATGATGAGGGACTTAGTGATGTCAAAGAGTTTGGCACCAAAGAGTCCATGGAACGGATTGTTTTGACGGCATGAAAAGTTTTAAAGCATTTTTGACATTATTTGTGTGGTGAAATGTTGAAAGTGTCGGTGAATGTGATACCTAAGATGGTGAGTTTTTTAGTGCGTTGAATGGATGGATGTAAAACTTGTGGTGTGATGTGTTTATGACTAGTGTGGACTACAAGTTCGAATGATTTTTTGAGGTTAAGTGAAAGGTTACTGAGCTTGGCCCACTCAGAAAGGGAGTCAAGCTCTAATTGGATGGTATGAGTGTTAGATGATGGAATAATGAGATAAGTGTCATCAGCAAATTTTAATATATTATTAGAAAGGTGATATGGTTGAAGTGAAGAGGCGTTAATTATAAAAGTAGATGGACCAAGAACTGAACCTTGGACCACGCTAGAGTTGATGGGAAGGATACTCGAAAATTGATATAAATAAATGGTGGAATGTGCTAAGGAAGGAAATGAGAAGGTTGAATATGTTTTCATCAAGAGGAAGAAGTGCAGGATTGAAGGCGAGGGTATGGTGATCGAGAGTGTCAAAAGCTTTAGCAAAGTCAAGAGCAATAAGGTGAACACGGCTTTGGTTTTAAGAAGTGAAGTGATGGAATGTGATTTCTTTTACAAATCTCAAATAATAAATATTTAGATTTATGTTTTAACTCTATACGTTTTGATTTATTCAGTCATAGGAATATTTAAAAACGTGTTTTTAATTCTCTCGTTTTTAGAATACTCAATTTATATGAGTTTTTGACTATTTTGTTAATTCCAACAATTCTTGTTCTGATTTTAGCGTCTCGCTGATCATCGCGATTTATTGAGCAACAATATAATTTTATTTTTTTCCGAATAATATAATTTAATAATATGTAGGGTATATTTATGCACATCTGGTTGTTGCTTGCGGGTGATTGACAGGACTTGGCATTTCTTGGGGTGGAATTCCATCATCCATTTCTGTTCCCATTGTGCGAGTAGGTTCAGGTCCTCCTGGAGGCGAGCAGCATCTTCGGGTTTGGTGACGGTGAGACTTAAGCCATGTTTTAATGGTTCAAAGAACCATGGTTCTTATGCGCCGAGGCACCACTCCACACTCCGGACACATCTCTCAATGCATACGTTGCAAACACCGCATCATTTACACAAGGTATATGATAGTTCACGGTTGCTTATCAGGGATTCGAACAGGCAACCTTTAAGTCGCAAGTCCGACGTCTATCATCTAAGCCATCCACGCTCTCCATATTACTAACATGGTTCGATTATTTATTTTTAAAGATTTTTTAAATAAAATTCAACTCGTCTTTAAATTTTTGCAATGAACTATAGAACTGTAAAAACATATTGAAATATTTTCTTGTTTTATTTTTATTCTCATTCACTTTTATATATTATAGACAAATAAACAAGCAAGCTCTGCAATTCTTTTACAAGATTTTCTTGAAAAGTATGAAAGATATCAATGAACTGGAACTAGCTATTCTTGCTTCAGTAATTATGCATTAATTTTCATTATATTGATTTATTATTATGTAAAAAAATATCGTTACTTGATTCAAGTTAATATTTGTTAATTAATTTATTTAACCGTTAATTTTTAACGGTTAAATAAATTTAATAATAATTTATATTTCTTATAATGAATAATGAATCTCAATTACTATTCACGCTAAGCTGGATCTAGGAGTTGCTCCAGTTTTATCTTCATTGGACACACTTACTGAAGAAACCTTCAAAAAAATAGACTCTTTCCCCATCCACCACATTCCTATCTCACAATGGTCTGTTATTATCGTTTCTGGCTATCGAAAATTTGTTGACTCGGCTTGCGGCTCTGGCTCGTTATGAAGGGGGTGTCACATAAAACAATTTTTGGCTAACTTGTGACTAAAACATTGTCTCAAAAAAGAAAGCGCAATTTATGATTAACAGTTCTTTCTTATTTAGTTTATCTGTGGGTTCTGGCTTGAGAACTCAGTGAGATCACTGAAGGGGTGAATAAGAATTGTTGTTACCTCGGAAAAAACCTGAATTAGCCCACTGGATCCCATTATTTACTCAAGGTAGAGAAGAAACTCATTGAATCGGTTCCAGGGTTAAGCTGAGCTCAGGATCCACCAGCTGAAGATACATGTCATGTGCATGTCCAACTGCACTAGAATTTTCTCTATGAACGTTTATTTCCACCATAAAACTTTGTCAAACCTGATATATCCTTATATCCGTTTCAACCAATTGCAGAACTTTCTTCATGCCACTGCTTAAGCCCAGTGTAGTGTGGGCGGCACAAATATTTGTTAATAATATTTCTCATATTATATTACTTTAAGTATTTAATTAAGTAACATTGTAAAATTTGAGTAAATTCAATTATCTAATGATTTCTTTTTACTTGAAAACGCTGAGGCTTAAGCCTAAATATTCGATTTCGTTTTTTGGGTGGTGGGGGGGGGGGGGGTTTCATCAAAAGTACCAACTTCCAATATTAAATATTCATGAAATAACCTAGTGAACCATTATTCAAGTGGACGTAACGAATTTCTAATTTTTCGATTTTTTTCCTAACATTAGTATTACAATTATTTTTTCTAAAAAGTAGATATAAATTTTATTAGAATTTTTATATAAAAGTAATCAACATTTTAAAGCAAACAAGTTTTTCGACATAATTTGGATCTAAAGAGACTTTTCTTGCTAACTATGTGTCCTGACAAGCTGAATCGACGTTCACATGGAACTGTACTTGCAGGAGATGACAAGTACTTTCTTGCCAGTTTCGCAAGAGACGGATATGTCCTTTCGTGTTGTTGCCGCCAAACAAGAGAACAACTCTCAAAGTCTACCTCAGATTCTTTTATATAACGTTTAATGATTGACTTAGTAATCATTGAGGTATCTTCAGAATCTGAAGATACATATGTTTGTAGTCTTTTGTTTCGGGAAGGCTGTATAGTTTTGGAGGTTATTTCACTTCTTATGGTTTTCTTTTACTTATAGTTTCTTTAATTTTTTCATTTTTTGATTAAAAAAACTTAATTGGGTTCTAATGATGTGGCAATTTTTGACCCTTGGATTTTCTGATTATTTATTCTCTGTTCCAATTTGGGAAGAAATATTGTGTGTGAAACAAATAGCATAAGCTGGATCATCTTCTGAAGTGCATATTTTTTTGTGTAAAGTGACAAATTGCAAATTGAAAATTTCAAGTATTTTTAACCCCCTAGTAGCTCTGTTGCAAATCTTCAAGAAATGAGAAGTGTTTTGATGAAATGAGTTTCTTCTCTATATTGAGTAAATAATGCTATCCAGTGGGCTGTTTTTTTACAAAGACAAGTTCGGCTTTTTCCAGTGCAACAACAATTCTTATTCACCACTTTAATGATCTCACTGAGTTCTCAAGCCAGAACCCAATCAATCAAATCAAATTTCTATAGCGCTCTTTCCTCAAATTCAAGAGCGCTCGTAAATAAATTTGTTAAACAGATATGTCTTCAGATCCTTACGAAAAGTAAATAATGATTTAGAAGTAGTTAAATAAGGAGGTAATGAGTTCCAAATATATGGACCTGCATAATGTGATGATAAATAGGTGTACGGCTATTAGTTTTGAGTTATAAATAAATCTTAAGCTACGACTATGATTAGATGGAACAATAGTATGAGAGGAAAAATTACATGGATCATTAATTAGTTTACCATTTTTAGAAAAAAAATATAGGCTCAAAATTTAGTGGATTCAATTTTAAAAACATTGTGCAAGACTAGTTTTCAATAGACAATAGACATAAACACAGTCATGTGTAGAAGATTCGTTCTGACAGTCTGTCCTTCATCTGCAGAGCTCATCTGCCTTGTGAAATAGGTAGCCAGTGGGTGCTTGCAAGATGTGCACTGGTGTTCAAATTGAGGCCCTGGCACTTCTTCCTTTTAAAATTAGTTTTTATTGTAGTCCGTTAGACAGTTATTGGTTGAAGATTTTAATTAACAAAATCATTAAACGGTTAAAGCGGCTGCCAAGATGGCAGCTGCTAACCCACAGATAAAAAATCGCCTAGCTTGTCTAGTAAGAGATGTTATGGAACCTCCCTATTTCAAGTTGTTCTGGCGGTGTTTTTATGTTTGCATGTTCATTTGGTGTCAGAAGCAGCAGTTGAGCACTTGGAGTAAGTCTATAAGTTAATTTCTTTTATGCAGCCCCATTTCAAGACAGTTTCACATAGGCAAAAGAAGGACTAGGACATTGATGAAGAATCCTCACCTATGGAGTACCCAGAAAGAAAGTTAAGTTTAAAAAAAAGCTAGTTTATAGAAAAAAGCGAAAAAGACTTGAACTTTTATGTCTGTTGAAATCAAACAATGATCCTTTCACTGAAAATGAAGTAGTTTTAAAAAAATTATAAATGAAAGTATCAACCAAGAAAGATTGTAATATATAAAAACAAAAAGTAAAAAAAGTTGTAAAAAATGTATTTTTCTAGTGAATAAAAGGTTTAACATCTCCCATTTTTTGTGTTTTTTAATCCCGGGTAGGAGGGGGGGGGTTATTTTTGACATACAAAATTATTTTTTGTGTCAAAGTTCTTGTATTGTTAGTTTTAATCATGTCCTAAGTGGACGTTTTGAAATTTTGAAATCGATGATTTCGCCGCCCTCTACTTTTATATCTAGTATTAGGCGCCATTTGAAAATAATCTTTGTTTTAAAATTGAAGCAAGCGACAAAAGGGAAGAAAAAAACACTATAAATAATTTAAGTTTGTTTTCTTTTTTTGTTTTTGAGTGTCTCATGGCAATTCTCACACTTTAAGACCATTTGCCAGTTTTAATCATGAAAATATCTCTTTTTTTATTATTTTTTTTATAGTCTATATCGTTCACAGCTTGACAGACGCAGGCCATGTTACAATGGTTCTGAGAACCATGGTCTTTATGCGCCGAGACGCCACTCCACACGACGTACACATCTTTCAATGCATACGTCGCAAACACCGCATCATATACACTAGGTATATGATAGTTCACGGTTGCCTATCAGGGATTCGAACAGGCGACCTTTAAGTTGCAAGTCCGACGTCTACCATCTAAGCCATCCCCGCTCCATAGTCAATAGTATGACCCGCCTTAGTGCACATTTCATTCTTTCAGTTTGTATCTTTGTCTTGCAGATTTCTCTGTTGAACCGGTTTTATGTTATATTACATATTGTTTCAATAAATACATATTTTAACATATCAAAATGTTAAAAAATCTTCCTATTTAAGCAAAATAACTTTTCATATATTCTTCCTTCAACTCCAGTCTTTTAGAGAGAAAAGTAGACTTGAGCAGCTTGTACCACACCACACTCACCATCCCTCACTCTTTCATCAACGTCCTACACCACCCTGTGACTGGAACAACTCTCGGATTCTCTGAGGTCTCAAAGCGGCTACTTTTTATATTTTATCGTTTTAGTTTTGCTTTGAATAATTCGATAATAATATTTTTAGGTCAGGATCTGTTATGAACCTGCTACTGGTACCACGTAAGCTAGTACAACCTGTGTCGTAGTCGAGTGGCCGGCGACTAAACTGACCCCCCCCACCATCTTGTGACGATGAATCGGACTTTTTGGTGTGGAGGGTATCTGGGTTACCCAACAGCACGAAGATCAAAGACTGATAAAGGGCGGATGAACACATTTTTAGTGTCAACGACCATCCCAGGAGCAGTGGGCAGGTGTCTTACCTGCACGGGAAAGTAAGACATCCCCGCTTTACCACTAGTCCAGGGAAGCACCTTAGACAATTGCTATTACCCCTTCAGTCTCCCAGCCAGGGTTACGGCCCTGCTGCCTTGCAGGTTAGGTTTTGGCTAATTAAAGGCTAAGGGAGTCAACCCTCATTTCAAATCCGAAGTCGGAGTTCCTAAGGCGGCTTAACTTTGCTCACAATGTCATTCCGACAACTTCTGCGACGCTTATGGTTCCAAGATGTATCGGCTTTGCCTTTCCCTTGGACTCACAATCAAACGTGGAGAGGGGGGTCTGCTGCATGGGCTACAACTTACCTTATATAGTATTTTGCCAAGGCTTACGCCCTGGAGAGGTCATTCCAGCTTCGCTGAAAGCGTTGAAAATAACACGGGAAGTAGCAGTTTACCGGTTATAAGTCATATGTTTCTTATGCCGCCAGGGGTTGCTTCCGACGGTGGGAGAGATCACCATGTCTCATTTACAACTACCGCCCGCCTCAAGCTGGGCAGCCCCCAGTCAAATAAGTGTTGTTTCATCACAGTTTGCCTGCCCTACTGGGTGCGTATGGGCTCAGAGTGCTGCAACACTCGACAAGCAGACTTATTATGTACCCGCAAGCAAGATTAACAATACTCCAGCCCAAGAAAGTTCACCGGTCCAGGTCTGAAGGAAAACCCCGAATCGATGGGAGCAAAACAAACCACCCGAACAAAGTGGCACAGTTTAACCAAGATCTCTTGGAACTGTTCCACCTAAAACCTCCTGATGGAACAGCCAAAGAACGTTGGTACCATATCAGGGAAACGGTTTACAAGGCTGCGTCCGAAGTCTTTGGAAAGAGGCAGAACAAAAACAGCGATTGGTTTGAAGCCCACTCCTTCACACTCACTCCAGCTATAGAAGAACGCCGCAGAACTCATCTGGAGTACAAGCTACATCACAGCCAAAAGAGTCTACAGGCGTACAGATCCTCCAAGAGTGCAGTGCAGAAATTAGCAAGAAAATGTGCTAATGACTACTGGCTTCAGCTATGCCAAAAGATTCAACAATCATACTGGAGACATCAAGTGCATGTACGACGGCATTAAAAAAGCCACAGGTCGCACTATGAAGACCATAGCCCCATTTAAGTCTGCCACTGGTGCAATCATAGACGAAAAGTGCAAGCAGATGGACCGCTGGGTAGAACACTACTCCGACCTATACTCCAAGCAGAATCACGTGAGTGAAGAAGCCCTTGCCGCAGTTGAAACTCTTCCACTCATGATGGAACTTGATGAAAAGCCCAGTGTTACAGAATAAAAGAAGGCTATTGAAAGTTTGTCTTCAGGGAAAGCTCCAGGGGCTGATGGCATACCACCAGAAGTCATCAAATGCGGAAGCACAGCTCTTCTAGAACAATTGCACAGTCTCCTCTGCCAATGCTGGGAAGAAGGAACTGTACCTCAGGACATGAGAGACGCAAAAATAATCACTTTATACAAGAACAAGGGCGAGAGAAGTGATTGCAACAACTACAGAGGAATATCTCTCCTCAGTGTTGTGGGCAAAGTGTTCGCACGTGTAATCCTAAAAAGATTACAGAAGCTTGCTGATAGGGTGTATCCAGAATCACAAGCTGGGTTTCGCGCAGAAAGGTCAACCATAGATATGATCTTCACACTCAGACAACTGCAAGAAAAAGGCAGTGAACAACACAAACCCCTTTTCCTAGCTTTCATAGACCTGACCAAAGCGTTTGATCTTGTCAGTAGGGATGGACTCTTCAATATTCTGGCAAAGATTGGCTGCCCACCAAAGCTCCTGAGCGTGATAAAGTCGTTTCATGACAATATGAAAAGCACTGTGCAGTATGATGGGTCGACATCAAGTTCTTTTGAAATCCGCAGTGGCGTCAAACAAGGCTGTGTGCTTGCTCCCACTCTCTTCGGCATCTTCTTCGCTGTTATGCTGAAACGTGCCTTTAGACATCAACTGAAGGTGTATATCTTCACTCCCGATCAGACGGTAGTCTTTTCAACCTGGCACGTCTGAAGGCAAAAAGCAAAATACGAAAAGTGATGATAAGAGACATGCTGTTTGCGGATGATGCAGCACTGGTCACCCACACTGAAGCAGAACTGCAAAGACTGCTCGACAGGTTTTCCAATACATGTCTCAAGAAAACACAGGTGATGGCACAGCACGCAAAACGACCTCACATCACTATCAACAACTATGCTCTGGAAGTCGTCAGCCAGTTTACCTACCTTGGTTCGACAATCACTGATGACTTCTCACTAGTTGCAGAACTGAACCAGAGGATCGGCAAGGCTTCGACAACCTTTGCCAGGCTGTCACGAAGAGTTTGGAGCAACAAGATGCTGACAATAAGGACAAAGACAGCTGTGTACAAGGCATGTGTTCTGAGCACTCTCTTTTACGCCAGTGAATCCTGGACACTATATGCATACCAGGAAAAAAGATTGAGTGCTTTCCACACGCGGTGTCTTCGACGCATGCTCGGAATCTCATGGAGAGACCGCGTCACAAACAACGAGGTGTTGGCGAGGGCAGCCATTTCAAGCATGATCACTCTTCTTTGTCAAAGACGTCTCCGATGGTTAGGACATGTACGTCGGATGGATGATGGCCGACTTCCCAAAGACATGCTATTCGGCGAGCTTGCCTCAGGTTGGAGAGCAACTGGCAGGCCATACCTTCGCTACAAGGACGTCTGCAAGCGCGATCTAAAATCTACAGAGATCGACGTCAGCACCTGGGAATCGCTTGCTGAGGATAAAAGCAGATGGACGCAAGCTGTGCGCATGGGACTTGAAGCGGGGGAAGCAGGGATTCGTCGGCTTGCCAGTGAAAAGCGCTCCAGCAGAAAAGAAAAACAGCAGCGATCTGCGACCAGTAGCCACCAACAATCAGCAGCGAGCAACAACTAGAGGCGAGCAACAACCAACAGCCAATAACAACCAGCTGCGAACAACAATCAGAAGAGAACAACCATCAAAGAACAACAACCATCAGAGAGCAACAACCATCAGCGAAAAGTTCTTCCTCGGCGCAAGTCCATTGTCTACTGAAGACTGAAGGACGACAACATTATCATAAAATATTAAATTGAAACTTGTTTTCCAGAGCTATTTGATTTAAATAAAAATGATCTTACCGTTAAAGACCAAAATCTTCTGACATTTCAAATAGAGACTGATCGAAATTCGGCTATGTTTTGGTTTCCGACGAAATTAAATTTGAATTTTCCTATTAAAACGTTAAAAATTATGTCCGAAATAAAAGCACAAACAGAATTGTCATAAAATTAGGGACAATCGAAGATTTTTGTACTTTACGGTTGGTATCTTAATAATAACGTTACCAAAACATACATCGATTTATTGTTTAATTTTTTGGTCTTAAATGCACGGTAGGGTTATAACAAAATTTAGATTCATTAGCCTGAAATGTTAATCGATAAAATTTTGCCTAAAGTAACAAAATAAGTTTACTTTTATCAGATCTCTAAAAAACCTCGCGTGCACAATTCAGTTTATATTCCCCATGAATACACACTGTTTATTTGTGTGAAATATAAACTAATGAACCTATGTATTTATAAATGTTATGTCTTGTTGTGCGCGCGAGATATTTTTGGGATCTGATGAGCTCAGAAGTGAAAAATAGGTTTTTATGTAAAAGTTGATCAAATGCCACATCAGAAAATACATTTTACGGAAATAGTTGTGTAGTCATAACCCCAATGCACAGGGCTTGAGTTACAATTTATTTAAGCTAGATTGTTAATAATCTTATGTTAGAATACGCAGTTTTCAAATGGCTACGAATAATTATGGTCCTGCGGGTTTGAGGAACATAGTTGGCCAAGGGGGTTACAAGTGCACCCCATTGACATTATTTGCTTCCATTTAATTACCAATCTGTCAATTTACGTTTAACATTATACGTCAGTGCCTGAAATTTCCTTGTGAAAAAATACATAAATTTTGTGGTCTTTACTGCTAGTTTCATTGCCCCATCTATCTTTTGATATGTGGGGTACACCAGTTTCCCACACAGCCCTCCAAGGGTTTAAAATAAAAAATAGCCGATTTTGTCTAAAGATTGGAAGAACTATCGTCTAAAAGTGAGCACTTGACATGAAAAGCGGGCTTTTTTTAATTCATAGTTTTAGACTCTCTGCCATCCATAATATTATTCATATACAATAAATCAAAATTACATATGTATTTTTTAGGCTTATCATTGAGGGTATGAAACACCATTATGAATACGATGCACACAGGAAAGCGTGGAAGAGGGGGCGGCGCAGTCGAGCAAGCACTCACTCTCCTTCTCCAGACGACCTTGTTCTGCCTCCGATAACGTCACTGGCAACTCCTCTAACCGTCCCTTTCAGCCTGGTTTTTCCCATCATCATTATCATCACCATCATCACCATCGTCGTCATAATCATCATGTTGATCATCGTCATTAGCAGTTATTCCCATTATCAGCATATTCATACTTTATTATTGTTGTTTTTCTTCTATGTTTGAAAGTATCCCAAACGACCAAATATCGCAACAGGTGGTTTCGAATTGAACGACAATGAGGAGAAGTTCGACGACGATGCCTTGGGCTTTAAAGGTAAAAGTTTTTGATTTTCATGTTAAATCACTCCAAGAAATTTTCTCAAATCATGAATAGTTGAACAATAATATTTTTTCACTTGAAAAACAAGTTACAATAGGCACTTAGTTTTTTGAGAGAATCTCAAAATTCTCTGGGAACTTTTTTACAAATTATTTTATGGAATATGTCAACGAGTCAACTAAGTAATATTTTTTGATATATTTTCAATTAAATATGCAAGTTTATTTAAGTTGAACTCAACAGAGTTGCTGAAGACACCGCCAGACTTCAGTTCAAGTCACGAGTTTGAAAGGAAGTCTTTTGATTGGCTGCTCCTTGATCAATCAGATCAGACGACTGGATGCAAGCCTTTTTCGGAAATGACTGGAAATAAAGATTTAGAGGTTTTTATTAGGCAAATAAAAATATTAATTTTTCCTTTTGGGGGCGTTTTGAACATAATGTTATAGGTAATAAAAATAAAAATATTACATTAAATTTAATTCAATATTTTTTGAAATTCCTTATAAATAACATGTTGTTTGATTTAAATATTATTAGTAATAATTGGAAAAAGTGATTTAAAAAATTCAGTTTTTAAAATCATTATTAGTGATAATAATCATTATTACTAATAACTATAATAAATAATTGCTTATTATAAAGAACCAAGAAGATGGTGATTCAAAGTTGTGTGACCTGGTCATTAAAGTGGGTTTAATTCTGTTGACTGTTATAATATAATATGCGTAAATCTTTTCCCCATAGTTAAAAAGTAATTATTTAAATGTGCCCTGACAAGCTGAATAGACGTTCACATGCAACTTTACTTCCTTTCCTATTTTTCTTCTTCATGTTGTTGGCACCAAACAAGAAGATAATTCTCTAAGCCTTCTTTAGATTCTGTCCTTTAACGTTGAATTATTTACTTTGTCATCATTAAGGTATCCTCATCTTCAGAATCTGAAGTTACATATGTTCATAGTCTCTTGTTTGGTGAAGGCTGTAGAGTTTTTGAGGTTTTGATTCGCTCAATCATTCCATGGATTTTTTCCAATCGATTAATCTTTTTGCATTAGATATAAAAATTAGAGCTGTTCCACGATTAAAAATTTTAATCCAAGTTAATCGACCGATTAAAAATGTTAACTAAGTTAATCGACCGATTAAAAATTTTAATCCAAGTTAATCGACCGTTTAAAGATCTTAATCCAAGTTAATCGACCGATTAACATTTTTAATCCGTTAATCGTGTTTTAATGCTATGTGGTATCAGTTAATTTGACATAAGTATAAAATAGTATATGTAATTTTTTTCTTAAATTTGATTATTACCGTTCCTGTAACGTATACACACTAGAGGTCGGACATGGACAATTTTTCATTCCCGGTCCCGTCCCGTTCTCGAAATTTTGTTTCACGTTTCGTCCGTTTCCGATGGACCATCAGAATTTTGATTTCCGTCCCGTCCCGTTCCCGCAACTCGATTCCCGGTCCCGACCCATTTCAACAACAAAAACTTGTTTATTTATCTATTTTTTCTGCCGTTTTCACCGGTCCCAAACTTACTAGTTCTAACATTTCTTAAAGTTTATTATTTGAAAGTCAAAAAATATTTGTATAACAAAATAAAAAAACACGATTTAAATTTCAAATATTTATTGAAATGAAAGTATTTAAGTTAGTCATTGTTTTTGAGTAATTCAATCAAGTCTTTATTGCTTTTAACATGGGTTAAACCATCAAAAGTTTTAGCTTTCAAATTAGGTGATCTTGGGTCTGAAGTTAAACGACCATATTTTGACAAATTCAGTTCACAGGGAATAGAACTTGCAGGTATACTAAACAAAATTTTGGCTACTTTTTGTAATATTGGAATTTTTTTATTTTACTCCAATAGATTTAACATCTTTATAATCTTCAATTTTGGTGGGACGTAATTGTGAATATTTGTACAATTTATCTTCTTCTGAATTTTCTTCCTCGTTCATTTTTATTAATTTTTCAATAATGGTAGAAATATGTTTTTTGACCACATTCTTATTCTCCACAACTGCACAACTAAAATCATTAGTATAATTTGATAGTATAAAAATTATATTATAATTTTTACGTTATAAAAACTAAAATATTGGGTATAAATAACCATAATTTGTTTTTTTTCTCAACGTCACTGAGGCTTAGCCTTGCTGTACAAAATGGAATCAAATTTTCTCTAATGAAAGTCTTGGTATTTATTTTTTTTCTATCCCAAACTCTTTTAATATTTTTCTTTTATACTGGGGGATGCAACAGACATGCTGCCATATGAATAAGATCAATGGGCATCTTTTTTTGTCAAAATGATCAACTGAGCATTCAACTGGAAATTAATAATTCAAATTAAATTATGAATTTATAAAATAAAAATAATAGAATATAGTTTGATTTCATCTGACAAGTTTTCATCATCACCCATTTGTTCTAATTTCTCTAATATTTGGACTCGCCATAACAACTTCAAGTGTAATGTTGGAGATTTTGACATTGACAACGTGGCTTCGTTATACATTTCCATATTACATTTAATACTTATTTTAATTACGGAATATCGATGAAATAGAGATTCCCATACTTATGAGTTTGCTGAAGTATAATTGTTAAAGAATCCACTCCCAATAACTTTTATTCCCGTTTTTCCAGTTCCCGATTTAAAAGTTGATTCCCATTTCCGATTTTTTCCGTTCCCGATTTGAATATTGATTCCCGTTCCCGTTCCTGTCCCGAAAACCTATTCCCGGTTTCCGACTTTTTCCGTCCCGAAATTAATTTTTATTCCCGTTCCCGCGGGAGTCCCGCAGGTACCCGCGGGTACCCGATCCGACCTCTAATACACACATACAATCGAACAGTTAGAACACAGACTGGACGAGGCATCTCCGCTGGTCTCTGCAGCACCAAGGGGTGGAGAAGAGTATGTGGTGGTTGTTGACCTGCTGAAGCCGCTTCTCAACTTCCATCAACTCGTCAACCCCATCATAACGGTGTGTTGAGGCATCAGCCAACATGCGTGTCTTTTATTGCATTCGAAGTTATATTTATGCTTTTCATTTAATAAGCGTTTGCTTTTTCGTTCTTGGGATGTTAGCAGGATTTTATCGACGGTATTAGCTCGGCTAGTAGGGTCATGAACAATATTGTTATTAGTTAGTTGCGAACGGCAGAGTTTCTAAGAAACAACTCAGATGATCATATTGCACCACCACAGTACCACCACAGTACCACATGCACCACCTCAGTACCCTTTCGAGTTGGACCTCTTCCAGAAGCAGGCAATCTTGAAGATGGAGGAGGGCAAGAATGTTTTCGTGGCAGCTCACACTTCAGCCGGCAAGACATTGGTCGCTGAATACGCCATTGCTCTTGCACTCAACCACATGACCAAGTAAAGTGGTGCTGATGCTTGAAGCTATTTTTTTCCGAGGAATCATTGTGGGAGTTTGGTGGGGAATTCATATGCGATCGCTTATTACTGTATCACAAACACAAATATGTGCTAATTCGTTTCAAGATTTCACTAATTGAGTCATCCTCCCGTACTTTATCGATACTACCATCCCCTCATCATTTGAAGCACCTTTACTAAGGTCTTTCTTGAAAGCAAAAATATTATATCAACCCTTCAATGATGGCAGGTATATAACTTTAAACCATCATTACTAAACACCACCGTACTTCTAGAGTGATCTACACCTCTCCCATCAAAGCTCTCTCGAACCAGAAGTTCCGAGACTTCAAGGAAAAGTTTGGCGAGGTGGGTCTGGTGACGGGAGATGTCCAGATCAACCCTAAAGCCCCTGTTCTCATTATGACCACCGAGATACTCAGGTGATAGGTAGGTGTGGAGGGAGGAGAGAGAGGAGGCTTAAGGTAGGCGTAAGAGGTACTTCGGTTCTAAAGGGGGAAGGATGTTGGTAGGAATTCATATGGGATCACACCCACAAACGCACACACACACACACACACACACACACACACACACACACACACACACACACACACACACACACACACACACACACAGGTCAATGTTATATAATGGCAGTGACGTCATCAGGGACCTCGAGTGGGTGATATTAGATGAGGTGCACTACATCAACGACGCTGAGGTCCTTCGTTTGGTTATGCTGTTTGAATCAATTAATAATCATCATCAGCACCCCGAAATCACTGTTGCAGAGGGGTGTGGTTTGGGAGGAGGTGTTGATACTGCTGCCAGATACTGTCAAGATTGTCCTTCTCAGTGCCACTGTGCCCAACTCCAGGGAGTTCGCCGAATGGGTGGGGTGAGTTCTCAATGTCGTCGTATGCATTGATCACTAAATTATCCCACCTCCACCGCCATCGGAGTCGAATTATTATTTTTAATGACTTGACTTTGGGTATAAATGCCTCAAAAGTCGAATTGAAACTGACTTCTGGAAACAGAAACGACTTGACTTGACAATAAATGATGATGACTTGATGAGACTTAAATCATTTTAACACGCTTTTTTTTAGCTTGGGTTGTAACTATCTATCTGTCTATGTAATGGATGTTACAATTTTTTTTATAAATAATACTAATTTTTTTAAATAATAATAATTTCACAATTTATTAAAAATAAAAAAGTTTGAAAAATACATAAATTTATACATTTATATGGACAGTTAGTTGTTTTTAGTAGCATTCTCAATAATGGTCGAATCAATTGTTGATGTTTGGTGATGGACGGCTCCGAAATGTTGCCAAACAAACGAATGATTTTTGATTTCCCAATTTTCTCATCGAAGTTTCGTAACTTACTATCAACAATTCATCTAAATTTATTTTATCAATTTTTAAAACACTTTTATTCATATTATTCAATTATTTTGCCAAATTTTATCGAGATTGTTAATGAAATAATTGAATATAACTTTAAACTAACAAATAATTATAATAATTTAACACGAACACCTAACTTTCAACATAGTTATGAAACGACGTTTCATTGAAACGTTAATGTGTAATTAATTATTATTATTAATTAAAAACGATTTAATGTGTAAAATTAGCGCGCTTATTTCGAGTATTGTTTTTACTTATTTTTACGACGCATAGACATTTTATAACTCACTAATTATTTAGACCTTAAAAAATAAATTATTTATAAAGATTTTTAACTTTATTATACTTTTTTTTAAATATTTGAATTCACATAAGTTTTAAATTTGTAAGTCGGCTTGATTTTAAAGTGACTTCGCTAATAAAATGCGACGGTTGCGCTAACTAAATACGACTTGACCCGACTTGATAGACCAAGTCCATTCGGAGTGGACTTATTTAAGTCGACTCTAAGGTCTAATCATCATCACCATCATGATCATCACCATCATCACCATCATCATCATCATCATCATCAGCCGCATAAAGAAGAAACAGGTGTACGTCATAAGTACGGCCAAAAGGCCAGTGCCTCTGGAGCACTACTTGTACACTGGCAACAACCAACAAACCTCCAAACAACTCTTCCTCCTCGTCGACTCCGAAGGCAGCTTCCAGAATTCAGGGTGAGTCGTGCAGGTGGTGGTAGTTATAGTTGTGTTGGAGGTGGTAGTTATAGTTGTATATGAGGTGGTAGTTTTAGTTGTTTTGGAGGTGGTAGTGCTGGTTTTGTATGGCCTATGAATGTGCATTTGTATTGATGAGCTGGTAGGTAGATGAGCATTAGGGTTATGAATTATTGTGACCTCATGTTCTTGGGTGATTTATGAATTCATAATCGTACAAAAGTAATAGTTACAAATTTACATAAGTTTTCTTGTTGAAAAATGTCATCCACAAACTATAAGTTGAAAGTTATTATATATGAATGTTAGAGTTATGACTTTTAACCTTTTTTAAAATAATTGTTATCCCATTTTATATATAATTTGCTTAAAAGTAAGGAAAATGAGTTTTATTCTGATAAACGTTCAAAAAAATTATCTTACCACACGCAATCTTTGAAATAGTATCATACTATGTATGTATGTAACCCTCACATATTATTTCAAAGTTTTTGTGTGGTGGGGAGCTTTTTTTGAGAATTAATCAGAGTAAAACACGCTCGTTTCCATTTTTGTGAGCGAATGTTCATAGGGATATAACACGGGAAATGAGTTATTCGACCTCAGTAAGCCTTACCCACTATTTCGAAGAGTTCGTGTAGTGGGAGATCTTTTTTGAGTATTAATCAAAATAAAATTCATTTTCATCACTTTTAAGCAATAGTTCATCGATATGTGCCACAGGAAATTAAGTCTTTGACAAAAAGTTAGAAATTCATAACCCTAATGAGCATATAAGAATAATTAAGTACTGGGAAGGATGAGTGTAAAGAGGGGTGAGTGAATGGGTGTGCGGGTAGGGGAATGGATAATTGGATGAATGGATGGATGAGATTCTATTGTAATTCACTCTCTTGAAGCTACAACAAAGCAATGGAAGCGAAGAAGCAGCGCGAAAACAAGTCTTTGTCGCAGTACGGAGCTAAACGAGCCAACTTCTCGGTCAAGGCCAAACAGGTTCCTGGTATTCAATCAGGCCCACTAGAGCTCACTACAACACTATCACTTCAAACATGCTTTCTGTTAAGATCTTTTCGCAATGACCATTTCTATTATCCCTTCTAATAGTCACCGTACTTCCACCACTACCTATAACTTCCTACAACTTCCACCTCTACCTACAACTACCACCACTAAAGAACCTACAAGCCCCATCTCATCACAACTACCATCACCTTCACAACTGCCACAACACCTACAACCACCACAAACCTACAACCACCACTACACGAACAACAAGGCACTATAACTACCAAAACACCTACAACCACCAGCACCTTCATGACCACCCCCACCACCACGACAACAGGAGCAGCAGATATGGACTTCGCTGATCAACCACCTGGACAAAACAGGCAAGACACCAGCGGTTGCTTTCGTATTCTCGAAGAGGAGGATTGACGAGAACTCTGCCAGTCTCAGGAGCATCGACCTGCTGAGTGCCTCTGAAAAGAGCAGTGTGGTGGTCTTCTTCCAGAAGAGCATCAGGCTCCTCAAGCCCGTTGATCAAGCTTTGCCTCAGGTTAATGTGGTGCTGTGTTGAGAGGGTGTTGTGGTGCTGTATTGCGAGGACAAAATGTCCAAGGACAAAACGTCCAAGGACAAAACGTCCAAGGACAAAATGTCTAAAGACAAAATGTCTAAAGACAAAATGTCCAAGGACAAAGTTCCCAAGAATGAAATTTTCAAGTACAAAATGTCTGGCCAGGTGCGAGCACTACGGCAGCTGCTGGAAAGGGGCATAGGAGTGCATCACAGCGGCATTCTGCCCATCCTCAAGGAAGTCGTCGAGATGCTCTTCCAGAGGGGCCTCGTCAAGGTGTCTGTGGCGTGATGTGGTGGCGTGATGTGGTGTCGTGTGTTGGTGTCGTGTGGTGGTGTGGTGTGTTGGTGTGGTGTGATGGTGTGGTTTGGTGTAGTGGTTGTGTGGTGTGGTGGTATGGTGTGGTAGTGTGGTGTGGTGTGGTTATGTGGTGTTATGGTGTGGTTAGTGGTGTGGTTAGTGGTGTGTTGTAGTGGTGTAGTGTGGTGGTGTGGTGTGGTGGTGTGTTGTGGTGGTGTGTTCTGGTGATGTAGTGTGGTGGTGTCGTGTGGTGTTGTGGTGGTGTGGTGTGGTGATGTGGTGTGGTGGTGGTGTTGTAGTGGTGTGTTGTGTTAGGGTGTTGTGGTGGTGTGGTGTGGTGTGGCGGTGGTGTGATGTTGTGGTGTGGTGTTGTGGTGTGGTGTGGTGGTGTGTTGTCGTATGATGGTGTGGTGGTGTGTGGTGTGGTGATGTGGTGTGGTGTTGTGTTGTGTTGTGGTGGCGTGGTGGGGTGTGGCGTGGTGTGTTGGTGTGGTGTGTTGTGCTGGTGTCGTGTGGTGGTGTGTTGTCGTGTGGTAGTGTGGTGCGGTGGTGTAGTGTGGTGGTATGGTAGTGTGGTGTGGTGGTGTTGTGTGGTGATATGGTGTGGTGGTGTGAGGTGTAGTGGTGTGAGGTGTAGTGTGGTGGTGCGGTGTGTTGGCGTGTTGTGGTGGTGTGGTGTGGTGGTTTGGTGTGGTGGTGGTGTTGTTGGGTGGTGTTGTTGGGTGGTGTGGTGGTGTCGTGGTGTGGTGTTGCGGTCGTGTGGTGGTAGAGTGTGGTGTTGTGGTGTGGTGTTGTAGTGGTGTGGTGGTGTGGTGTGGTGGTGTATTGTGGTGGTGTGTTCTGGTGGTGTAGTGTGGTGGTGTCGTGTGGTGTGGTGGTGTGGTATGGGGTGGTGTGATGTTATGTTGTGGTGTGGTGTTGTGGTGGTGTCGTGTGATGATGTGGTCTGGTGAAATGGTGTTGTGTTGTGGCAGTGTGGTGGTATGGTGTGGTGTGGTGTAAATAAAATGCAAACGACACACATCCCATTTGAACAAGTTATTCAAGCAAATAAGTTTATCTATATGTGTTCTGACAGACTGAATAGACGTTCACATTGAACTTTTCTTGCAGATGACAAGTACTTTCTTGCAAGTTTCGCTTCTTCATGTTGTTGCCACCAAACATTTTTGTTCACAGCCCACGATTTAAGCTGGATGGCTTCAATCGTGGGCTGCCCTGGGTCGATGTATGCCGAGATTTGTTGTCTGTATGAGGTTCTTCACCGTTCGTGCTTTCATCTTGGACTCGTAAAAAAAATAGCGGTGCACAGGCTCATCCACGGACATGCGAAGACAATGACCAGTTAATGCAAGTTGTCGTTTTCTGATCATTTCGCTGATGCGCTTCTGTCCGACTCGTGCGTTGAGACTCGTTTGTGATGTGGTCGCTAGACTGTTGGATTCCAAGCATCGTCCGATAGCAAGTCCTTGCGAAGACGTCAAGTTTCTACGATAATGCTGTAGTGAGTATCCATGATTAGCAGACGTAGAGCAAAATTGAGATGCAAGCGGCTTGAAAGATGCGAATCTTGAGATCTGTGTTCAGCTTGGGTGAGCGAAGAAACTTTTGTAGCTTCGTGGACCCAACATACGACCCAAATGTTTGATATCCTTCACGATTGCGATGTCGATGAGGAGCTTTGAAGCCGGTGGCGAGACAGAGGGATTTGGTTGGTTAAGCCGAATCTGTTCGGCCTTTTTAACATTTATCTCTAGTCCAACCGTCCGTGCACTGAGTCTCAAAGCATCCAACTGGGCTTGGGCTTTCGATGGGTCGTTCTCGAGCAGGGCTGTATCATCGGCAAAAGCGAGATCACAAACTCTATCCGGCAAAAAGTTGTGTGGCGCAATGGTTGGTTGTTTGCCCGCACTTGTCCTCGTTTGATTTTTTGGAGTTATCTTCATATTCTGAATCCGAAGTTTGAGGTTTTCTTATATTCTTCTAGCTTCTTCAACTCTATCATTTGTTTTAAATTTTTAAATCGAGGGTCTTATGATGTGGCAATTCTTAATCATTGGATATTCTGATAAATCTTTCTCTGCTCAAGTTCAAAAAGCATATTTTTTAAACGAATGACATAAGCTGGCCCACCTTCTGAAATGCATATTTCTTGGGCAAAGTGACAAATTGCAAGTAATACTATTGAACATGTTAGTTATTTTCACCGCCAAGAAGTTCTGTTTTAAATATAGAAGGAATGAGACGTTTAATGATTAAATGCACCTTTTCCGTTTGTTTTTGGACTGTAAAGTAAGAGAGTGTTTGTGTTCACTTGCTGACACAGTTCAATTTTGATAAATTTGAATGTTTCACAATTTCTAAATGCGTAATTTTTTTAAAAATTCGTTAAAATATTTAACGGCGTTAAAAATTTCAATGGGCGTTAATTTATTAACGCGTTAATAGAAACTTAGATTAAAGCACAGCTCTAGTTATTATTATTTTTTGTTGTTGTATTTATTAAAATTTTTGAATAACTTAACATAATAGAAAATAATAATTTTAGGTTTATTTAAAAATATGAAGCAAAAGTAAGACTATTAAACAGAATAAATATGGGAAGATACGTGAAGAGTCGTCTTTTGCTCTACAAATTCTAGTTTTAGAATTAATATATATGTTATATTTAGGGCTGTTCCACGGTTAAAAATTTTAATCGTGCGTTAATCGTATTTTAACGCAATGTTTTTAGCATATTTGACATTAGTATAAAATAGTATTAAAAATTTTTTCCTTATAATTTAATATAATTTATATTAGACTTTTCTATAAAAAGTAATCAACATTTTAAAGAACAAAAAAAGAATTCATAAAGGATAAAAAATTAAATTATCACACATCACTTTTGAGCCAGTTACTCAAGCAAACAACTTTTGCAACATAATTTGGATCTAAAAAGACTTTTTTCATGCTAATTATGTGTTCTGACAAGCTGAATAGATGACAAGTACTTTCTTGCCAGTTTCGCAAGAGTCGGATATGTCCCTTCGTATTGTTACCACCAAACAAAAGAACAACTCTCAGAGCCTATCTCAGATTATTTTCTATAACTTTTAATGATTGATTTAGTAATCATTGAGGTATCTTCATCTACATATGTTTGTAGTCTTTTATTTTGTGAAGGCTGTAGTTTTTGAGGTTTTTTCTTCTTATAGTTTCTTTAACTTTTTTATTTTTTGAAAACATTTTAACGTTTTGTTGAAAATCTTCAAGAAATGATAAGTTTTTTGATGAAATGCAATTTTTCCCGTTCGTTTGTTGACTGTAAATTAGTAGTGTTTGTGTTCACTTGCTGACAATGTAACCAAAACCGCAAAAATAGTTCAATTTGTATGAGTTTAAATGCATTAAAATTGTTAAATGCGTTACTTTTTTTTAATGCATTACTTTTTTTAATGCGTTAAAATATTTAACGGCGTTAAAAATTTTAACGGTCGTTAATTAATTAACGCGTTAATCTAAAGTTAACTTAGATTAAAGCACAGCTCTATTTATATTTATTCGCTTTTAAATCACCTCTATGAGACTGATCTTAAATGGGGGAAAGTAATGTGATTTGAAACGATCTGACGTGCTAATAATTTTCTCTTTGGTGTTTTTGCATGCATTTAGCAAAAATAGTTTGAAACACTTGTACATGAAACCATTCCATTTTAAAGATTTCACTATTTATGCATTCAATTTTTGTGTTTAATAATTAAATTTATTCTTTTTGGTGTCAAAAATGTTGCAAAAATGACTGACGACCAGGTGTTGTTTGCGACTGAGACGTTCGCCATGGGAGTGAACATGCCAGCGAGGACTGTGGTCTTCGACTCGATCGAGAAGCACGATGGTAGCAAGATGCGGGATCTGGCGCCTGGTTTGTGAGTGTTCAATATTGTCTTCTCTGTTCATTCGTGTTTTTTGCTTGTGGTGTGGTTGGTATTGTAGTGATGTTGGTGAGTTAGTTTTGTTAGGGTGTGAGACCGTGTGGTGAGATATGCTATGGTGATGTATAGTGTGGTTGGGATGGTGAGGTGTGGTGTGGTTGGGTTGGTGAGGTGAGTTGGGGGTGGTGAAGTGTGGTTGGGGTGGTGAGGTGTGGTAGGGGTGGTGACGTGTGTTAGGGGTGGTGAGGTGTGGTAGGGGTGGTGAGGTGAGTTAGGGGTGGTGACGTGTGTTAGGGGTGGTGAGGTGTGATAGGGGTGGTGAGGTGAGTTAGGGGTGGTGAGGTGTGGTAGGGGTGGTGAGGTGAGTTAGGGGTGGTGAAGTGTGGTAGGGGTGGTGAGGTGTAATTGGAGTGTGGTGGAGAGGTGTGGTTAGAGTGGGGTGGTGAGGTGTGGTTGGGGTGGTGAGGTGTGGTAGGGGTGATGAGCAGTGATATTTTCGTTTCATAAAATAATCATAGTTTTTATTTGGAATTAATTAAAGTTTTTATTTTCGTTTCAGTTTTGAAAATAATTAAAGTTTTTGTTTTCATTTTAGTTTTGAAAATATATTAATTTACAGCTTTAAACATTTTTTTTTATATCTAAAAAAATTAATTGATCATAAAATGAAACAGTAAAATAGAACTGTATAATGAATGAGTTTTTAAATTATCAGTCAATTGAAATATTATAAGAATTGAGTACGTAAATTATTGAGTAATAACAAATTTGAAATATAATAACAAATTTACAATTAAAATAAGTGACAATTTAATTGACAAAGCGAAGCGGTAATAAAATAACGTTTTATAAATGGCGCTACTTTCATAAAGCCCAAAGATAATGTTTATAACATAGACATATATTTTTTATATAAATTATTCATTTGCATATTATGGCATACTTTGAAATTTATTTTATTTTCGTTTTGAAAATAATTATAGTTTTTATTTTCGTTTTCGATTTGAAAATAAATTTAGTTTTTATTTCCGTTTTCGTGGAACGATTATTCAGAATTGTTGTTTTCGTTTTCGTTACGAAAATAACACTGGTGGTGAGTTGTGGTTGAGGAGGGGGGGGGGTGAGGTTTGGTAGGTGTGGTTGGAGTGGTGAGGTGTGGTGTTAACGGTTGGGTTGTTGCAGCTGATAAAGTTTTTTTTAAGGTTTACCATCTTTATAGAAAGCTTCAACTCGCAAGTAAAAGTGCTGAGCCATCATTTGCAATGAGTGATCAATAAACTCCACAAGCCAAACTGTTCAATGTCATTTTTCAAAATTTATACTCTTATTTCGAAGAAATAAATATCTCATTAATATAATCAAATCAAATGAAATATTAATAGATGACTTTAAGCAGTAAATGATACAAAAACTAAAAATAAGAAATATTTCATAGGTCTAACACAATGTTCTATATTTCAAAATTCCTATTGCTCTGATTTCGGGTGTGCTCATTCAATTTAAATTATTTTTTTGATGCAGGCGAATACATTCAGATGGCGGGAAGAGCAGGCAGAAGAGGACTGGACAAGACTGGTTGGCATAGTTTCATTCTTCTGTTTCTCTATGCCTCGATTGCTTTTTTTATTTTCGTTAAAAATGTTTTTTCGAAATGTATTTCAAAAACCCATTTATTCACCATCATGCTCGCACACATAATTTATATTTCGCCAACCATATTACTACGCCATCATCTTTTTAAAAAAGTTGCGCACCTTGTCATTGCACTTCACAACACCACTTCTTTTGAATTAAAAGTTTTAATGCATACTTCACAATTCACCAAGACCATTGCCCACACCTAACTACTCTTATTTTTGGGCACCATCCTATCCCCAACGCACCACACCATACGATTCCCACCACCGTCAAGAAGCAGCACTATCACAGCCACTGACCGCCTCCTCAGAGCATCCCACATTAGAACACTTGTAGTGCAAGTTGTGCCATCTCACAGATCACACCACCACTACACCATTCTTGTCGCACCAGTATCTCCATTACTCCACCACTCCACCAAGGCATGGTGATCATATTATGCAAGAATGAGGTTCCTGAGATGTCGTCTCTGCATAAAATGATGCTGGTGAGTGATTTTTGGTGGTCTGATGGTGCTGTTACTGCAGTTGTGGTGTAATGGCATTATAGACTGCTGTAGGTGTAGTTTAAAGACAAGGCCGATTAGTGTTAGCAGATTGTACTTATGGAAGAGGCGTAGTGTTATGGCGGAGTGAGTGCAGATTGCAAGTAAACTCTTCACGGTGCCTATACTGCTTCACTTTTGGATCTCATGCTCGTGAATGCCTCAAACTATAGCCTCGTTTCATTTAAGAAGTTGTCCGAATTTTTTTCAAGCTCTGTAATTAATCATATATATAATATTCTATCAGCGCTAAGAGAATTATGTGGAGGTCGCGAGATTTATTTATTCAAGTATAATCGTTGATTCATCAGCACCACCAAGACGCTGCAAGGCTACATGTTGTGACTTGTCGGTGATTGAATAGGTACAAAATCACTTTAACAAATGGCTTCCTCCCGCCACTCCTGCTACCGCAGGGAACGCCAACGATTCTGACTTCGAAGTTCCGAGTGACGTACTTGATGGTCTTGAATTTGTTGCGAGTGGAGGAGTTGAAGGTGGAAGACGTAATGAAGAGGAGTTTCGGAGAGTTCACAGTGCTGCAACAGTCAATGCAACTTGAGGTGTGTGTATTAGCCTGCCAATTAGAACTAGCATTTCGTCTCTTGTGCTACCCTATTTTATTCTTTTAATAGTAAAAGTAAACTTTTTAAAGTTTGATTTGATTATTTTAATATTTACCTTGTGCTCAACACCAAGAAAGTTTAACATAGTTTAACATTTTTTTAACAATTTTAAATCTTTTGTTATATTGAAAATATACTTTTTTTAAATGTATGCAGAAAGCTAGGTTTCAACTTCAAATAAATAAAAATGTGTGTGTGTGAGTGTGTGTGTCTGTGTGTGTGTGTGAGTTTGTGTTTGTGTGTTTTCATGTGTGAATTTTTTATGCAAATGATTTTTCTCGACAGGGCGAACTAGATAAATTAGAGGAAAAGCAGACGATGATGTTGAAGGAAGAGGAGGTGCAGGAAGCTATTGGTTTGTTGAGGAGTGGGTGGATAGTGGGGGTAAGGAAGATTTTTGATGAATAGGAGATATAGTTTGCGGAATCGGTTTGGAAGGTATCGAATAATTGTATTTTTGAATCATGAGGTTCCATCAATTAACAATGGGTTGAATAAAGCCTGTCATTTCTACTATAAAACGTCTATCACGACAGATGGAGTCAGCAACAAAGCACTGCCTCTCTACTACGACCTACTCAACGAACACCATCTTTTGAGAGAGCAACTCAGGGTCTGTGATGACTTGTGATGGAATCTTATTCTCTCTCAACCACACATACAAACAGAGTATTAAACTTTGGATTAGATATGAAATTGCACTTGAAAAAACTTGTTTGAAAAAACCCATAAACGCCCAAATCATTAGTGGCCATGCCACAGTGTTCCTGTTGATTTTACTTACTCACTATGAGCATAACAACACACTGGAAAAAATAATCATGCTTAGTTTATTTAAACCTCTCATAAAATGATCATCCCATTTGGTTGCATTGGCCACAAGAACTGCTATAATCTCATTACGTAAAGTATCAATATCTTATCAGCCTTTCAGTTTACAAAATATTCATTGTAGTCAGTAATCATCAAAAAATAGAATAAAAAAATATCTTAAGAATTTTGTTAAAACACTGAAAATTCAAACAAGTTGTTTTCAAAAATGTCAATCGAGCATAACATATGCTGTTCAATTCATGTTACCACTTTGGGGTGTGATCAGACCTGGGAGTCGAATTATTATTTTAAATGACTTGACTTTGGGTAGAAATGCCTCAAAAGTCGACTTGAAACTAACTTCTGGAAATAGAAACGAATTTACTTGACTTGGCAATAAGTCAACCAACTTGATGAGACTTAAATCATTTTAACACGCTTTTTTTAGCTTGGGTTGTAACTATCTATCTGTCTATGTAATGGATTTTACAATTTTTTTTTTTTATGAAAGACATAATAATTTCACAATTTATTAAAAATTAAAAATCACCGTGTGATACATTAGAGGCACAATTCAGGTGCGAAGACACATTGCATTTTAAGCATTTCAGTCGTGCATTTTTTTGCAAAGTTCGCAACCTAGTTGTTTGCTTGACTCGAGAAAATGACCGATACCGTCGTAGCGTATGAAGTCAATTGGAGTGTTCGATGGACCAGTTGCTGAAACTATGTTTCCTGGAGATTGCATCAGCTGACGAACAACATATCTACGAAAGTGTAGCTGATTAAAAGTTTCATCACAAGAGACGTGTAGTCTCCATGTGGCAACCATCATCAAGTTGGAAAAAAAGGAGAAAAAAACGGCCACTACCACTTTTTTGACACTAACACGGATCTGTAGTTGGACAGGAACTGGTCAACGAGGTCGAGCCTTCTTATGTGTGCATTGTAACTGGCAATAACTGTTGGTTGTTGCACATCAACTTGCTTCTTGGCGCTGGAGCTCCAATGTTTGATCTTTGTTCTTTCACTAACAGCAGAAAAGTTTGAGGCTTCCACTACGCACCTACTGTCAATCCATTTAACAGATTAACTTTTTTTTAGCACCGCTGAAGTCATACAGTTGCAGACGCTTCTATCATTTATTATTTTTTAAATGGAGTTTTAAAATTTAACATAGCATTGGGCCCAATGCTATCAATTGGGATCAACCAATAAGAGTATTCCATTTATTATACCTAAAGCAGAGTTATAATTAAGAATTTTAACTGAAAAGGAACTATAATGAAGCCTTTTTGAAATACTAAGAGTTGAAAACTTGAAAGTTTCTTGTTGCTAGATGGCACTCAAAAAAATTGTAACACATAAAATGATGGAAACTCAACGTTTTCGAACTAATGATATGTCATGACAACAGTGTTGAGAGCGGAAATAACGTATAGACTGATTGAAACATACCTTCTACTTTATTAATAAAGTATTAAATCGCGTTATATTCGTTTGCTATTTGCGCCTAGTGAGGTTGTATACCGGATCCCAATAGGGATCCTTGGGCATTAATGGATTAATTTTAAAATATGAATTTATATATAATTATTAGAGCTGTTCCACGATTAAAAATTTTAATCGCCGTTAGTCTTTCGATTACATTTTTTTATCGTGCGTTAATCGTGTTTCAACGCACTTTTTTTAGCATATTTGACATTATTATAAAATATATACAAAAAATTCGTTAAAATGTAATATAAAATTTTTCAGAATTTATTCATAAAACGTTTAACTAATAAATCCATAAATGATAAAAAATGCAATTGTCACACATCCTTTTTGAGCCAGTTACGCAAGCAAACAAATTGTTAATACAATACAATACAATACAACGACGAGTATTATTAACGTGGCGTAAACCCGGACGGGCTTCAAGACCACTTGGTTATGGAAAATTTGATAATAATATTAATGATAGATGAATAAATGGAAAGTATAGGAAAAGTAAGTTATTGAAATTTAACAATAAAATCATATATATATATATATATATATATATATATATATATACATACATATGCACATATATAAACATGTATATATATATATTTTTTTTTTTAAATAGACAAATTTTTTTTTTAAAGATTGAAAGTGAAATGATAATAACAATAAATTTAAGAAAATGTAAGAAAATATTTTACAATTATTATTGACCATTAGTATAAATATAAAAAAGAATGAAATTGGGAAGCAAGAAATTGATTAATGAAAAATGAGCAGTTAATTTGTAAGTTATTGTTATCGGTCGAACAAGTACGTTTTCAGGGAACGGCTGAATGTCGCGGTCGAGCTCGGGGATTTGAGTCTATTGGGAAGACTATTCCAAAGAGTCGGCGCTGCAACAAAAAAGCTTCTTGCACCTGCATACTTGAGCTTGTAGCTCTGTGGAACTACATCTCTTGACCTAGCAGACCTGAGTCTTTCCCTCTGGGGAAGACTTGCTCTCATGACAATGCTACTCGACAAATAATCTGGGCACTCATTAGACAGACACTTGTGCATTAACAAGATGTTTTTGTATTCAATTCTATTTTCAACACGAAGCCAGTGAAGCTCCTTGAGAACAGGGCTGATGTGATCATACTTTCTAGCACCTGTTATGAGCCTAGCTGTGGTGTTGATTATAGACTGAATTTTCTGCAGCTGCGTCATTGGCAACCCAGTAAGAATGATATTGCCATAGTCAATTCGACTGAGAACCAAAGCAGAAGCCAATGTTCTCAGTGAGTCCTTTGTCAATAACCATCTTATGGATCGTATTTGGTGTAAAGAAGCAAAGCAGGTTTGAGTCATCTTATTGATGTGTGTCGTCATGGTGAGGTCTTTGTCGAGATAAACACCTAGGTTTCTGACACTATCGGAAGGAATTATCTCGTTCTGACAAATGCGAACTGGATCTTTGGGAGTGTGAGTAGAGTTTCGACGGGATGAGAGCCAGATAACTTCAGTTTTGCTGGAGTTAAGTTTCAGTTGATTGGCACCCATCCAAGCAGCAATTTCATCAATGCATGATGACACCCTTGCTTGCAGGTCAGCCTGATGACCTTTAATGCAATGACCGTAAATCTGGGTGTCATCAGCGTACTGATGAAAAGCGAGCTCATGTCTAGCTGCTATTCTTTCCAAATCTCCAGTGTACAAAGAAAACAGTAAAGGACCAAGAACTGAACCTTGGGGGACTCCTACAGCGGAAACCGACATTGTCGATTTTGTCCCACTACAGCGGATGTCAAAACATCTGTCATTTAAGTAGTCCCTAAACCATTCTAACGCAGAGTCAGAGAAACCATAGGAGATGTGCAGTCTTCGGAGCAGTGTAGCATGATCTACCAGATCGAAAGCTGCCGATAGATCAAGCAAAACTAACAATGTAAGCTTACCGTCATCTGCTGCCCTAACGATGTCTGAAAATACTTTGGTTATGGCAGTTTCTGTCGAATGATGACGACGGTAGGCTGACTGCAAGGGAGGGAAAAGATGGAATTCTGCGAGGTAGTTGACTACTCTGTGGAGAACTAATCTTTCCATGAGTTTGGACAACACCCTCAAGTTTGAAATAGGCCTGTACGACGAAGTTTCAGTGAGTTTAAGACTTGGCTTCTTGAGCAGTGGCGTGATGTTAAACATTAGTTCGATCTAAAAAGGCTCTTTTCTTGTTAACTATGTGTCCTGGAAAGCTGTAGAAACGTTCCCATGGAACTGTACTTGCAGGAGATGACAAGTATTTTCTTGCCGGTTTATTTTCTACTAGTTTCTTCAACTCTTTCATTTTTTTGAAGAGATTATAAATCGGGGGTCTAATGATATGGCAATTCTTAACCATTAGATATACAGATTAATCTTTCTATTCTTTAGTTCGAAAATATTTTTTAGTTGTTGAAACAAATAACATAAGCTGGAATCCAGCTTAGCTGGATCATCTTCTGAAATGCATATTTTTTGTGTAAGATGACTAATTGCAAGTAACTGTTGCACTATTGAACATATTTTTCCTCGCCTAAAAATTATGTTGAAAATCCTCAAGAAATGAGAAGTTTTGATGAATTGCAATTTTTCCCATTCGTTTTTCGAATGAGAATTAGTCCATGGCGAGCGGGTTGGCTTAGATGGTAAAGTCGTTGGAACTGCTACTTAAAGGTCGCCAGTTCGAATCCCTGTTCAGCCAACCATACCCAGTGTATATGATGCGGTGTTTCACAACTTATGTCGTGTGAGTGGCGCCTCAGTTGCGTGCCTTGGCGCATTATAAATACGCTTTATTTAATTTTTATTTTGTATATGAAACAGCGCCACACAACATCTTGCAACGCATTCAAGCACCACTACCTTACAGCACATTCACACAAGACCTCCTTACAGCACATTCACACAAGAATACCTTACAGCACATTCACACAAGACCACCTTACAGCACATTCACACAAGACCACCTTACAGCACATTCACACAAGACCACCTTACAGCACATTCACACAAGACCACCTTACAGCACATTCACACAAGACCACCTTACAGCACATTCACACAAGACCACCTTACAGCACATTCACACAAGACCACCTTACAGCACATTCACACAAGACCACCTTACAGCACATTCACACAAGACCACCTTACAGCACATTCACACAAGACCACCTTACAGCACATTCACACAAGACCACCTTACAGCACATTCACACAAGACCACCTTACAGCACATTCACACAAGACCACCTTACAGCACATTCACACAAGACCACCTTACAGCATATTCACACAAGACCACCTTACAGCACATTCACACAAGACCACCTTACAGCACATTCACACAAGACCACCTTACAGCTCATTTATACACCACCACTTGCTTACAGAAAACAACCTACAAGACAATGAACACGGCTAAAGTGTTGACGGTGGGCAGGGTGGTGGTGTTGAGACGCATAGGAACGGTGCAGAACGTAGTCGGAGTGGTGCTCGCCTGCCGGGACAGGAGCCTCGCCGTCTTCGTGCTGTGTGACCAGGCCTTGAGCAAAGCTCTGGATGCTCATGCAGGTGCAAAGGCGGCTGAAAAAGGCGCTGAAGCAGACTCCATGGTGCCTTCCACCGACGTGCAGGTGTCCATTTTATATTCAATTCTTCTTCAATTTGTAATGACATGCAACCAGTGTGATTCTTTTTCTTTTTACAGCTCAAATGTTTTTTTATGTATTATATAATTATTCATAAGAATAATAATAATAATCTTCATCGTCATCATCCTCATCATTTTTTTAAAGTACTTCGCAAGTTCATCAGGCTTTCCTCTTCTTCTTCCAGCTTTAGTTTATTCAGCCCAAAAGTGTCTGAACTGTCTCAATTTTTTTCTTCATTCTTTTTCTATTTTATTTATTTATTTTTAGCTCTTACAGAGTGAACATTTGTCTTTTCATGGTTTTTGTGAAAAAACTATTAAACAGTGTGATAAACAGTTTATAGTTTTATAAATTCTAAACTGTAGACTAAATATTAAAAAGTTCTTTTTTTTCCAAAATATTTAGATTTTATAAATAAAATGCTATTCATTTTTTACTTTTTGCAATAAACTATGAAACTTTAGACAAAATGTTATACATTTTATTTAACATTATTTTTCATGATTTATGAAATATAATGCCATTCATCTTTAACTTGTTGCAATAAAATATTAAACTGACAAATACTATTCAAACAAAATTGCAAGCATCAATTTGTTCTAAAGATTGCCTGATCGAATAAAGCATTCCATGGATTGGCTAAAAATTTCAGACATTCCGTGGATTGACTAATTCTACATATTTCCTGAAAAATTTACTATGTTGGGACTACCATTGGATGACATTGACACGTTTTTAGGCGTACATAGTAATTTAATTTTAAAATAATATTGTTAAATTATTCAATTATATTTAAAAATCCTATATTTTTTGAAAATTATTAAATTTTAAAGAAGATAGGTGAAAAAAATAATTTAAATTTTTGTTTTGTTTTTGAGATGTGCTTTAATCTAAGTTGACTTCGATTAACGCGTTAATCAATTAACGTCCGTTAAAAAAGTTTAAAAGTTAACGCATTTAAAAACTGAAATTCATTTTAATTTATCAAAATTAAACGGTTTTTGCTGTGTTGGCTACATTTTCAGCAAGTGAACACAAACACTCTCTTAATTTACTGTCAAAAAACGAATGGGTAAAGAGCATTCGTCAAAAAACTTTTAATTCTTTGTAGATTCACAACAGAACTTCTCGGCGGGGAAAAATACTTAACATGTTCAATAGTGTTACTTGCAATTTGTTACTTTACATAAAAATAGGCATTTCAAAAGATGATGCATCTTATGTCATTTGTTTTCAAAGAAAAATGTCTCTCCTAATTGGAGCAGAGAAAGATTGATCAGAATAACCAATAGTTAAGAATTGCTCCATCATTAGACCCCCGATTTAAAAAAAACTAAAATGTTTTTTTAATGTAAAATAAGTAACGTGGGAAGAGTTGGAAAAACCAGTAGAAGATAATAAAACCTCCAAAACTATACAGCATTCACCAAACAAGAGACTACTTTAGAATCTGAAGATACCTCAATGATGACAAAATCAATAATTCAACGTTATAGAACAGAATCTGAAGTAGGCTTTGAGAGTTGGTGCCAACAACACGAAAGGGCATATCCGACTTTTGCGAAACTGGCAAGAAAGTACTTGCCATCTCCTGCAAGTACAGTTCCATGTGAACGTCGATTCAGCTTGTCAGGACACATAGCTAGCAAGAAAAGAGTTTCTTTAGATACAACTTATGTTGAAAAAACTTGTTTGCTTGAGTAATTGGCTTAAAAAGGATGTGTGATAATTGCATTTTTATCATTTATTGATTCTTTTTTTCTCTTTAAAATGTAGACTACTTTTATAAATTAATCTAATAAATGTTCTATTACATTTTTGATAATTTTTTTATATATATTATTTTATACTAATGACAAATATGCTAAAATACGATTAATGCATGATTAAAATTTTTTTATCATGGAACAGCTCTAGTGATAATCTTTTATCTGTGGTTTACTGGTTTACTTTGTTTTTATGATGTTTTTTCAGCTTTCTTATCAATGTTTTAGAAACTGTTTGAGTTTTTGCATATTGTTATCAGGAAATATTGTATATGTTTTGGTTGTAATCAGGTTGTTATTATATATTTTTGGCTTATCAAGTTTTTATTTTGTTTTTTTTGGGTTTCTGTCAAGGGTTATTATATATGATTCAGTTTTTATCAAGTTGTTATTAATTGTTGAATTTTGGTCTAAATAGTTAAATTTTTTTCCTCTTTTAATTTTAGCTACTAGGCGATGGCAAGAATCGAACTCATGACGTTTGAAGTAACAAGCTAGCGTCTTACTCATTTTAAATTATTTTAATTGCCGGAGCTTAAAAAGCTGTTTTCTTTCATCTTCATTGTTTGCAGGTGTACAGGGCATGGAAGGAGGATGGGCTGGTGGGCAAAGTGCTGGAAGGGGTGAGAGTGGAGGAGGTGGCAGTGGTGTGTGGCAAGGTCATCAAGCTAACAGCTTCTCACATCATCGATGACGTCAACAGGAGAAAAATGATGCGCTACAGGTGAAACAGACGTTACCATAGTTACAAGAAAAATTAGACGTTACCATAGTTTTCAAGAAACATTAGGCGTTACCATTGTTGCAAGAGCAAGTCTCAGCACCACAGCTTTTCTCGTTACAGCAAGAAACTACAATCAAACTGTCGCTGCAAATATACATTCATCACTGCTTCATTGTCATCCCACCACCACCAGGTTTACAGGCCGAGCCAGAGCCGGAAACTTCTGCGGCTCCGGCTTTCAATGTTTTATTATACGCTTGTAACTTCTGGGCCTAAATTTATCGAGATTTATAAAGCTGGAAAACAACAATAAAGTTCTTTTCCTGGCTTCAATTAATAGTTAATTAGATATCTTATGAAGAATTTTAATGCTTTTGAAAAGTATGCCGTTTTCGTTGAAATGTCTTTAGGCCAAATCATATAAAAAATTCCAATAAGTTATGATTTCCGTGGAAATATAAAATGATTATTTTATTATATAAAATTTAATTCTTCAGTCGCAGAATTCTGTAAATTCAGCCCCAGAAGATTTAATATGTTTTATAGCCAATGTTTTTTTTTATTGAGCATAGAAATTATAAATATAATTTGAAAAAATTATAATCATAATTGTAAACATAAATAATAAATTTGTGCTTTAATATACGTTAACTTTCCGACTAACCCGTTAATAAAATAATTAGAGCTGTTCCACGTTTAAAAATTTTAATCGCCATTAATCGTTCGATTAAAATTTTTAATCGTGCGTTAATCGTATTTTAACGCAATGTCTTTTAGCATATTTGACATTAGTATAAAATAGTATTAAAATTTTTTTTCTTACAAATGTAATAAAAATTTAATCTGAAATTTTTTATAAAAAGTAATTCATATTTAAAAAAAGAAAAAAATCCATAAATGATAAAAAATGCAATTATCATACATCATTTTTGAGCCAGTTACTCAAGCAAAAAAATTTTCAACATTAGTTGGATCTAAAGGAGACTTTTTTCTTGCTAACTATGTTTCTTGAAAAGCTAAATATACGTTCACGTTCATGCAGAAGATGACAAGTAATTTCTTGCCAGTTTTGCAAGAGTCGGATATGTCCATTTGTGTTATGCCAAACAAGAGGAAAACTCTCAAAGCCTACATAACTGATTACTAAGTCAATCATATCGAACATAATCTGAGGTAGGCCTAGACAATTATCCGCTTGTTCTTTTGAATGTGGATTGATTTGATAAATAATACTTCAATAGATTCTATTAAATTGATGACCAAATAATTGAAAATTCTTTTTTGTAATAATTTAAAATAAGCTGATGCCATATAGCTATAACACATTTATTTATTTATTAGTCGGCACTGTTATCCTAAATTGCGTTTTCATAAGACAATTTTTCAATCAAAAGTTTTCGCACGTTTGTCTCGTGGAATACCCCTTTTAAAGGGAGCCGAAGCCGAGCCGGAAAAAAGGGTGGATTTGCAAGCCTGACAACCACCATCATTTCACCACCACTATCCCACCAGCACCACTACTCCACCACCACCACCACACAACCATTACAATATTGCAGTAACGAGGCACCATCTCAGCATACAGCAAATCTTGCACGGGATCTGCAACAACTGATTGATAACGATGGGCTGGTCGAAGTGAAGTTCATGCTTTCAGACGCTGCTTCGATAGACGCGCACAAGAGGCTGCAGGAGGTGAGAGAACTCATCTCTCAGAATCTCTTGCATGCGAACAAGGAGCCTGCCTTCCTAGAACAGGTGTTGTGCACGAGGAATGGGAGAGGATGTGGAGTGGGTGTGGAGTGGGTGTAGAGTGGATGTGGAGTGGATGTGGAGTGGATGTGGAGTGGATGTGGAGTGGATGTGGAGTGGATGTGGAGTGGATGTGGAGTGGATGTGGAGTGGATGTGGAGTGGGTGTGAAGTGGGTGTGGTATGGGTGTGGAGTGGGTGTGGAGTGGGTGTGGAGTGGATGTGGAGTGGGTGTGGAGTGGGTGTGGAGTGGGTGTGGAGTGGATGCGGCTTAAGTTGGCGTTGAATAATTACGTTATGTTTGAGAACGGCTCATTTATAGTGTCATCGGCAAATTGACTAAACTGCTCTCGCAATAACGGCATTGCTTAAAATACGGCAGTTCCAAAGACATGCAAGGAGAAGGCACTTGGAGGAGAAAATAACGAATGACAAACGCTTTCTTAAGAGAGACTACTTCGCCCTTTTTCCTGAGTACCACCAGAGGCTTCTGGTTTGTCGGGCTGCAAGTGTGGGTGTCATGTAGTTGGGTCGGAGCCGTAGATCCACTATGTTTATTGGAACTAGAGCCGGAAAAATCTGGTGGCTTTGGCTTGCAAATATTTTTTACAAAAGCAAAAAATGTTCAAGACAAAACGCTTTGAAATTGTTTGATTGTTTATCTTTCTAAAAAATAATATTTTTTACAGACGTTACAATAACAACAACTTTTAATTAAATGATATCGCGCGCGCACATCATCAAAAGAAATCTTCAATGAATAGTTTTAGTTTAGGGATTTAAAAAGCACGCAGGTGTTTTGACCTCTATAATGGTTATTTATAAAAATGAATAAATTTTTAAACCATTTATATAAACACATACATATACACATATACATTACATATATATAATAAATGAATAAACAATAGAAAACAATTAATAAGTATAAAGTAATTATAATTATAAATAAAAAATATATTTATGTGTATGTATATACATTATTTGTTCATTATTATGTCTTAATCGCATTTATAGTTGTTCATCATGGGATGGTTTTCCCAGTATTAATTATAATTATATAATTATAATAATTATAATCCTAGAATAATTAAAATTATAATATTAAACATAAACAAGAATGCAACATAACAATTTCATTCCTATAACATCTTTAATTATGAAAAAGGTTGATAAAATTATTTTTACTTTTTTATTAACGAATAAAAAGTCACAGTTCATAAAATTGCGCTTTCTTTTTTTTGAGACAATGCTACACTTAAAAGTTTGCACAATTCGGTATCGTGTCAAACCCCTCTATAGGGAGGCGGAGCCGGGAGAAAAATGGCTTTGCAAGCCTGATTGTAGTTGTGGTCGTAGTGTAGTAGTGGTGTGGTAAAGGTGTGGTTTTGATGGGCTTGAGAGGCTGTTTTTTTAAAGTATTTTTTTGTTTTTTGCTTTGAAGCTAACTTATTATAACATGATATTTTGTTACTTTGTATTTTAGTGAACTTGGTATAAGAAATTACTTTGTACTGCACTGCGTCCAACAGGTCTTGAAGCACTTGAACTTTGTCGACAAAAACAACGTCGTGCGTTTGAAGGTACAAATAATACTAATTATACTTCCAATACTACCAACACCCCTACTAATACTACAGATACTACTTCAAATACTAGTTTTATTACAACAACTACTACTACTACTACTACTACTACTACTACTACTACTACTACTACTACTACTACTACTAGTACTACAACTGCTACTACTACTACTACGACTACTACTAATACTAATACTACTAATACTAATACTAATACTAATACTACTACTAATAATAATAATCATAATACTAATAGTAACACTACTACAAATACTAATTCTACTACAGGGCAGAGTGGCTTGTGAAGTGAACGTGCAAGAGCTTCTGGTGACGGAACTCATCTTTCAGAACACTCTCAGCAACTTCTCCACCGAGGTCATCGCCTCCCTCCTCTCTTGCCTTGTCTTCCAGCAAAAGAGGTGCTCTGAACCGAATCTCTCGCCCAGCCTTCAAGAGGTGTCTGCTGCATTATCCATCATACCTTTGCCTATCAATAATTCTATCGACAGTTTGTTCACAGAATAATAAATTTTGGAGTTACACAGTTTGAATGATTGATTATGATTAAACAGGCCAAGCACTCGCTCTTGAGACTGGCACGACACCTGAGTGAGGTGCAGAGGCAGCATGGCATCATGGTGGATGACCTGGAGGAACAGTGCCATTGCGGTCTCATGGAGGTCATTCATGAGTGGGCCCTTGGAGTGGTTCGTGATGGTTTGGAGTGGTTCGTGATGGTTTGGAGTGGTTCGTGATGGTTTGGAGTAGTTCGTGATAGTTTGGAGTGGTTCGTGATGGCGAATGTAGGGTTAGGAAGGCGTAGAAGCTGGATGGTTTTAGATGTATAAAATTGTTGGGTGGTATTTGCACACATGCTCTTTTAGCTTGTAATGTTTTTTTGTTATTTAATTATGTTTTTATGATTTTGTGATGTTTCGTAAACTGCGCTTTTTTATTTTGTAGTCATCAGCCATTCAGGTCACTGCACTACTACTCTATAAGTGACCATCACTAAAACACCACCACTTGACCATCGCAGCCGTTTTCTAAGCTAGTGGCGCTCACAGACGTACAGGAGGGTGTGATTGTAAAGTGCATTCAACGCCTCAATGACTTATTCCAGGATCTCATAAAAGTGGCCAAAGTCATCGGTGAGTGTGTTCATGGTGCATGTACTTTCTGAAGGCCTTGTGGTGTTTGAAAAAGTATTTGGGAATTTGTTGATTCCAGGATTTCTTTAGTGCTGGATTTTTATGTACGGGTCATGTGTTTTTATACAAGAGCTCTTATTGTTAATATTATAAAATGCAACGAAGGAGACCCGGTGCTGAGCAAGAGGATGGAGGAAGGAAGCAGACTCATAAGAAGAGACATCGTCTTTGCCGCCAGTCTTTATTTACAGTGACCAAAGCCATAATTTGTATTTTCGTAATTAGCATCATCACCATTTTCTAAGGGAGACAATGGGTACCCGAAACTTTTAAAACTTGAAATAATAAAAATATAGTTTATCAAATATAAAATGCCATAAAATACCAATATAATCGTGAACTTTTAAATCAACTTTTTTTATGTTTGAAATTTTTATTATTATTAAATAATTCAAAATTGATAAATATTAAACGTAAAAATTTTTTTTCTTCAAAAATAATGGTGTCTAAACATTATGGGTATTTGAAAAATCTGGTATTTATGGTAGAAAATGTATCTATTTAAAATGTTTTTGTCTAAAATTTAAATAAAGTTTTTATTGAGTGAAATGAGGCTTTAATGGTGTTTTGATATAAAAAATTAAACTTGTAAACTGAAGCATACAAATAAGTCAAGTGTATAGACACGTGTTCAAAAGATAAATTCTGAATAAAGACTATAAAAAACAATGAAATAACAATTCTGATGAGTGGAATGCTAATTCAATTCAATAAGAAAATTATTTTGGAAACTGAAATGATAATTTTAATAAATAAAAATAGAGAAACAAATCATTTTTTAATTTAAATAATTACTTTAAGTAGCTAGAATAATAATTTTAATAAATACTTCATTGTTTGATATTAAAAGTTTCTCAATTAAATGTTCACAAGATGAGTTCTTCTAGGATTAGGTCTCCACAGGCTGAGGTTTCCAGGATGAGGTCCCCTAGGATGAGCCTCCCCCAGCCCCTTCCTGGTTGCGCCACTGCATGCTTTACAGAAAAAAAGTTGAATTAAAATAATCAAAAGAATGCCTATACAATTTATGAAGCAAAAAATGCTAGTTTAAAAATAGTTGGATAATTTTTTATTTTAACAATTAGTTTTGTTCTTTTAAGTTTAAACTGAGGCTAACTTAATATGGGTTAAGAAAATTGAAAAAAAGCTATATATTAAAAAGTTTTTATGTTTATAAGCATATAAATATAATATTTATATATAAACTAAATATATATGTTTATAAGCATTAAACGTCGCTATTTAAACCTGAAGACTACGTAGTTACTTTTTAAACTTATTTATATCGAAGCAATTATGTTAAATTATATCTCTTTGTTTACAATCTTCATCCATCGATTTTTGCTCCAAGGAGTTAGAAATGTGCATTTACGATCAGACTGCCAATTTTAGACAGACTTCAAAGCATTCGCAAGCGCTTTTTTTCACTTTTCTTTTCATTAATGCTTTCAAACTCACACGAAACGATGGCATTTTCATGCACTCGATGCCGAAGAATACTGTAGGAATGGTGGGAAAGTCAGTAATTTTGGAATGTTCATTATCAAGTCGTCATGTAGACGTGCAGTGGTTCTACTCTGCAGATGAAAGCAACTACGAAATTCTGACAAAAAATGAACAATACAAGAGGAAAAAGTTTTTCAAAAAGGTAGATGTTCTCTACAGAGCCACCAGTGACGTCTTCGCATACGACCTTCGAATCAATGATATCCACCTGAGTGATTCTGGCTTCTACAGTTGCCTTCTTTCGCTAGGCAACAGAACCATTGTTAAAACTGCTCACCTCTCCGTTATCAACGTGCTTGACTGCAGGGCTTATGTAATTGCTTACACGCTGAGTCATATGTGTCTTGTGGAAACCGCTGGAAACACCGACTACTCCTTCAGTTGGAAGTGCGATCGAGCAGCCGAGGGATTCAGAGACTACAACAAGACCTTTGTGTGGAACCTGCTGCAACAACTGATCCGTGTGCAAGTGTTCACCGTAGGAGTAGAGCTTGACATCATGGTTGATAGAAACTTCCAAGCATGTGACTTTGAAGCTCTCGCTATCAATCAGAAGCCTTCTAAAGAAAAACATGTTGACTTTGAAGTGCCATTTTTTGAATTCGTTCTTGGATTCTACCAGGCTGAAATAACCTTCAATTTGAATAATGTTGCTGATTGTTTGTTAGAGCCAAATGGTGAGCTTAAATTTGAATATTACTACCAGTTTCTCAACAATTACCCAAAAAAGCATGGTCTTTTTATGCCAAGAGTTCCAAATGACAAATTCGTCTGTTCATTAGCTGAAATTTTCATTTCAAGACCTAATTTACCCACGCCCACTCCGATTCCTGTCCAGCCCTCTAAGGTTTATGCCCGTTGTGACATGAAAAACGGAATGAAGTGCTTAGGTTTTTTCTTACCGTACATCAACTCTGAAAGCAACTTTGTAGACGTCGATAAAACTGTTTACAACAAGTTGTGTGATCACCAGCGTGATGTAATCATTTGCCTCGATCGCATTCAGCCTTGTTTCATGACCAAAGACCTCAAAGGACTAATCGAAGCATATAGGTACTTGTGCACTTCAGACTACCTTCTCATCAGAAACCACCAGAATTCCGCCGTATTAGATCCGGATAAATGCTTTGAACATTATCCCCAAGTGATGGTTAGATTGAACATCAACACAAAGCTCCAGATGAAGTTTTTCGATACTCCCCCTACAAGATCTCCTGTGCTGCACAAGGCTTTTTGTTCATACTTGGCCGGCTTTTCCAGGTCTTACTGCATCGAACACCTTCTTGCCAGTAAAGTTGGTCTTGCAATGTCTGAGTGGTATCAAGAATTCTTTCACGTTTTGAAACAAACAAGCGATCATGGTTTATTTTCGTTTAAAGAAAATCTGGCCGACAAGCACCAGTATTTGCTCGATTGCAAAGGACCCTTCAATAGTAAAGAAGAAAAATCAGAATGCTTGTTTGCAACAGAATGTGCTCCTGTTTTAGGTTTCTCAATATTTTTAACAAATTCATTTTTTATAAAAATAAATTTTGAAAGATTGGATATTAAAATTATTACATTGTAATTTTTTAGGAATTCTTGTGAGAACTGTTGATTTTGGATTGGTGGTTGTAAAGAACGTCTCAGAAATGGATTCGAAAGTGTGCAAGTGGACTTCTCAAAAACTGGCGGAGTGCATAGATCAGTTCTTGAGCAGTTGCGACAAAAACAGCGAGTTGATTTTTAGACCATTGATTGCTTTAAGGCAATTTTTTTGCTCTTCTCTCAAAATGTCTCTCTATCGTCGGCACCACGACTGCTTTGTGAAGGTCTACACGGAACATCAAGTGGAAAACAGATGTTCTTGGAGTAAAAGGTTCTACGATTTGAACGCGTTAGAGGGTGAAAGTGGCAAGGTGACTGAGGGTCTGTGCCTCATGAGAAAGCACCTCATCTCATGCTTTACAAGCATATTTCTCAAAACATGCGGTCTAGAAGCCACTAGACTACAAAAGGAAATTCTTAATTCACTTCTTAAGAGAGCCTTTATAAATCTTCGGTGCAAATATTCTAGCCTTCAATCTGACACTAAGATAATCAGAAGTATTTCAGGATTCAATTCAAACAGACTGCATTCTATTTTGTTTATTACTGTTCTTAAAGTAGTCTTTATTATTAAATTAGTAAACTGTTTTTTCAAAAAATTTTCATAAACGACGTTTATTATAAACAAATAAATATTCAAAATACAAATAAAACAAATGATTAATAGTTTTATTATTATTTTTCTATTAAACAAAGTATCCGATGGTAAGCTTGTTGAAACTCCCAAGAGCTTGTATGGAGTGTATGATCAGCAAGTTATTTTGGAATGCTCTGTGGACGATGTTCAGGACCGTGTAGACTGGTTTTACAAAGGAGTAGATAATAAAATAGAACATTTGACTAGAAATAATGAGCTCAAAAGCCATTTAACTTTGAAAAATAAAATGAAAATCCTTTATGACGATGAAGATAGAAATAAAATAAAGTTTAATCTATTAATCCGACAGCTTCGGTTAGAAGATACTGGAATCTATACGTGTTCAGTTTCAAACGAACAAAATCGAGAGATAAAGTCTTCAATGTTGTCAGTGTTAAACGTGCACAAGTGTGAGGTTTTCTACATGAACAGAACTTTAGCAATCAGATGTCAATTAGAAATGACCGGTGATGTAGAGTTCATCACGAACTGGAGATGTCCAATTACGCAAAAAAACTCAGGCTCCAAAGCACGGAATCAGACAATCAAAAACCGCTTGTACGAATACATTCGAGTGAGAGACTTACTGGTAGGTGTCTCAATAGACTACAGCCCAGACTCTGTTCTCAAGGTTTGCAGCTTAGAGATAATGACTTTGAAGTATTATGGACCGAAATATGAAGATACGGACAATCATACTCCTTTTTTTGAAGCCATTGTTGAGCTGATTCCTACAAGTACTACTGAAGGTATGTATTGTATCATGGAACAAAGTTACATCACAAACCTTGCACCGAACATTGTGCTTGATTCTTCTTATTCTAAGAAACACGGCTTGCCAGCTCAAAACTATTCAGGAAGATTTTACGAATGTATGATCCCAAACAAAGTGGCTAAACAATTCTTCATGGGGAATGAGTTCGAAAGCAAGCACTACGCTTCGTGTGAAGACACAGGAGGCATGAGCTGCATCAGGAACTATACAGTGCTCATAAACATGTATCCAGCATTTGTCGACATTCCTGCTGTGGAATACGGCAGAACATGCAGTTTCAGAACAGCCGTCGTAAACTGTCTCAAGCGGATTCAGCCTTGTACTCAATCTAAAAAACTTAGAGGTTTAGTGACCAGCTATTACTTTCTATGCAAGTCTAAGTTTATTTCTTTAACAAGAAATCAAGTTAATTACGTTGACCAAAACATGTGCTCACAGCACTATCCACAAACTATGGGCAACTTACACGTAAAAACTAAATATGTTCTGGGCTCTAAGCTAGCTGAGCCCGAAGGAGATTCTTCTATAGTGGATGCCTTCTGCAGCATTCTCGCCTTCTTCAACCAACTTTTTTGTGTGGAACATTTGATTGCGGGTAATGGCAACTTCGAGCTTTCTCAGTGGTACATGAAATTCATGACGCACATGAAACAACTTGATTTGTCTCGTTTTTATCATCAAAATTCAAAAAGTTCACGAAAAAAAAATATTCTTATTTCTGAATGCCGGAGTAAATCGATCGACTACATACAAGAATCAGAGTGCAAGTTTTCTGAAAAGTGTTTGAGCTTGTACGGCCTCTTGATGCAGACCATAAACTTTGGTTTCATCTACATTTCTAACTTCAAGTATTTTGAGCACATGGTCTGCAACGATATGGAGTCCGAACTCAAGCCGTGTTTCAGCAGATTCATGCCAAAGTGTGGTATTATTTTGATGAACATGTACAAGCCCTTGCTGGCACTACGGAGGGCTATTTGTTTCGGGGTGAGCAAAAGCTACCCCATACACCACAAATGCTTTTACAGAATTTACCTGAGCAACCTGGTGCAGCACCGGTGCAAGTGGGGCAGCAAATACAACCAGTTGCATGAAAAAGTGCGAACGTCTTTTGAAAAGTCTGCAGAGATTTGCAAGATGGGTATGGCTCAAATGGAATGTGTAGTGGCTTTGGTGAGAATGAAGTGTGGTGTGGGTGCTGCTAAAGTGCAAGAACATTTGTTGCAAGTTTTTTTTATGGAAGTTTTTGAAAATCTTTATTGCAGGAAGTGGTTTTCATTCAGAGAACGCCTTTCATTTATTAATAACTCTCTTTCTCTACCTAAACTCAACAAACTATCGCTCTTTTTGTATGTCTTTCATATATCTTTTGGTTTTAACATATAATCAAATAAGTTGACAATTTATATAATAATCATCGGTTGCGATAATTATAATTTCATGTTTATAATAACTCTTTATATTTTGCATCAATATGCCTCATAATATGTCCCATGCTTTAAACTTTATAAATATTATTTAAATATAGTTTTTTATTGATATGATTAAAACATATTCTTTTTCATTGATATTTATTAAATTGATATTGATAGTATTTGAATATATGCTTTTTTTAATCAACATTATTGAAATGTGTACTTTTTTTAAAAGTTTTTAATGAAAAATCTCACGTATCTCAGTTATAATAAAAGAAAAAAGAAATGAAACCACGATAAAAAAATCTAATTGAAGTTAATCGAACGATTAAAAGTTTTAATCGAAAGTTACTCGTGTTTTAACGTAATCAGCTAATTTTACATTAGTATAAAACTAGGGAGTGTACGCAGCTAAGTTTGCATTAAAAGTGACATAACTTCTAAACGGATCAAAATTGAATGAAAAGTTTTAACGGCTTTCAATTTCATTTATCATATCCTAATTTTTTAATATTTTTTATATAAATAATAATAAGGTTTGAGAAATTGACCGGCATTGCAAACGCAGCAGCTGCGTTACGCAGCTTAGCTTGTGACGTTATTAAGTAAAGTTAAGCTGTGCAATGCATAGCCTGTGCATTAATCTACGATAATTGTCGATTAACGCGTTAATCAATTAATGACTGTTAAAAATTTTTAACGCCGTTAAATATTTTAATGCATTAAAAAAAACTAACGCATTAAAAAATTTAGTGCATTCAAACTTATCTAAATTGAGCTACTTTTTGCAGTTTTGGCTACATTATCAGCAAGTGAACACAAACACTTCCCTAATTCACTGCCAAAACACGGATGGAAAAATGTTCCTTTCATCAAAAAACTTAACAAAGAAAAAACAACTATATATGTTCACTTCACCTCACATGAATCAGCATTCCTTCCTTCAACTTTTGGGGCTTCTACATTATAAAGATCAACTGAAAAAATTTCATGTTAGTCAAGTTACTAGACTCTAGTAATACCCTTATTTCCTAATGAACTGAACTCAAAGTTATAGCCTATAATTTATTTGCAATTTAATTATTTTTTTCCCTACTGGACCCAGTCTGATTTTCTTTCTCATCTGGCACTGATCCAATTTTTGGAGCTTCCATGCTTTTAAAAATTATGTATAGAATCTATAGCCAATTTAAAAGAATTAATTTGCAAATGAAAAAACTTTTCTTAAAGCTGTAGGGCCTTTCTCAACTTCAAAATGTATAGTTTAGTTTAGTTTAGGAAGTTAGAACAACGCAGGTCTTTATAAAAAAAATATATTTTAATATTTAATTAATATAATACTCTAATGAATAAATAAAATAATTCCATAAAATATTTTAATTAATTAATAAAACCAATAAAATTAATATTTACTCTTATTTTATTCCTAGCTAACTTAAATAGCTTTGATTGAATGTAGTTCTATTTATACATCAATAAATCCTATCAACCTCCACATCGAAATATGTAGTGAAGAATTAAACAGCGTCCTTCGCGACACACCCACATGAATTATGCGTCCAAAACGCATTGGATATACGGGTTGACTGCAACGTATGAATTAAACTAAGTGCCTTACTGAATTATTTGTGGTGTTGTTTTGTTTGATTGAAAAACATTCTGTAACAAAGCATGTTACAAACAAAGTCTTTCGAAACTATGAAAACTAGTCAACACATGACAATTATTTTGGATCTGTTGAAAGATCATCGACAAGAAAAAATAGAGAATGTTATAGAAGAAAAAAAATATGAAAAACATAGGGGGAGCCACGAGCAAAATATTGGGTGGGCCAGCATGGCAAGTCGCTAATCCAAATTTGGTTAATTAATAGCCTTGCCTTCAATTGGGCCTAGAGCCCTGTGTTCGTTTTTTCCCTATAACTTTCCCTTTTGAGTTTTCCAATGTTCAACTCAATGGGTGACAGTTTAGTGAGTAAATTTTAATTAATTTGTACAAAATGATAATCAAACTTGCGTGTGGTATAATGATTCATATTATATAAAATTGAAAACATTCAAAATTTACTCAAAATTATAGTCAGAAATCAAAAATATAATACTGAAAATATAATGATTTATATTAACTAAAATTTGAAATACAAACATTAAATTACAAAATCAGAAATCATGAAAAATGCCCATAGAGTTTTTTACGTAAATCATTTAGACTGGCAAACTCATTTGCCACTGACACAATGTTAATACTGTCCATCAAGTCAAGGTGCACATATGATATCATGATTGAATTCAGTCTTTCCTGTCCCATTGTCAATCGTAAATACGTTTTTAGTCGTCGCAGCCCGGAGAACGAACGTTCACATGACGAAGTGGTGCTAGGAAGCCTGACCAGGGTTGCCAATGCTGAATACATGGTTTTGTGAGTGTCACGTCTCACATCGGCATCGTTAAACCAAAAGTTAAAATAATATACATACAGAAAAAAAACCCAAATAAATCTAAAAACAGTACACACCTTCTAAAATGCTGGCAAGAACACGTCGTCGACGAGGCAATTTTATGTCTTCCAGATCCGTCCTCTTTGCTTCAATAACAGCGGCATCGAACAATATTTCAAACTGATTCCTTAACACTGTGAGTTCGCTCAACACGTGACGTTTACGGCACATCCCTTCGGAGATCGTCATAGTAGGACTCTGAATGCCATAGCAAACGAGTCAGTCAATGCAAACAGACGAATAGCAACTGAACATTTAAAGTATGTTTCCGCTGAATGCAAGGTATTCAACAAACAACGTGCTGTAATGGCTGCATTAAAAGAAGTTTTTCGATCAGCTACTATACGCTCAAACGTTTCTATAAGGTGCTCATAGGTGCAAAATACGCTGTTTATTGCTGACGCTCGTACGGTCCACCTAGTAAGGCACAGTGGTCGAAGGTTAGTCACTGGAGACGAGACGTGCTGCTCCTCGTTCTCATTGTATACAAACTGACTTTGCACGTTTCTCAACATGTCTGTGCGTTTACCGGAATTGAGGATGAATGTCACGATATGCTGAACAAACTCCAGTTCGCCGCTCAAAAATGGAACAGATTTTCTCGATTCTGCTACCGCCAGATTGAGACAGTGAGGCAGACAATGGACTAAATGAGCATTTGGTGAGCGTTCCTTCATCCGCTGAGCTACTCCAGAAATTGCTCCAGACATTGCACTGGCCCCGTCGTAACCTTGACCATGTAGTTCACTGAAGGACAGTTGGCATCGTGTCATAACGTCAATCAGACATGCCGCCAGTATTTTCGTTTTATGGCCAAAACCTTTAGACTGTACAGTTCTAAAAAAATATTCTTAGGCTGCTAACATCATGTTTGTCCATCTAATACAGATTGACAGTTGTTCCGCCCCTGATACGTCCCTTGACTCATCTACCAGTATGGCAAATTGGCTGACGACTTTGTTGCCATTAAACCGCTCAATTACCACCCGTAACAACGTTTTCCCGATGATAATGCATTGTTCGTTGACAATGTCGTGGCTTAGATGAATGCTTTTTTGTAGGCCAACTGATTTTGATGCATCACCACTGATATTGCTCGTCATCATCTGAATCAATTGATGCAGGTTGTCGTTTGTTTCATCTTTTCCACGACGCATGAGGAACATTAAACTGCTCAGCTGAACGACCAATCTATTTCGGTTGACTTGCTTTCTTTAGCCAGCTGACAACTTAGCTGTGTAGCAACAGATGGTTTGCTCTTATTCTCACGTATTCAGCCACTGTCCTGGGAGAAAAAGACGCTGCATGTTCATCCAGTTTTATGGATCCGTCTTTCCAGTTGTTGAATCCCTTGTCAACGAACGCGGACTCGACCTTGCATGCTCCAACAAGGCGCTTGTTGCCCATTTCACGACACCAGCTGCAAAGCAAAACTTCTCGTTGACGTGATATGCGCAAGCATGGATGATTGCTGAACCATTTTGCCTGCGGTTGTCGACGTCATCCACTGTAACCACAAGCAGCCTCGCTCAACAACATATAATGTGGACAATCAGTGAGGTGGTTGGTATCAACTTCGTTCATAATAACATCAGAGAAGAAAACGTTTTCAACTTTTTAAATTGGTATTTTTGGTTCAGGGGATTACGTGAGGAAACGCTTGATAGTTTAAACAAAGTTTAATATAGCTCTCCGCCGAGCGTCCATAGCAAAAATTATTCTACGTCAGCATCAGTGATGGGCAAATAGTTCACAAATTTTTGGTATATAATAGTTACACATTTTGTTAGTTACAGGAAAAGTATGAAAATAGATGGTTTAGTTAAAAAAATAGTTTAAAAAAAATTAGTTTCTAATAAAATATTTTAACAAATTTTATAAGTTAGAGCCTGTAATAGTGTTGTACTTCAAACAGTTTCCCAAATGATTATCACAGTTGATTTTTGGGTGGGCCAAATACATTGTGGTCCATTAGCTCTAAAAATTGGGTAAGCCGTGGCCCACCCGGCCCACCCTGCTCCGCCCCCCATGATGGAGAAGTAAAGCGGACAATTTGAATATTCAGATAAAGATTTAAATTCAATTGGAATATTCCAACCCGATTTGAGTTTTGACGAAGATTTTTAATAATTCCATATTTGGATTCAATCATTTCTTCTTAAAAATTTTTTTTCTTCAGATCTTTCGCCTGTGCTTAGTTCAACTAATTTCCATCTATGCAGCTTAAAAAGCCACTTGTTGAATAATTGGATTCACCCGAGTGAAAAAATTATGATTTGGAAGGCATGAAGGAGTAATATTATAGTTTAGCGAGTGAAATAACGTCAAACATATTCCAGGTATATCTAAGACGTTTTAAAATAGATATATTTTTTCCCAACATTAAGAATGCATTTTATAATTCTACTCACTCTAACCTGCACTACCAGCACTGTAGAACACTCATTCAGCTCCCTTCGGCGAATTAAAACATTGTTGTCAACACGAGCGGTGAATCTGGGGCGAGGGGGTCTTGGGTCTTGGTGTCCGCCCTAATGTAGAGCTCCTCCTCCCTAACTTTTTTGAATGAAATTGTTTTTAAACTCTTAAACTCTTTTTTTTATACAAGCATAATCGTCAATTATTACATAAAACAGATTATTTATATAGTAATAGATTGTGAGTATGTGTATTTATAGTGATATCTGTCTAAAAATAAACTATTATATTCTTAATTATTTATTCGTATCAAAACAGAAGTGTCAAAATGTTTTTCTAAGGGGGGGAGGGTCCGGACCCCGCCAGGATCGTCCATGCTGGTAGGACCCCCAAGATTTGCAATAGATCGCTACCTTTGGCTGTGAAGCACTGTTAGTGAAAACAGACTCAATGAGCTTTTTTCGTCAATGGGTTTCAGCACACAAGAAACCATTTATCGAAAAATTAATTTTGAAGTTTATCAGTAACCCTCGAAAGCTTTTTTTAAAAAACAATTTTTTTGCCTATTATGTAAATGAAGATTTTTTGCATAATATATACAAAAGATTAACATTTTAAATAAATAATGAGCATATTAGTTTTTTTTTTTGAATGATGCAAATATTTTTTTAGTGAATAAAAAGTAAAATAACTGCCTCTCCTTTCATTCGGGGCTGGATACGCCCATGAAGGGAACCTTTATTCTTTGTGGAAAACCCAAAAATATTTGTCAAACAGAAATAGCAGTTTTCATGATGCTTTGTGGGGTCACGCCAAATCATAGGAACAGCAAAAAGTAAACGATTATTTTTCCATTGCAACCATAGCGTCTGTTTCACGCTAGATTCGGTGCCCATTGTTTATATTAATTTCCTATGTCGGCTAGTATAAACAGCCTTCAACCAATATATTTGCACCCATTCACTTCTTAACCACCATTTCTGCATCCAATTAACCATAAACTATTTTCTTAGCACCCAATCAACCCTCAACTTTTCTTTTTGCATCCAACCCAACTTTAACCTTTCTCTTTGCACCCCATCAACCTTTAACCACCCTTCTTGCTCTCAATTATTCTTTAGCCACTTTTTCTGCACCAAATGAACATCCATTTCTGTGGAAAATCAAACCTTAACCATCTTCTCTGCACTCAATCATAACCACAACAATCCTCCTTACACCCAATCAACCACTTTTTTTCTAACACCCCTCACGCTACCGATTCACTCTGCAGCTACCATCTTAGTCCATAATCATCCACGCAACTATTCAACCTTCAAATACTTAAACTGTATCCAATAAACTACTTTCTCTACAACGAATCAACCCACAACCACCCTGTCTGTACCCAGTCATCCCTCAATAACTTTTTATCACTTTATTAACTATCGACCACTTTATCTGCATTTAATTAACCCTCAACGATCCTCCCAATCAACCCTCAACCACTCTTTTTGCACTTAATCAACTCTCAAATAACATTTCTGGATCCAGATTCACTCAACCATTCTCCCTGCACCTTATGAACCTTTAAATACCCTTTTTGAGCCCAATCATTTTTTATCCACTCTTTCAGCACCCAATCATTTTTATCCACTCTTTTAGCACGCAATCATTAATCCACCCTCAACTACTCTGCCTGCACCCAAACAATATCAAATCACACTATCTGCACCTCGTCAGCTCTCAACCACCATCTTTGTGCCAAATCGATCTTTCACCTTCTTTTTTTCCCCATATATATTTATGTCTGTTTATAATGCTTCAAGGCACGCAATAGTGGCACCATTTACACGACATACCTCGTGAAACACCGCACTAACAATATATTTTTTTATTTTTATGGTCTGTATTATTTACAGCCTGACAGACGCAGGCCATGTTACAATGGTTTCTGAGAACCATGGTTCTTATGCGTCAGAGGCGCCACTCCACACGACGTACACATCTCTCAATGCATACGTCGCAAACACCGCATCATATACACTAGGTATATGATAGTTCAAGGATTCGAACTGACGACCTTTAAGTTGCAAGTCTGACGTCTACCATCTAAGCCAGGGGTGCACAACCTTTTTCAGCCTGAGGGCCAAAATTACTGAGTCCCGGGCGCCAAGGGCCGCATCAGCGTGCACATAGATCACACAATAAAACAACTCAAAGAATGCAAAATTTTAATGAATGTCATAAAAAAATAACGTTATTTAAACATGTATGAATAACTAAATGTAAAAAAACTCAAAGAATGCAAGTTTTTAATAAGTGTCATAAAAAAAAATAACGTTATTTAAAAATGCATGAATAACCAAATGTTAGAATTTTAATGAGAAGGTTGAGCCTGAATGGTTGCAACAACATTGTCAATATTAGGTTCGAGTTCTGTTGTAGCAAGCCTCAAAATCGAACAATGATGATCAACAGTCAAAGATGATCTCCGTTTATTTACATGACGGAAAACGTATGTGCTGCCAAATTCAGACAAGATTCGGCAAGCCAAATCTTTGACCGCTCCATATTTAACTGAACTAAGACTTCCATAAAAAGTTAAATGGAGTTAGGCTAAAACGCAAACTTTAATTCTGGGGAACATTGAAGATCAATGACTTCTAACTGACATTGCTCAGATACGGATTATACAGCACAAGAGGAAGGGTCACGGATGAAGTTAAATAAATCCTTATGCTCCCTGAATGCATCAAAACGTTCATTAAATTCCTTTAGTAACACTTCACAACTGTTGTGGTATTTATTGAAGTCACACTGGTATTCCTTCTGAAAAGCTGAACAAATAGGAAAATTACATAAATTACCAGATTGCAGATTCGAACAAAACCGCCGTAGCTTCAAGGTGAATGACAGCAGCTCTTGGTACATATCAAAGATGTAGTGATCTTTGCCTTGAAGACGCAGATTCAATTTATTTTAGTGTTTTGTTATGTCTGTCAAAAAATGCTAAGTCTGCCAACCACTGTTTGTCTGTAAAAACAGCTGTGTCTTTGCCTTTGGTAACAAGGAATTCACAAATTTCCTTTCGTAACTCAACAAACCTAGTTAGAATTTTTCCTCGACTCAACCACCTTACATCAGTGTGATATGGTATATCACGATATTCTGACTCAATGTTTTCAAGAAATGATCTGAATTGTCGATGGTTAAGTCCTTTTGCTCGTATGAAGTTCACTGATTTAAAAAGAAATTTCACAACATTATCAAAATTAATGACTCGTGTACATAGTGACTCTTGATGTATGATGCAGTGGTATGCGTGGATAGTGTCTGTTGGAATTCCTAAGTCTCGCAAATGTGATCGCAGATGAGCAATAAGTTCTAATTCTTTACCAGTCATGGCGGGTGCACCGTCAGTAGTAACACTACAGAGCTTTGGCCACTGAACGTTAAGGTTTTCAAGAACAGATTTCACTTCTCCAAAAATAACTGCACTAGTCGTACGTGAGGCCATTCCTGCTAATTCCTGAGTTAATTTACAGTTCTCATCCACTGCACGAACAAAAACCAAAAGCTGTGCTGTGTCAACGTTAACCGTGCTCTCATCTTTGGCAATTGAAAAATACTTGCAAATGGCAAGCTTGTCACGCAACTGTTCACAAACGTCGTTGGATAAATCAACCACCCGGCGCTGGATTGTCATCCATGACAATGGTACTATGTTGAACAGGTCTGTTTTTTTAGGACAGACTTTTTTGCAATGGCTTGCATGCAGTTTTTGACAAAATCACCATCAGTAAATGGTCGAGACAATCGCGCAATAATCTGTGCTACGGCACAACCGGCACGAACAAAAGTCCTATTTTCATTAACTTTTTTTGTAAAAATATTTTGTTCAGATGACAATCTTTTTACAAGTTGATCAATTATATTTTTTCTAGCTTCGCCATTCACATCATCAAACGTAGCAGCGTGTTTGGTTTCATAATATCTTTTGCGATTGTAGTCCTTCATTACAGTTATGGACTCGCGACAAATTAGACACAAAGCTGTTCCGTTGAAATGCTGCATAAATTTTGTTGTTGTCCATTCTTCATTAAACTTACGGTTTTCTACTTCAATTTTACGCTTTGACATTCTTACTAAATTAAAACAACCAGCGTGCCAACTCAATTATCGCTCGTTGTTGTTGTTTCAACCGTTTTATATTATGGATGTGCAAACATTACTACTAAAAAGAAATGGGCGAGTGCATCGGTTTAAAACTCTGTTAGAACCGCAAATAGCCTAAATAGACTAGTTGTCTGGGGGCCGCATCAAACAGGCCGGAGGGCCGCATGCGGGCCGCGGGTTGTGCACCTCTGATCTAAGCCATCCCCGCTCCCAAATATATACTAGGTTTCATCTCTGTTGGTAGCTCACGATATCGATTTTATAGGCGGTTCCAGCAGTCAAGATCTCACTTGCAAACTTGATGAAAAAGCAATGACTTACGGGGTGGAGGTGAGCTCAGAAAAGTCCATGAAAACAGAACGCAAGTCTTTGAATCTCAATGTATCAGTAAACTAAACGGCATCTTTTTAACTTGGAGCACAGATATAACAAATAAATAAGTCCATGAGATCATAAGAGCCCTAGTTGGCCAATAAAAACCTCTTCTATCAACTCTCAAAAGTCGAAAGTTGACTTGGTTTGGCCACGTTATCAGGCACGATTTACTGTCCAAAGCGGTGCTACAACGCACGCTACAAGGAAGTCGTCGTCGAGGCCGTCGAATTATTTATTGTTATCTGATTTAGAAAAAACAACATTTAGGCTTTCTTTGTCCATCAATATTTTTTCTAAATCTAAATCTCCAGCAGGTTCAAAATAAACTTTCTCATTTATTCTTTCTAGCACATCTTTAACATCGCTATCTTGTTGGGTTAGCAGTTGCCATCTTGGCAGCTCTTAAACCATCTGAATAACTTGTAGAATAAACGATTTTGGGTTTACTCTTTTCAAATGTTAACATATTAAATTAAAATAATAATTGAAAAGTATTAATTAGAATGTTTTTTGTGTGAATGTTGGTCGCAGTGAATCAGGTAAGCAGCAACAGAAAGAGGAAACCAGCCACAACACAACATCTCTTGTCGCAGCCACAACACCGGTGGCAAGAAGACTAAGAAAAATTATGATGATATTTTGTGGGTATGATGATGATGTGGTGATGATTATGCTGTAGTAGGAAGAATGGTACTATGGTGATGATAATGATGCTGTATTGGTAAAGACAATAATTCTGTGGCAATGATGATTGTGGTGATGTAGGTGAGGTTAGATTATTAAGGTTAATTGTTTTTTTTTCTCAAAATTGATATATATATATATGCTACAGGCAATGTGTAGAACTAAGCAATCCACGGAAGGCCTAACACTTTTAAGTCATCCATGGAACGCCTGATTCAATCAGTCATAGAATTTTTTAACGATTTATTAAATAAAATGTTATTCATCTTAAACTTTTGCAATAAACTATAAAATTTTGAACTAAATATTATAACGTACTTTTAGATAATAAAAATTTCAGATTAAAAAATTGCTATTTATCTTTAACTTGTTGCATTGAAGTATGAATCTGTAAATAAAATATTTTGAAATTAAATGTTAGAATTAAGGTTATTAATTATTATTAATTATTATTAATTATTATTAATTATTATTAATTATTATTCGATTTATTAAATAAAATGCCATTCATCTCTAACATTTTGCAATAAAATAATATTCCTCTTAAACTTTTTGCAATAAACTATACAATTGTGAACTAAATATTATAAAGTACTTTTAGATAAAAATTTCAGATGAAAAAAATCTATTCATCTTTAACTTGTTGCATTGAACTATGAAACTGTAAATAAAATTATTTGAAGTTAAATGTTAGAATTAATTTTTTCGATTTATTAAATAAAATGTCACTCATCTCTAACATTTTGCAATAAAATAATTAACTGAATAAAACTATTAATACAACATTAAAAAAACGATTTATCCTAAAGATTGTTGAATCAGGCATTCCATGGTTTTCCTAATTCTGCACAACAACAACAACAATTCGTTTATTTGCAAGCGAATAAATTTAGAAATCGAAGCAAATAAATGCTTGTATGACCTCTTAGAAAAATAAAATAATACATGAACTTCTTAATCAAATTCACAAATTAAAAGAATTGTTAATAATAACAAATGTTTTCATTGATTTACAAAAGAAATTAATTAAAGTGATTGGAAATTATAAGTGGTTTAATTATTTTCTTAAAATTAAAGGTTTGCTGTATATTCTTCAAATTCAATGGCAATCTGTTTCAGAGTTGGAGCCCTGCATAGATTGGACTATTTAGATAGAAATTGTATGTAATAGTCAGACTTAGTTCTCAATGTTCGTGTGCAGTTGGATGTGAAGGAATGTATTAAATGTGTAAAATAGGAGGATGTGTTTTTATTATAAGTTTATGAAAAAGAATATAGGTTTTAAAGATGTATAACTGATTGATTGTTAAAATTTGAGCTGGAAGATACAGATGGGATATGTGGTCATGAGAGTGTAAATTAAACAGGACTCTAAGAAAATTATTTTGTATAACATTTAAAGGATGTAAATGAGTTTTGCAAGCAAGTCCCCATAAAGGGAGACAATAGGTCAAGTAAGGTAGAATTAAAGTAGAATAGAGTAACTTAATTATATGAGATGGTAAATTGTGTTTAAGTTTATGTAAAATACCAATATTTTTTGAAAGTTTTTTTGATATATACGTTATATGTTCATTCCAAGAAAGATTACTGGTTATATAAATACCTAAGAATTTTGTATAATCGACTCTCTCTATTATATAAGAATCAATTGTAAGTGTATAATTAATAATGTTTGTTTTTATTTTAGGGCCAAAAAGAATGCTGCATGTTTTTGCATAGTTGATTTTGAGTTGGTTGTCCATTGATGTAACAAATTAAGAAAAGTATTTGTTTTTAAAATAAGGTTATTAACATTTTTGTCTTGGAACAATACTTTAGTGTCGTCAGCATAAAGGACAAATTTGGCAATTTCGGAAAGATTCATTAAATCATTAACATAAATTTTAAATAACAAAGGTCCTAAAATAGATCCTTGCGGTACACCAGTGTTAATCTTTAGTGTGTTAGATGTTACACCATCAATGTATACATATTAGGAACGATTTCTTAAATATTCACAGAACCATTTGTGACATGTTCCATGTATTCCATAATGAAATAATTTATCAAGCAAGATAGAATGGTTAATGGTATCAAATGCCTTTGAAAAATCAATGAAAATACCTAATGTGTGTAAGCGAGAATCAATACCAGTAGCAACATGATGCACAACATCCGAATTGGCTAGTTCCGTATAACTGCCTTTTGTGAAACCGTATTGGCTAGGTGATAGAATATTTTCGTTTTCCATGAAATTATTAAGTCGATTAAAAACAATTTTTTCTAAAATTTTTGATATAGAAGATAATAGTGATATGGGTCTATAATTGTTCGAATCATTTTCTAAACCATTTTTATGTATTGGAATAATTTTGGATAATTTAAAAAGAGAAGGAAATGCACCTGTTTTAAGAGATACGTTAATTAGATGTGTAAGTGGAATTAATATATTTGGTGAATTTTTTAAAAAAAGTTTGTTAGAAATTTGGTCATCGCCACAGCTAGATGTATTTGAAATGGTTTTAATGATAGAGCTTACTTCAATTAAATCTGTTTCTAAGAGAAAAAAAGAATTTTGTGGACTTTTATTCAGGTATGATTTTGTAATATGATTATTTTTGTTTTCAGAAAAAGCATCAAACTGACTATTAAAAATAGTTGCGATAGAAGATTTGTCCGTAATTATTTCATTGTTAATTTTTAATATAATATTATTTTGTTTATTGTAGTTATTTAAATGATATTTTATTAAATCCCATGTTTTCTTAATATTATGTTTATGCTTAATGAATTCTTCTTTATTGTATTTATTTTTAGAAATTCTGCAGAGAGAATGAAATAAGTTTTTATAAGTTTTATAAGTAATTATATTGAGATTAGTTGGAGAGCTAATACATTTTTTATACAACTTGTTTTTGTGTTTTGAAGAAACTAAAAGAGCTTTTGTCAGCCAAGCTTGTTTACGCAAGCAAGTATTATGTCTGTTTCTATGTTGACAATGAGTAGTTGACCACTTTGTATTGTTTCGATGAAGTGTTTTGTGACAAAATTTATGTCGTCAGAAGACAAAACCTTGCTCCAATCATGGGATAACAAAAAACTATTTAATTTGAAAATATTCCTATCGGAAAATACAAATTATTTTGTGGGGTGAAAAATTTTTGTTTAAATTGTAGTTTCGAAAAGGTGCAAATTGGATAGTGGTCGGATAAATCATTTGACAGAACATTAGACTTGTGTAGTTTTAGGTTATTTGTGTATATATTGTCGATAAGCGTGCTGGAATATGAAGTGACTCTTATTGGGTGAGTGATGAGTGGGATAAAGTTGAATGATGACATCAAATTGGTAAAATCATTTGATATATTACAAGTAACTATTTAATATATTAATATTGAAATCCCCAAGGATATAAATTAAATTATTTTTTATCGATTTATTTCTTAATGTTTTAGTGAGTGCATCATTAAAAAGTAATGGATCTGTATTTGGTGGTCTATAAACAATGATTAAGAGAACATTAGGAGAGTTTTCAGAAATTATTTCCATACATAGCCAATCAAAAACTTGAGAGTTTGGACAAAGATCATCTCTTACTACGTAATAAAGTCTGCTAGATATAAAAAAACCTACACCGCCTCCAATGCGAATTTCCCTATTTTTACTTATAAATGTGTAACCAGAGATTGAAATAAGTTGTGATGACGTGTCATCCAACCAGGTTTCTGACACACCAATTACAGAAATTTGTAGATTAATTTCCTTCAACAAAAAATTAAGTTCTTCCATTTTGTTATATAAACTTCTTGCATTAATGTGCAGCAAAGAAAAATTAAAATCAAAGTTCTGAACATTGGCAAGAAGATTAGAGGGCGAGGTTGTTGGAGAGCTTGATGAAGACAGATTCAATGAGTTAAATAGATGAATGTCTGGGTCAAAAGGCAGCAGAACGTCGGAAGCCATTATGAGGTAGGTTTGTGATTGAATTGCCAATATTTTAATACCGCATCGTCCGGATGGATGTCAGCGTTACAGAATTTTTCTATGTCTTTTTCCTCCAAACAAATACGGAATGCTGTAGAGACAGTGGATTGGTCATTTTTAGGCTTAAGTTAGTCAGGTGTCATTTTAATACTAGCATAACACGATATAATGTTGATATCATGTTGTGCATAATGGGCTGTTATGTCTTTGCTAGTGCAACGTGGCACTTTACTTAAATGGAGAAAAGTTTTTTTAACAATTGGCACGCCATTATTTAATTTTGTTGTAACATCCCTGTTTTTACCAATCAGCAAAACCTTGTTACGGTTTATTCCCGGTTGAGGTTTATTAGAACCTACAGTATTAATGTTGTCAGTAGAGCTCAAATAAACATTATTGTTGGGGATATGTGGAAGAAGCTCTTGTTCTGATGTTGAAGTTCTACTTCGTTTGTTTGGATTGGTAGATAATAATTGAGTGTTTTGTAGCAGTGTTGGTTGTATATTATTTACAGGATTATTATTATTATTAGTAGTAGAACTGTTATTGTTATTGATACTGTTATGCTGCACATTACTATTGTTGTTGTTCGGATTTGGACTTTGAATTATTTCAGACCATAGCCGAGTATTGTACTTACTTTTTAAATTATTCAACGTTTGTTCAAATGTATTTTTTAAATTGGTTGTTAACGTTCAATACACTCTCACTTAATTGTTGTATATCTTTTGTATGTTTGTTGATAATGGCGTCGAATTTGTTGTCGAAAAGTTGTTCAATTTTTTGATATATGGATTCACAATTGAGATTTTTAATAACCGGTATCCTATTGAGATTGGCACTGTCGTATGTTGGTATACGATTAAGTCCAAAGTTGTCACGGATGTACAACAACACTTCAATTATATCCATGAGTTTATCTTTTTTAGTGTTGCCATGTTGAACGAATTTAATTTTATCAATATTAAGACTTTTGAATTCGGTGTTTAGCAACTTTTTTGATAAAGTTATTTCTTCGGTTGTAAAAAATTCAGCAGTATTAGATAAAAATGTTTCATTATTTAAACTGTTCAAATTATTTAGTAAATAACACAAAATTTCATTTATGAAACAATTTTGAGCAGCCATGTTTAGTTCAACCAGGTGCGCAAAAAAAATAATAAAATTGCACATTGCCTGTAACATATGAATATATAAGAGGGGGTCTAAAAACATTATTTATTTATTTATTTATTTGAAAGTGCTTTGAATTAAATAAAAAACGTTATGTAAATAGTTTTTATTGATTGATTAATCTCTTCTTATCTCCAGCCTTAGGAGAAAGAATAATCTATGTTAAAAATGTAATAGTATCAATTATTTCTTTTTTAACTTCTTTTTAATTAATTAACTTTGATGTTTTTTATTAGAATTACGTTTACAATCTTTAGATAAAAAAAGTAAATTCATTTGATTTAGAAATTAGTGAGTGAAAAAATTTGCAGCGCAACCTACCAACCCTACCAGGGGGGTTTGGTCTCGTGAGATGATGATAGCGCTCTCGTATGTTCTTTGGCTCAGCAAACTGATCCTGGGTCGACAGTCTTTGCTGCAGCGGCTGCAGGTGAACTCGGATGGAGGATCAAGAGCCTGATTCTGTGGCTTCATTTTGTGGACAGTCAGGCGCCAGCCACTCCGGTCATCGGCAAGCTTTTCTCATCTGCCAAGGTCGATACCCATAAGTTTGAGGTCGCGTATGCAGACGTCTTTGAAGCGTAGTTGCCAGTTTCGCAAAAAAGAATGTTGTTTTCACTAAACAAATGGGAAAATGTCTCTTCGATATTCCAGAATAATCGACCTAGTAATGATTGATATAAAAGAAAAATAATGAAACTAAGAACGTTTAAAATAGGTAAAAAATATTTTATGTAGTTTTTTTCCATTTTTCATGACTTCATTTTTCTTACACTCTGTTTTTTCATCCATCAAAGATTTTCATTTTCTTCAAAGAGACTTCATGCTTTGTGCAATTTTTTTGTTAAAATTTTTTATTGATAATTTTTTTTCTCAAAATTTAATATTTTTCAAAAATAGTGAATACAATTTTAATTATTTTTTTACCCTAAGTGTGAGAAACCACGAAGAGTTAATTTATCTTTTCCTCAAGCTTATAAAATCTTCTAAGGAAAAAAGAACCTAAATATTATTTATAACAACATCTGAAAAGTTTTTTCGCCGCCTTAAAATAGCTTCAGTAGCCCTCGTGAAATTTCTTTTTGTCATGAACTTGTTGATTCTGTGGCAAAATTGAATTCTTATTCACTATTTAAATGAATAATAATATATTAGAAAATCCGTTTTTTAAGGTTCCAATGCACTTTAATCATTTAACCTTTATCATCAAATAGTATTAGAGCTGTTCCACGATTAAAAATTGTAATCGCCTTTAATCGTTCGATTAAAAATTTTGATCGTGCGTTAATCGTATTTTAACGCAATATTTTAAGCATAAGCCATAAGTATAAAATGGAATATGAATTTTTTTTCGCACAAATGTAAAATGCTTTTGAGCCAGTTACTCAAGCAAACAAGTTTTTTAACACAAGTTGGATCTAAAGACCCCTTTCTTGCTAACTATGTGTCCTGACAAGCTGAATTGACGTTCACATAGAAATGTACTTGCAGGAGATGACAAGTACTTTCTTGCCAGTTTCGCAAGAGTCGGATATGTCCTTTCGTGTTGTTGCCGCCAAACAAGAGAACAACTCTCAAAGTCTACCTCAGATTCTTTTCTATAACGTTTAATGATTGACTTATAATTAATGAAGTATCTTCATCTTCAGAATCTGAAGTTAAATATTTTATATATATTTTTTTTGGTGAAGGCTGTATAGTTTATGAAGTTTTCTTCACTTCTTATAGTTTTTTCAACTCTTTATTTTTTAAAAACATTTTAACATTTTTAATCGGGGGTCTAATGATGTGGCAATTCTTGACTATTGGCCATTCTGATTATTTGGTTGCTACTCCAATTTGGGAAGACACTTTTCGTGTCAAACGAATGACATAAGCTGGATCATCTTCTTAAGTGCATATTTCTTGTGTGAAGTGACAAATTGCAAGTAAGATTATTAAAAATTTCAATTATTTTTGACCCCCTAGAAGTTCTGTTGCAAATCTTTTAAAAATGAGAAGTTTTTTGATGAAATGCAATTTTTTCTATTTGATTGTTGACAGTAGATTAGTAGTGTTTGTGTTCACTTGCTTACAATGTAACCAAAACAGGAAAAAAAATTCAATTTAGATAAGTTTTAATGCATTAAATTTTTAAATGCGTTAATTTTTTTAATGCATTAAAATATTTAAGGGCGTTAAAAATTTTAACCGTCGTAAATTGATTAACGCGTTAATCTAAAGTTAACGTAGATTAATGCACAGCTGTAATTTAAATATATCCACAAGCTAAGCTTAGCTGCGTACACTCACTAGTTTTATACTAATGTAAAATTAACTGACGTTTAAACACGAGTAACTTTCGATTAAAACTTTTAATCGTTCGATTAACTTCGATTAGATTTGACGGCATTAAAATGTTTAACGAGCGTTTATTGATTAAAATTTTATTCGAACTTTAACTTAGATTAAAGCACAGCTCTAATTATTATCAATGTTATCGATGAAAATTCAGAATAATTTTTTTAAAAGGACTTACCCAAAGCTTATGATATATAATGTAAGGAAAGAGAAAACCAGGGGAATGACCCACTTCAATCGTTCATAAGGTCCTGAAGAATTGGTTGTAGTTTTCACTTTCATATAAGGTTTCATAACGGCTTGAATTCAAGTAATGTTTAAATTAATCATCATCATCATCGATCTAGCTCTCGTATTTTGATTATCGACATCGTTATAACTATTTGTGAAATAGTTTTCTGTATCTTCATTCAATTAGGCTTTGCTCACAAATATTGAAAATAGGGGTTTTTCTGATTAAATGTTGAAAACACAACACGAAATTCCTAAAATGATATATGAGCAGGAATGAGCAACGAGTCAACTAATTAGTTACTAACTAATAGTTGAACTACTTTTTAGTCAAATGAAAAGTTTCATTTGACTAGTCAACAAGAAGATCAAGTGTTAGTGTTGAAGAGTGAAAAAAAAGTTACAAGCCCTAGATCTACCAAATGGAAATAAGATACTGTTGTAAATGTATAACAGTTTTTCTCGATGAATTCAATTTTTGAAAGAGTATAAAAATAATTGTAACCACGAAAAAAGGAATTGGTTTGTTAGTCAGTCATAAAGAGGTTTAAATGAAAATAAATAGGTTCATTGGTTGTCAAAATAAAAATTAAAATAATTGTCGTTTTTGTATAGCGCCTAGGCACGCAACCGAAGCGCTCTCACTACGCAGTAAAGAAATAAAAACAATTATAAAAGTAATGTCACAAAAAGAAAAGCAAAGAGAAGCATGGAGTAATTATTATGAGTGATATGCTAAGTTAAAATAATGTCTTTTCAGTTTGGCTTTGAAAGTCGACAATTGGTCGATGTTGCGAAGTGTAGGTGGAAGGGCATTCCAAGTTGTTCTTGACCTTTGCATATTAATAGATGAATAATTTGGAAAAAAAACGAATATCGAATATACCTTTATCCCCGAAAATTTAAAAATGACTACGAACATATCAAGTAAGGGTGGGAGGCATAATCATCCATTTTAAAATTTCAAAACGTCCATTTAGGACTAATACTAACAATACAAGAAGTTTGACACAAAAATTATTATTCAAAAAAACAAACCTCTTCTCCACCCGTGATGGAGAAAAAGACACAATGAACTTTTTTTCACAAATACAACAAGTTCGGGGTTTTTTGAATCAACAGCAGTTTTTATTCACCACTTCAGTGATTTCACTGAGTTTTCAAACAATAACCCAAAATTAAACAATCGATAGGCAAAAGAGAAACTAGGACATTGATGAAAAAGACTATGGAGTCCCCAATCAGTGAGCAAGCTTCTGAAATCGATGACACTTTTGTTCAAAACTTGGAAAGGCAGTGTGATAAAGTGAGCCATACATCCAAAAAAACTAGCAAATTGAATGCAGTCATTAGATCCATCATCCTATAAAAGAGCCAGCAACTAGATATGGCCAGGTCCCGTCTTTCGGAGGCTTCAAAGAAACGGGTCTAGCAAAAAACAGTTGAAACTTAACTAGAGTAAAAGAAAGAAAGCTAAGTTTAAAAAAAACTGGTTTATATGAAAAAGCGACTCACTACTTGAAATTTGTAGATTCATCTTTCATAGGTGTTTACTAACCATATGTACAATGCACCTGTTTCGAAAAGGTTTTAAACTCAGTGAAGATATTTTGAAATCAGGAACCATTGAGACTGGAAATTCCCAACAAAAACTAGTGTGCAAAACGAGTACTCAAGTGTCGTCAAGATTCTTTTGAGATCTTTAAAAAAAAAAGAATCTTCAGCTTTGAAATATTTTATTTTACAAAGAATAAGCTGAATACCACACACAATTTTTTTATCCTGAAGACTTTTTTTCCGAAAACTTTTCATCCGAAGACTTTTTATCTGTTTACCCATGATTTGATCTTAAGCAACTAAAAATTCCATCTTGGGAACCCAGTTGCTCAGAATGGAATTTTTGAGTGTTCATGTTTGAGGGTAATAAACTCATATTTATTTTTTCTTCATTTCTTGTGTTAAAGTTGATATAGACAAAGAGTCAATATAATGGCTGGATAAATTCCAATTTAGGTTATTGGTAATGCAATTGAGCTATGAGGCTTGTGTAAAAATCGTTCCATCTTGTGCAACCTCCACCTATACTGTAGATTTTTTAAATTGCAGATATGGTATTTAAGTTTTTAATATCACTTTCATTTTCATTTGAACACGTAACAATGACTCTTCAAATGCTTAAAAACTACATAAAACTTTCTAATTTGAAAAATGTAATAAAAAACGATCAAAATGTTCTTCATTTTTATTTATACGCATTTACTGTAAATTCAAAATTTTATTTATAGGTAGGATTTTGTACACAAAAAAAGTAAATTAAATTTTGTACATTATTTTTTTAAAAACATTCAAAAATGTATTACCCAGAAATATGGAGTCACAAAAATGTATAACTCTACTTACCATATATAGGAGCATGGGGAGCGCAGCAGGGTGGGCCAGGTGGGTCACGGCCCACCCAATATTTTGAGCTAATGGGCCACAATGTATTTGGCCCATCCAAAAATTAACTGAGATAATCATTTGGGAAACTGTTTAAAGTACAACACTATTCTAGGCTCTAACTTATAAAATTTGTTAAACTATTTTATTAGGAACTAATTTTTTTAAAACTAATTTTTTAATTAAACCATATATTTTTATACTTTTCCCATCTCTCTTTCCCTCTAAGTATATCTTTATAATGTGTTTTATACACAGGAGACGGTGAAAAGTTTCAGTTTATTGATCAATCAATCAATCAAATAGATTTCTATAGCGCTCTTTCCTAAAATTCAAGAGCGCTCAAAGGTATACAAAAGAATTTCAGCGTTCTCACTATTACGAGGCTGTAGATTCGCTATATAACACGATCAGCTGGTGTCTTGACGACCAATCTTCAAAACCAGCCAGCACGCTAGAACAGTTGCTTCGACCAGCTACTGTGGGCCCGCAGATAGACGAAAACATGTTGGAAAAAGTCGTTTGTTTTCACCCACTCTCAACCGCATCAATCTCAAAAGTGAACTCGCACTTCTTTCACATAACAACATCGCAGATAACATTCCGGCGATTATTGTCTGGTTTAAAGATGCCGATGTGAGACGTGACACTCACAAAACCATGTATTCAGCATTGGCAACCCTGGTCATGCTTCCTACCACCACTTCGTCATGTGAACGTTCGTTCTCCGAGCTGCGACGACTAAAAACGTATTTACGATTGACAATGGGACAGAAAAGACTGAATTCAATAAAATGTGCACCTTGACTTGATGGACAGTATTAACATTGTGTCAGTGGCAACTGAGTTTTCCAGTCTAAATGACTTACGCAAAAAACTCTATGGTTATTTTTCGTATTTCTGATTTTTAATTTAATGTTTGAGAGTTAATATTTCAAAATTTATGTAATATAAATCATAATATTTTCAATATTATACTTTTGACTTCTGACTATAATTTTGAGTAAATTTCGAATGTTTTCAATTTTATATAATATGAATCATTATACCACACTCAATTTTGATTATAATTTTGTTCAAATTAATTAAAATTTACTTACTAAACTGTCGCCCATTGAGTTGAACATGGAAAACTGAAAGAGGAAAGGTATAAAGAAAAAAAGAATACATGGCTCTAGGTCCCATTAAAGGCAAGGCTATTAATTAACAAAATTTGTTTTAGCGACTTGCCATGTTGGCCCACCCAATATTTTGCTCGTGGCGCCCCCTATGTATAGGAGTCAAGCCAGATTTGACTTTCAATTTGCAGTGTCTATTTCTTTTCTTTTTTTTATCGTTTTTATTTAGAACAACAGGAAAACAAAAATATGATTGATTTAAAATTCTTATTATAAATATAATTTTTAACTATTAAAAAAATGAAAACAGCCAAAAAACGAATGTGCTACATATTTTTACAAATCATATTAAATCAATGAGTTTATTTATTAGTTAGTCTCCTCCGTTGTTTTGCTGTTTCAGTTTTCAAATTTTTTTTCGGTTATTTTTATTGTTTTACAATTTTTATAATTCGATTTCTATCGTTTTTTTCTTTATTTATGAAGCAATAAGTGAGTACTACACATTTCATGTGAAGACAAAGGCGAATTTAAAATATCAGAATCATATGTTTATTTATTTTAGAACTATATCATCTTATCATATCATGCATGCCATGACGTTAGCACAAATTGGATCGATTTCGAGCATACTAGTAGGGGGGGGGGCATAATCCTCGATATCATATTTGGGAGTGGCTTAGATGGTAGACGTCGAACTTGCAACTTAAAGGTCGCCATTTCGAATCCCTGACAAGCAACCGTGAACTATCATATACCTAGTGTATATGATGCGGTGTTTGCGACGTATGCATTGAAAGATGTGTACGTCGTGTGGAGTGGCGCCTCGGCGCATAAGAACCATGGTTTTCAGAACCATTGTAACATGGCTTGCGTCTGTGAGGCTGTGAATTATACAGACCATAAAAAAAATTTTTTGTTAAAACGTCCACTTAGGACATGATTAACACTAACAATACAAGAAGTTTAACACAAATATTATTTTTTTATATCAAAAATAGGCACCCCCACCCGGGATTAAAAAATACACACAAATGGGAGATAAACCTTTTAATCACTAGAAAAACTCATTTTTAAAAACATTTTACAACTTTTTTTAATCTTTCTTAGTTGATACTTCAATTTTTTTAAAATTGTAAATTTGATTTTCAGTTAAAGGATCATCTCTTGATTTCAACAGGCATAAAAATTCAAGTATTTTTTCCTTCTTTTTATAAACAAGTTTTTTGTGTGCATTTTTCTAAAACTTAGCTTTTATTCTTCTACTCTAGTTCAGTTTTGACTGTTTTTTTGCTTGACCCGTTGCTTTGAAGCCTCCGAAAGACGGGATCGGTCAATCTTTAGGCTGCTGCTTCTTTTATAGGATAATGGATCTACTAACTGTATTCAATTTACTAGTTTCTTAAGTCTACTGCTCATTAAGTGCACATCCAAACAGAAAAACACTACTAATACAACTTGAAATAGGGAGGTTCCATAACTTCTCTGACTTGACAAGCTAGGCGATTGTCTATCTGTGGGTTCTGGATATAGAACTTAGTGAGATCCTTGAAGTGGTGAATAAGAATTATTGTTGCCTTAGAAAAATTCTAAATTTGTAATCTTTGTAAAAAAAATAACCCACTGGATACCATTCTTTGCTCAAGGTAGAGAAGAAACTCAATGAATCATTTCCATGGTTTGGCTGGGCTCGGGAGAAACTCGTGTATTATGGAATAGTCGTGTAATATGCAAAACCGAGGTTTCGGAAAAGTTTATATTTGAAGTCAGCTAAAAAAATTATGAACTACTTAAGATAGACTCCAATGATAAAATGAAGAAAATAAAGTCAGCTGATTGCTGTCCCTCCGCACGTTTCAGGCCAAAAATTGTTTTGTGACTTTAAAATTTTTGAGACATAATTTCAAAAACTTCAAACTAAATGTTAACAAGTGCTTTAAAATTTAATTTTAATCTTAATGTTTGCATAATATTGTTCAACGAAAGGGAGGTAGGAGAAACTGTAGTGTTCGTTTTATGCTCTTAAAGAGTGAAAAACGGATTACTTCTTCTTCTTCCGTATATACAAGACTCAGTCTATATGTAGACTATTATGTCCAGTTTTAATAGTTTTTCAATGACAGGCCTCCAGTAGGGACTTGAAGGCATCTGGAGTGCGGGCCGATACGACTGAATCTGGCAGGGCATTCCATTCTTTAATGGTGCGTGGGAAGAATGCATTACGTAGGTAATCAGCGTGGTGGTGAGGCTCTAGGTATGCATGTTGGTGGGCGCCACGCACTGTCTTTGCTATCGGCTTAGCATACTGGTGACTTTCGTTTACGGCTACTAGCTTGTTGTGGATTTTGTACATCAAGACTAGTCTTTGTTGTTTTCTTCGTTCGGCCAGTGGTGTCTATTTCAAGCTGTCCAGCATCTCGCTTACGCTTGCATTGTACCGCCAGCAGCCGGTAACGTATCTTGCAGCTGTCCTTTGTATCATTTCTATTTTCGTAATGTTGGTTCTGGTGTGGGGGTCCCAAACTGCGCAGGCATATTCCAGATGTGGCCTTACCAATGCCTGGTAAGCTCTTGTTTTCAGCTCTTTGTTTTTAATCTGTAGATTTCTCCGAATGAAGGATAGGGATTTGCTTGCCTTTGACGTTATGTTATTAATGTGGGTGTTCCAGTTTAGGTTTTGCATGAGGGTGACTCCTGAGTATTTCGCAGTGTTGGTATGCTCTAGTATGGTGCCGTGTAGGGTATATTTATGCACATCTGGTTGTTGCGTGCGGGTGATTGACAGGACATGGCATTTCTTGGGGTGGAATTCCATCATCCATTTCTGTTCCCATTGTGCGAGTAGGTTAAGGTCCTCCTGGAGGCGAACAGCATCTTCGGGTTTGGTGACGGTGAAGTATGTTATGGTGTCGTCTGCAAAAAGTCTCACCTCAGAAGAGAGTCCTGTTGGTAGATCGTTGATGTAATATAGGAAGAGACTTGGCCCAAGGACCAATCCCTGGGGGACGCCTGACAGGACAGTTCCTTCATATGATGACTTTCCTTCGAGGACTACCCTTTGACTGCAATTGGACAGGAAGCTAGCGATCCACCTATTCGTTTTGCCGTTGATACCATAGTGCTCTAGTTTGTAGATGAGTCTTGTGTGGCCAACCTTGTCGAAGGCCTTGCTGAAGTCGAGTATGATGACGTCAGTTTGTTTGCCGTCTTCTAGTGCATTAATTAGGTCTGCAGTGAATTCAATAAGCTGTGTTTCGCATGAATGGCCATTTCTGAATCCATGTTGGTATTGGTACAGAATGTTGTTTCGGTTCCCGTGCTTCATTATCTGACTGGTGATTATGTGCTCCATAATCTTGCATGCTATGCTGGTCAGGGAGATTGGGCGGTAGTTGCTGGGGTCGTCTTTCGCGCCCTTTTTAAACACTGGAACCACATTAGCTTTCCGCCATTCTTGAGGGACCTGCCCCATGTTGTACGATTTCTTGTATATGGTGGTAAAGATTGGGGCTATTGACTGGCATAGATGTTTGAGTATTTTGGGGCTTATTTTGTCCGGGCCAGGAGCCTTGTGTTCTTGCAGATTTTTCAATAGTTTTTCCACTTCTGGTACTGAGAACTCTATGTCAGCCATTTGGGGGTAGGATGTGATGTTGACCAATAATTTGTCGGGTAGTGGGGTTTCTCTGGAAAATACAGACTCGAACTGGGCGTTCAGTATGTCCGCTTTTATTTTGGGATCTGTGGCATGTTGACCGTTATGGCTTAATGGGGCTACTCCATTTACGTCTTTTCTCTGGTGTTTTACGAATGTCCAGAAGCGTTTCATTCCAGTGTATTCATCACTATTGGGGGCTGGGATGATCAGGTTTTCTACGTAGCTCCAATATGCTCTTCTCGTCTCACGTTGGATAGTCCTCTTGAGGTATCTTAGTTCCTCCTCGGTATTATGATGTCTTAGATCACTGCTCTGTAAGACTTTCTTTTTTTTTGTGCAATCTTTTTCTTTGTCTGATCATTCCCTGTATATTTTGTGTGACCCAGGGTAGGTTGACACTATCCTTACATGTTATGTGCGGGATGTACTGATTGGTGTTTTTTCCATGGATGCTTCAAATTCTTGCCATAGATCATCAGCTGAAGCTCCATTGTCTGCCATGGCGCTTATTTTTTGACCGGTCAGTTCCATGGCTACCTCAAATTCTGGCCAGTTGGCCTTTTTGTACAGTGGGATTTGCCTTGGGGTTTGTTTGTGGCGTATGGTATTCAGGTTGAGGTCGACCAGCACGGCGTCGTGATCCAAGATCCCTGGGATTACCTTTTCTTTGGTTACTCGCGTTGAATTATTTGTGAGCACTAGGTCGAGGGTGGCTTTGCCGCGGGTGGGTTCATCTACCACTTGTTCATAGCCTTGTTCTATTAGTATGTCGGCAAACTTTTGATGGAGACGTGGGTAGTGGGATGATTCTGGGATGATGGTATTTGTTTTACCGTCCCAGCCTGGTAGATTGAAGTCGCCTGCTACCAGGGCGATGTGGCCTTTTTCTGTGAGCATGGATAGGGATCTCTGGAGTTCATCCAGACTGGACTCATCGTTTTCGTGTGGTCTGTAGTAGGCGGCAATATATAGAGTATTCAGCGTCGCAAGGCGGATTTTGCCTCAAATGATCTCACAGTCTGTGTCTAGTTCTGGTATTTCCTGGACACACAGGGCCCTGTTGAACGCTACAAAGACTCCGCCACCTTTCTTATTATTGCGATCTTTTCTGAATACTTCGTATAGCTGTTTGGGTGTGCATTCGTCATTGCAGTCGTTGGGTTTTAGCCAGGATTCTGTACCGATGATGATGTCCGGTTTCTCGTTGTTAATGAGAACATGTAGCTGTTGCTTTTTTGACTTGGCAGTTGATGTTCAGCATAGTTAGAGTGGAATCAGACTTGTTATTATCTGGTATTTCTTGATTTATTGGTCTTGCGATAATTCGAAGATCTTCTCCCTTCTGATGATCCATTTGCTTTTGGGGTGGTCCTGTCTCTTCTTTGCTAGCTGAGCCCTCAAGTTTTTTGACATCTCTTGTTGTTTCTTTGTCATGTCCGGATTAATGAATATCTTGTTATTCGTCTCATTGGCGGAGTGCCAGAGTTCTTTCGCCATCCTCAGCACTAGTCTTTTCTTTTCAATGGTAGGCATGACAATTCTCGTGAGTCAGGGGCGGTCCGCCGTTTTTTTTGCCAAATCGTGTGATCTCCTCTACTAAGACGTTCAGCTTGAATTCTTCTTTGAAGAGATTTTTCACAGCTTTTAGGTCTTCGTCTGGGTTATCTTGTTCAGGTAGGTTATACAGCATCAGATTCATTTTTCTAGCTTCGATGTCCTTCTGCTCGCGCACCAGCTCCTCGTTTTCCTTTCGTTGAGCCTGCAGTGTGTCTGTCATGAGTCTGATGAGTGGCGATCTTGTTACCCTTCCTTTTCCTGCCATCTGCCATGGCCCCAGCATCGAAGACGAGGTTTCATCGGAGTTTGTTTTTGTCTCTTGATCTTCTTTCAAATTTGCTGTGTTATGTGTAGTGTCTTCTTCATTGGGCTCTGGCGCTAGTCCCTCCAATAGATATTCGAGCTTTTTTTCGAGTCCTGAGATTTTTGATGCCACCGAGGCAATCTCAGAGGGCTGTGCCAGCTTTGATTCGATACTGTCCACCTTTTTTAGGAGGGATTCCACTTTGGAGGGCAGGCTTCCCAGATCTTGGTGTAGGAGTGTCCTCACCACCGGTAAACACTCTCTACATGCCCATAACAAGTCGTCCCGCCCGATAGACTGGAATTGGGTTTTTGTCATGCCGATACACTTTATGCAGTGATGTTTGCTGCATCTATCACACTCCAATACTTTACTGTCAGCTTGTGTGAATGACTTTTTGCAGTCTACACAAACCCAGCATCTGTCTTTCGTATCTTCTGTTGCCTGCTTGTCTTGGGGAGGTAGTTCTACTATCAAGTTTTCCAGATCATGTAATTCTTTACCTGCCATAATTTGACTATTATATTGTCAATCTCTTGATGGGGCTAATGTATACCACTTTTGTTATCAGGCGATAAAAACTGAGCTTACAGTGAGGCTTACAGGTTTATGTACTTGGTAGGATAAATAAGTTGTACAAATATTCATAATTTCTTTAAGACTCAGAGTGATTACAGAAAAATGGCGAGTTTAAAACTGTTACTATTAACTCAAACTGTAACTGAATAATTTCAAAAAACTACAACTGCAATACTAAGATTATATAAGACATTCGTCATCTTGCCCGGCTCGTCAACTTGCCCGGCTCGTCATCTTGCCCGGCTCGTCAACTTGCCCCGGTCTCCCCTAATAATAAAGTTTTGAATATTCTCTTCCTAAAACGAATTAGGCGATTTTACAAAATGTAAATGGTATTGCATAACACACTAATGTATTCTATTGACCCAACGTTACCAAAGTGGAACATATCTTCAAGTCCTAATTGAGACAGTGCAGCATTTTAGAAGAAAGTTTAATTTTCACTCTACGCTGAGTCAAGATGTTTATTGTTATTTGAGATAAAAATTATAGAAAGATATTTTGAGTTTTCAAAAAGTTATTTCAGACTAAAGTTGGTGAAAAAACATTATTTTCATGTCTTTTAGTTATTTCAGTTGGTGAAAACAACAGAATTTTAATGTCTTTTTGTTTTCCTTTCGTAGTCTTGTTGCTGAATTGATAACAGATGTGAATTTACTCTTTTTCTGTTCTATTTGATTGAAAATTTCATAGGTGTTTAAAAGTAAATATTAGTATCTTTGTTTTCATGAAAACAGAGTTTTTTTTGTGGCTATGTTCCACTTCGGGAACGTTGAGCTACTCTCATTAGTACAAAAAAATCTGATAAAGAAACTGAAAAATTCTTCTATCTAGCTGAGAATGAAAATCTTTCAGTATTTAAAGTTGTTAAATTATCACCAATATACATAATAATCAGTGATAGGCATAGTTTAACTAAATAATTACAAACTAAAATGTTAACTATTTTTTTTATTTTCTCGCATAGTTTAACTAAAAAAACATAGTTTAGTTAAATTGACAGTTTAACTAAAATATTTTAGTTGCGAACTAAATAGTTTAACTGAAATTAGTTAGTCTTTTATTTCAATATGAATTTTAGACGGAAAAAAGAAACACTGTTGAAATTATACTTATTTTTCAAACCAAGTACATTTAAGATTTTTGGTTTCACTCGTTTCCTTATTTTATTATTCAGAGTTGCTTAAACAAGTTTTGAGTTAACGCCACTGTCGGATGAAACTCTAGACACGATAGTGTTTGTTCTGTCAAAGATTAAATGAGTGTAATGTATAAAGTTAAACTGACAATATAGGACTATGATAGTATTATAAAGTCAGAATATTACTGAATTTACTGTTTAAAATAATGCAACATGTTTTTTTTAATTATAAGAATCGTTTAAAATAAAATGGATGTGTTATTTCTGAGAGTCTTTTCAACTTAATTTTATCTTTCCTTTATATACAAATGTATTTCTAAAAGTTATTTTAAAGTAATGTTGAAACTCAACAGTATTGCCTTTTTTCAGGGCTGATCGGATGCTGAAATGATGGGTGATGGTTAGTTGGGTGCAGGGAGAAAGATTGAAGATTGATTGAGCGCAGAAAAGATTGTTGATTGAGTGAAAATAGGGTGAACGAAGGTTTTTTGGGTGCAGAAAGGGTGGTTAATTGCGTATAGAGTAGATGCAGGTTGATTAGATTCAGGATAGGTAGTTTAGGGTTTTTGTGTTCAAAGCGGGAGGTTGAAAGCTGATTGGATGCAAGAAAAGGTTGAAGATTGATTGAGTGCTGTGAATATTGTTAATTGAGTGCATAAAGAATGATTGAGGGATTAAGTGCGAAAATAATTGTTGAGCGTTGGTTGAGTACAGAGAAGGCTGTTGATGGTTGATTGTGTGCAAAAACAGTGAATGATTAAGTGCAAAGATGGCGATTGAGTGCTGATTAGAAAAGATAGTTGAGTTTTGATTAAACAAACAAAGTGTCCTTAAGAATTTTTTTAGATACAGGAAGGGCGGTTAGTTGCAGAAAAAGTGGTTAATTGGGTTTAGAGTAGATAGTGGAGGGTTGATTGGTTGCAGAGAAGGTGGTTGATGTGGTGCAGAATGACTGATTGAGGGATGATAGGATGTAAAGAGAGCGGTTGAGAGTTGATTGGGTGCAGAGAAAACGGTTAAAGTTGAAGATTGTTTGGATGCAGGAAGGGAATGTGATTAGTTGGAGAAAAAATGATTGACTGGGTTTAAAGAAAGGGGTTAAAGGTTGATTTAGTTTAATGAAAGTGGTTATATGTTGATTTAGTTTGAAGAAAGTGGTTGATGAATGATTGAGTGAAAAAAAGATAATTGATTGGGTGCATAGATGGTGATTGAGTGCCGATTGGGTAGAAAAAAGATAGTTTAGGGTTGATTGGACACACAAAAGGTGGTTGAGGGTTGTTTTGATACAGTGAGGATGGTTGGTTGCAGAAAAAGAAATTTATTGGGTTAAGAGAAGGTGGTTGAGGGTTGATTGGTTGCAGATAAAATCTTTGATTCGGTGCATAGAGGATTATTGAGGGTTGATGGGGTGTAGGAAAGGTGGTTGAAGGTTGATTGAGTACAGAAACAGTGGTTGATTGGGTGCAAAGAGGGTGGTTTAAGGGTGATTAGTTAGAGAAAAAGTAGTTCACTGGGTGTAAAAAATGTATTTGAGGTTTGATTGGTTGCAAAGAAAGTCTTTAATTCAGTGCATTGATGGTTAGGGGTTACATTTAGAGTGGTTGAAGGTTGATTGAGTGTAGAGAAAGTGGTTAAGTACAGAGATGGTAGATGAAGGCTGATTGAGTGCTGTGAAGATAGTTGAACCGGTGTAAAGATTTTGGTTGATGGTCGCATGGTTGCAGAGAAGGTGGTTGAAGTTTGTGTGCAGGGAGATTGATTAAAGGTTGATTTGGTGCATTTAATTAGCATTTTTTAAAATAAGAATGAAAACATTTGAATTATCTTCGCAAGTGAAGCTGCGGGCACTTACTAGTGCTTTCAACTGTATCACAATAAAAAAATGTATTATGACTCCTATTTTCACTGCTTGGAATTTATTTTGACATGATAATACAAATTATGTTTTTATTAGAGCTCTTCCACGATTAAAAATTTTAATCACCGTTAATCGTTCGATTAAAATTTTTATCACCGTTAATCGTTCGATTAAAATTTTCAATCGTGTGTTAATCGTATTTTAACGCAATGTTTTTAGCATATTTGACATTCGTATAAAATAGTATTGAAATTTTTTTTATTACAAATGTAATAAAAATTTGATCTGAAATTTGTTATAAAAAGTAATGCATATTTTAAAAAGAAAAAAATCTATAAATGATACAAAATCCAATTGTCATACATCATTTTTGAGCCAGTTACTCAAGCAAAAAAGTAATCCACATATAAAAGAATGAGGTATCTTCATCTTCAGAATCTGACGTTATATATGTTCGTAGTCTTTTGTTTGGTGAAGGCTGTATAGTTTCTGAGATTTTTTTTCTTATAGTTTCTTGAACTCTTTCATTTTTTATAACATTTTAACATATTAAATCGGGGGTCTAATGATTTGGCAATTCTTGACCGTTGGATATTCTGATTATTCATTCTCTGATCTAGTTTGGGAAAAGTTTGGGATGTGAAACGAATGACATGAGCTGGATCTTAATCTGAAGTGCATATTTTTTTTGTAAAGTGACAAATTGCAAGTAACACTATTGAAAATGTCAAGTATTTTTCATCCCTTAGAATTTCTGTTGAAAATTTTCAAGAAATAAAGTTTTTTGATGAAATGCAATTTTTTCCATTCGTTTTTTTACTGTAAATTAGTAGTGTTTGTGTTCACTTGTTGACAATGTAACCAAAACAGCAAAAAATATTATAATTTGGATTAATTTAAATGCATTATAATTGTTAAATGCTTTAATTTTTTTAAAGGCGTTAAAATATTTAACTGCGTTAAAAATTAACGGTCATTAATTGATTAGCGCGTTAATAGAAAGCTAACGTAGATTAAATCACAACTCTAGTTTTTATCAAGTGCTTTTCTCCAAGATTGTTTTTTTGTTTGTAATATTTGTTGAGTTTTTTTTTCCCATTTGTGTCATTTACTGATGAGAGTGACCCAACGTTCTATTTTGGAAACATATGTTTAAAATCTTAAAAAATTAACAATTTCAACATTTATTATTATTTATTTTTTACAAATCAAATTGGTAAAGTAATGAAAAATTCTTTTTTTATGTTGAATAAAAAGGGGTGTGGGAAAATAAAGGTTAATGGCTGTCAGTGGTCTGATTCCGATAACATGAAAAACTATTTGTATATTTAAAAGTAATTAATGCAATTCTTGTGCTTAAAATTATTTTGTTAATTTTGAAAACATACATAAGTATTATACTTAGTTATAATATAATTAATATAGTAGCCTTATAATTGCCTCAGAAAGTTTTGTTGAGATTGAACACCTAATTACAAAAAGACGCAAAGTCTGTAGTCGAATCTGGATTTACCCATAGACTTGAACGGGAAGCTGAGTGCTTAATAACTCGACTTGACTAACGGTTGCAACCGATTCTTTAGAAGTACGCGCTTCGGTTTCTACTTGGCGCTATATAAAAATACAAATTTATTTTTTCTTTTTGGTCACCTTTTTTCCCCTTCAATTGATCTGAAATGACAACAGTGGTGATGTTGGTTTCATTGAAACTCTCTTCAGTAACTAGAGAAGCAGTTAACTTTCGAAAAATACCTGGAGTGCATGGTGTTTATATTATGAGTGAATATTTCACATAAATTAAAAAAAATCGCAAGTTTTTTTTACTGAAATAAACTCAGAAAAAAATTAACCTTTTTGTTAATTTTCGATGTGAAAATGCATTTTTTAAATAATTGAATAAACCTAGGAAATATCTGAAATCTCAGAAAAATAGAAATGCGGTATATAGATTAAAAAATTAAATTTAAACTTCAAGATTTGAATTTGAAGTCTTATAAGCGCATTTCTGTGGTATAATGGTTAGCGTTCTGCTCTGTGACTATTGACACCCGATTTCGATTCTTGATGAGTCCAACTTTTATTAAAATTTAAAAAATATTCCTGTATTAATATAGTTAATAATTTCTTTATACATTTAGAAATAAATTAATTAAATTTTAAAAATATATTAAAACATTTGTTTCTACAAAAATTATGATGAATGCGTTTAATTTGCTGACAGGTTGGAGTTAGGGATTAGGGTTAGGGATAGAGTTAGGGGTTAAGGTTAGGGGTTAAAGTTGTGATTTTGGTTGAAAAATTGTATAAAATAAATAAATAAATTCGTTGGATTAGGGTTAGGAATTTGATTAAGGTTAAGGCTTTAGTTGATGTTTAAATTTTTTTGCTTAAATGAACAATTTTGATAGAAAATGATCAAGAATATAAAAAAAGAGAAATTGTTTTGTCATGACATTTTCACGGAAAAAAAAAGCGCAAGTTTGAATCAGTGAAATTAACACTGAAGAAAAGGTAGCCTTTTGTTATTTGCGGTGAAGTTTGCACGGAAAATTACATCTTGCGAGTGAATAAGCGATGAAGTTAGATTGTGAAGAAAGTATAACAGACCCTTAGAAACGTTTATAAATCTCTGAAGAAGCTGTAGGAGCTTTCACATTTACATAAGGCATTAAAAGCATAAATTCATTGATATTTGATAGATAGGCGCAGAGTAATAGATTTATTATCGAAAACGAATATTCTGATTAACTAATAGATATTTTTAAAACTAATTTTGTTTGAAATAAACATTTTTGAAAATAGAATATTTGAAATAACTATTTGTTCATTAAACAGAGTATAAAATACTTAAAATTTAAACATTTAAAACGTAGTTTTCAGTTGTATTCTAATATTAAATAATACTTCTCACAAAAGTATTAGGGTTTTTAGAAAATAATAAAATATTGCTTCTAAATTAGTTAACAGTATTCATAATATTTCAAAGGATTCTAAAGTAATGATCTTTTGTATGGGATCGGATGGTTCAATTTAATAGAAATCGAGTAATTTTCAAATATTCGGTATCGAATCAAAAAATATGGCATAGCTTTTGTATTAATACTCTATATTGACAAATATAAGTTTTTGATTACCAAATTCTTGTCCTTTTCCACCAGGGAAGCGGGGAATTTCAATGATAATCGCCATATCACTGTTATTCTCATCAGTAGCATGAGTAGTAATAGAATTTTTTCGTGAAGTCAATGATGAAACTGCAATAAATGAGCAATAGAATTACTTTGTTAAATTATTACAGACTATTAGAGCTCTTGCACCGTCTTCCAGAATACAGACTTATTTTCTTATTAATGAAAGTAACTTTTAATCATTTTACATTTTTTTACATTTTTTTGTGAAACAGAATGAATTCAGAACCAAAATAAGTTTCAATAAATACATTACAAGGAATGCCTTTGTTATTAAAAGCTTCAAAGATGACGTTTTATCAAATTAAAAAAAGTAAACATGAGCAGTAGGGTGCCAATGAAAAAGAACAAGTTATTTTTAAACCTCTTAAATTTTTTTGAAGTTCTTTTTATAGTTAAATAAATCTTTGTAAAGTTTCATGTGATTATTTCAATATTTACCACTGGCGCAACACTATGAAGGTTTCGCAACATTTAAATATTCAGGAACATTTTTTATATTGAAAAAATATTTTTGTTAAAAGATATCGAACTTGAATTTATTCAGAAAACTACATTTTAACTGAAAGACACTATTAAAGATGGCCAGATCCCGTCTTTCGGAGGCTTCAAAGCAAAGGATCTAGCAAGCTTTTTACAAATTATGAAAATTTGCTTTTTTAGTGAATAAAAGGCTTAACATCTCCCATTTTGTGGTGGGGGCTTATTTTTAACATACTTTTTTTTATAAACTTTTTGCATTGTTAGTATTAATCGTGGACGTTTTGAAATTTTGAAATTGATGATTTTCCCTCCCCCCCGTACCTAAGGCATTCAACCGACCAAACTCTTGGTGGAAAGACAACTTACCCTAACTTATTATATGACTTTGTTAAAGAAATTAGTAAAAACTATACATATTTTAAAAAAGACTTTCGACAATGAAATGGAAAAATAAAATGTAAAACGTCAAATGGCGTCACGATATGCAGTTTTTATATGAATTGTGAATGGCCTTCCGAAACTACGATAAACATGGGTCATTTCCTTTCATTAACTTTAAAGCCTTACCTAATATAAATAATGCAAGGTGGAACTCTAGAGCAATATACGCTCTACTTACCTTTCTGCTAATTCAGGATCGACAAGAACTGTTGGCTGAAATTTTCAGATTCATTTTTGAGCTTGGTTTGATGTCTGGTTCAGTGTCCATTTTTATATAAAAGAAAATTATAAAAAATTAGATATCGATTAAAAAAACACAAATTTCCAACCTTAAAATACCGAAGACTTCGAGGGAACATGATCGAAACCTATAAAATACTTAATAATAAATATGACAGTAAAACAACAGAAGATATTTTTACACTTAACCCATTAACGCATGACTCAAAGGAATTGATCAATTTTTTTTACATTTTATTGAAAAACTGATTCTAAAAAATAAAATCAAAAAATTAGTCTGAAATATTTTATACAAAAAAGTTATAATGGAAATAAAATATGTCCTTAAAAAAAGACACTATGCATTGCTACTGACTGTAATCACGATTCGTGGTAGATGCTGAAGCATCCAAATGTAAAGCTACATTACATTTAAGACATTTCTTTTGCACTTTCTTTCCACATTGCTTGCCTCTTTTTTGGCCATCTTCAATTTAACCAATAAAATGATCTTTTCCATCGTATCGGACATCTGCAATCACGCTTTTAGCTAAATTCATGGATTCTTTTTTTTCTTTTTTGATCTGTTTGAAACCATATGAAAAAATTATAAATATTTCAGTTTAACATGAATAATAATAAAAACTCACATCAATTTGGCCTAGAATTGATTTCACAACCTGACGTCTAAACTGCACACATGTAAATTTTTCATTTTTATTATATTTTTTGAAAATGCACCAGGCATTGTGGACAGAGGCATCAATTAAAAAACCAAATAAAGGCCACCACCACTTTTTAGCCTTATATTTATTCTAACATTTTCAATATTTTTATCCATTTGGTCCGTTCCACCCATGTAATGATTATATCGGCTTATAAGGAAAGGCTGTGGAATTTGGACATGTTTATTTTGAGATGCTGACCATCTTTTCACTTTTTTTATAGGATCCACTCCATGATTACTTGAAAGTAAAGTGACAACGCTATTATCATTCTACCTTACCACAATGATAATCGATTCTTCATCCAATAAATAGTCATATTCTCCTCTTGGCTTTTTTTTCATTATTTCAACATCTTGGATTGGACATTTTTCTATCCGGTTTTTTCTAACTGTGCCAGTTGCAAATATATTATTATTTTTTAAATGTTCAATCAACCTAAAAGAGGTGAAAAAATTATCAAAATATAACTCAAATGGAGTGTCTTTTGGTAAGCATTTTATTAGTTGAGATACCACCGATCCACCAAGTCCTAATTCGCTATTGAACTCTTCCGAGGCTCCTTGATACGGGTAACAGTTTACCAAATACTCAAGCCTATTATTTAGGCACCAAACTTTATATCCAAACCTTATGGGTTTTCCTTTGATAAACTGTTTTGATGAATGCCTTCCATAATATGGCACCATTGATTCATCAATCGGCAAATGACATTCTTTGGGCCAAAATTTGAGAAATCTTTCATTCATAGCATCAAATAATGGACGCACTTTGGCCATCTTGTCTAACTTATTAATTTTCTCGTTGTCATTGCAATGCAAATATCTTAATAACTCTTCAAATCTTCAAGCAGTTTCTTCTCTACCTATAGTGGTTTTCTCTTCTCCAATTTTGGAAATTACTATTTCTGCTTCTGCATTTAGCTGGTTTCTTGATAAATTATCTAGAGTACCTTCACCATCCTCGGGTCCACTATCCTCATCAGAGCAGTTTGGGTCAGTAGGAGGAATCATGACTATATCTGCTGAAAAGAAATCATTGTCATCTACCAAAATACTAAGGACTTCATGAAGAGCGAATCTAAAAATAATTGTTTGTACCATCAGTATTACTGCATAGTGTCTTTAAAAAAGGACACTCAATAAAACACAGTTTTTGGAAATAATATTACATGTAAAATGAAATTTATTTGTAAATAAGATATAAGAATGAATAACAATAAAATAATATTATACATTATGAATGGTAGACATTAAATAAAATTATAACTAACTTTTTTTCATGAGCCATGACAAAAACACAAAAAATTTAGTTATCGCCTTGAAAAATCAGAATATCGAAACAATCTATCAATTAAAAACCAAAAAAAAATTTTTAACAAAGACTTCAGTTTATATAGGACAGGATTAGTTGCAAAGATAATAAATATAATCAAGATAACTATTATAAAAAAACTTTTTATTGCTGTCCTTAAAAAAGAACAGTATGCGTTAATGAATTAATACAAAGCCATCATGAGGAAATTCACTAAAATTATCGAAAAAACAGTGCAAAAAAATACAAGATAATTTTTTTATACACAAGAGTGGTAACAGTTTGGAATTGCTTGCTTGATGAGATCGTAAAAGCTGAAAATACAGATATATTTAAAATAAAACTAGATTAGTACTGGGAAAACCTACCCATGATGTACAAATATAAATACGATTTTGACATAATAATAAAAAATTAATGTATATACATACACAGAAATATATTTTATTTATAATTATAATTATAACTTTTTATATATTTTTATTTATTTATAAATAACCATTATAGAGGTCAAAAGATCGGCGTGGTTTTTAACTCCCTAAACTAAACTAAACTAAATAGAGAATCGGAAAACCGTGTCTTTGCCGAAAATCACGCTAAAAAGACCGGTTTGACGACAAAAGAAATAAAACCATCAAAGTAAGAACAACTGGGGCAGAAAGAGAACATTTCACAGTGGTTTAAAGCGTTACTGTCAGTGGACCAGTTCTACTTCCAATGATAATTTTCAAGGGTGTTTGAGTGTTAAAACTTTCACATCCACCTGGGTGGCTAGTTTGTGTCTGAAAAAAGGGTAGATGGACGAAGAACCTATGCTGAGATGGCTGAGGGAGATGCGAAAGGAAAACATTGTCCCAGCAATGATACCAGGTGGCTGCATTTCAAAACGTCAGCCTTTGGATATTTCTGTCAACAAACCCTTCAAGGTAGTGTTCAACTTCACATTGACTTTATATCTTCATTATTATAAACAAAATCACTTATACCTAATTTTTTTTCAGGCTGAACTGCGCAAATCCTGGGGAAAATACATGATAGATAATTCAAAAGATGTATTAGGAACGCAGCGAAAATTCAAAACCGCTACTAAAGAAGAAATAATCATATGGATTGTGGAAGCCACAGAGTACATCAAAGGAAAACGTGACTTGGTTCCTCGCAGTTTCAAAGCTTGTGGGTCATCCGATGTGTTCAGTGGCGAAGAGGATATACTCATACGTAAAGACGTAGAACACAACCCAGCAGCTGAATTTGATGAGAGTGAACTAGAAAAAGATGACTGTATATTATTAGATTGAGATTGTTATGAAATTGATATTAAATTTAATTTTTTTCTTGGTTTTTATTTTGTTTGATTATATTATTCAAACATTTGACAAAGTACAATATTTTTTGACACACTGGTTTTTATTTAATTAGATTGAAATTTTAATAAACTTCATATTGATTTTCAATTTTTTCTAGGTTTTTAATTTTGCTAGTTACATTATTCAAAGCAATAAACAAAGTGCAATATTTTTGTAATAAACTTGTTTCTTTTTTGAATGAAATACAATTTAGTAGTTTTTAATAGAATTTTTGAAAACATTAAATAACATAAATAAATAATTAAATAAACAACGTTAAATCTATGATAAAAAAATCTGAAGTTAGTGAAAAGAATAATTTTAGTACATTAGTTTAAGGTAGAGAATAGTTCCGGTATTTTGCGATGAATGTTAGAAACATCTAATTTAATAAGAATTTTTAAAACTATTTTATCATTTGAAAAAGTTCAAAAATAATTTGACTATATTATTAAAATTCAGTTAATAGAATTGTTATTGTTTGAGGTTTCGCACAGATTCCAAGTTGGCAACAGTTATTATTTTTTTCAAAATAAATTCTGTATTTGTCTCTTGACCGTCGGCTTCAATGCGCGCGTTAAAATTGCTAGATAACATGATGACTGTGTGCGGAGAAATTTCGTTAACTACCCTTCGTAAAAAGTTATGAGATTTCATTTCCATTTAAGGCACGAATTTAAAAAAAACACATTAACTGACATACGATTTACAAAAATGTTGGCAGCCAGTGTTGTTGATGTATTTCGGCCTAGAGATAAAAAATATGTAACAACGACCATCGCAACATGTCTAATAGAATGTCAAAAGCTCAGATTTTTATACACACCTAGACTCTTTTAGTTATTGATTCATCACTTAAATCACAATAAGTCCGATGACCATACTGAAAACGGTTCATTGATTACTTGAGGGCTGCTGCTCAATGCTGTTCGGAGACAATTATAAGAGTTTAAAGCTCTTTTCAAAGTTATCCAAATTGCAATTTAAATGTTAAAATTAATTTACTTTTATTTATTGTATTTAATTAATTTTTTATTATAGAATAATAACGTTTAATTTTTTCTCACGATGCATCACTAAGAACTCCAAGGGAACTCAGTGCATTCCTCCTAGACAAGAGCACACGTAACATCGATCCCTTGCAGCTTGCACATTTGAAACACATCACACACGCAACGTTCACAAACTTGTAAGATATTGCCCGTCTCGATGTGCTTCTTTTGTACACTCTCTTATAAATCGGCTATATGTGAACATGAAATAATCTATGTAAATATCAAATCAAGTATGTATGTGTTAGAGGTGAATATGAAGGAATGGAGATATAGACATGTATGTGAATGTATATAGGTGTATGATATGCAATGACCGAGGCAAGTTATTATAGCGGATGTGCAATAGGTGAAATGGCTAGTGTTTCAGTGCTCGTTAACATCGCCAAACTCTGCTATAAATCAAATAGTTAATCACTGCAAGGTTTCATCTTTTGACCACTAGTTATATCCATCGAAATGTTTGCCTAGCAAACACGTGGTCTTCGAAAGAAGGCAGGGTGTTAGAGAGTTGAGTGAGCGTCAACAAGGTTTCAAAGCTGGCAGTAATTGATGGCTGATGATGATTAATAGCATGAACGAAGTCTATGGATTGATTGCCTTTGTCACAAAAAAAGATAAATTGATGAAACTTGTAGACTGAAGTTTTGATTTGGATAGTTTACTAGTTTAGAAGAACGAAAACTTGTTAAAGTAAGAGTTTATTCCAAAATTACAATGAAAATTTATTTAATGAATTAATTATTTAGTTTCAAAATTGATATGATGATAAATAAATTAGGTTATTAATACTTTGAAATATAAAAACCTGTTTAAATCCTCTAATTTATTTATTTAAAAAATGTTATTCAGAAATAAATAATTTTCTTTTAATGAAAATGTCTATAAAAACACCTCTATTAAGCATTTATATCCGTCCCAATGAGAAGACACCACAAATCTACGTAAGCTCGAGCTCTGATCATAAGCATGGGCGTTTGAAGTTTCCGACCATTACCGATCGTTTACGTTAACATCCATTTCCGTTTAAATATTAACGGACAGAAATTTACGAAATTTTATATTAAAATCTTTTAAAACTAGGCAATTTTTCTTGTTAATTTGAAATAAACTAAATAATTTCATTGTTTTTTTAGAATTTATTTTAAATAATATCTTAAAACTAAATTAACTTTTTTTAACGTTTTTAATTTTTTTGGTTAATTTCTGATTTTGGCTTAAATCTTCTGCAGCTAAATTTACTAGAATAGCCTAAAAGTCTGAGAAAATTTATTTTTAAATTTATTAATAAAAATGAAAAATACAATTTCTCTAGATTTAATTAATAGTTTCTAATATATTTTATGAAGGCTGTTAATCATTTTAAGAATTAGGCTGATTTCGTATTGCTATCTTAATTATAAGAATAAATAAATAATATTTTCCGTAGAAATAGGGATTAATTATTTTTTATTAATTTCATTAAGTTTACAAAAGTTCTTTTCAAGCCGCAGAAGAAAATATATGAAGAAACTTATTGCAGCTGTAAAATTTAGCTGCAGAAGATTTACGCCTATTTAAATATTTGTTTAATAAGAATATAGAACAGAATTCGACTGGTTTTTTGTTTATTTTATTGTGGGATTTAATCTGACTCATGTCAACAAAACCATTGTAGGATAATTTCGAACTGCTGAAATTACAGTTTGAAGGGAAGTTGTAGCAATATGCAAGAAATATTGGTTTTTAGTGCTTAAGACAACATTGTTATTCAAACAAAGAAAATCTCAACCTCGATATAATTAAACAATTAGTTTTTTGCTATTTAAAAAAACTAACTAAAAGTCAAAATTGGAAAATGATTAAGTAATCATAAGTACTATGACTCAGACTACAGGGGGGGGGGCATGAAGAGGCAAAAAACCAAAATCATCTATTTAAAAAAATGAAATATTATTAAAATTGATTATTTCATGTACTAATAAAGTTTTGAATATTCTTTCCCTGAAACTAACTAAGTTAATTGAAGAAATTTAACTAGTATTCCATAATACTCTGTATAGGAAGTGCAAAATAAATAATAATTTAAGAAAATGATTTTGTTTTTATAAACTTCAATTATACTCCAAAAATATTCAAATAGGATAATCCAACATGAAATACAAAGTATAAACGATTACAATTGGAATCTACTACACAAGGAAAACACTTCAAAGAGAAAAAAATTTTTTTTTACGAATAGATCAAATTTATGAAACTTATTACTTTATTTGATTTTTTAGGTTAAATAAAAAACAAATTGTATTAAAATTTAACGATGTTATCTTATGTTTTGGCCTAAAGGTAGATTCCAATGTTGAAATTTCAAATTGCGTAAAAAAATTTCAATATTTTTTTAATGAATTACTCTTATTTGTAGTTCTATCTATTCTTTATTTTTTTTTACATTTCATTTCATTTTATTTCTTTTTTTACGTTTAAGTGGCTAAAAAAAATTGGAATTTTTTTTTTTTAATTTTAAATAAATAAATTCCATTCATATATATTATATTTTAATTTTTTTAAGTAAAAAACAAATAGTATTAAAATGTAATGCATTTGTAATATGTTTTCATCTGTATAGTAAATTCCAATGTTGAAATTTTAAGTTACGTAAAAAAAAGTTAAAAAAAGAAATGCAATTTTCAAAAATAAAGTTCGTTTTTTAGTGTTTCCTATGCTTAAAAAGTAAAAAAAATTTCCTTGAAGAATATTTCCCCGATGGTAGATTCCGACGCATACCGTATAAAAAGCGTGATCAAAGATTAATATTATTATTATTTATTTATTTTGGTCTGTATTATTCACAGCCTGACAGACGCAGGCCATGTTACAATAGTTCTGAGAACCATGGTTCTTATGCGCCAGAGACGCCACTTCACACGACGTACACATCTCTCAATGCATACGTCGCAAACACCGCATCATATACACTAGGTATATGATAGTTCACGGTTGCTCGTCAAGGATTCGAACACGCAACTTTTAAGTTGCAAGTCTGACGTGTACCATCTAAGCCATCCCCGCCCTCCAATTATGTTCATTCAACTAAGATATCTCAAAAACGTGATGAGGGTGTTTTTTCAATCTCGGGTGTGGTTATTTTAACAAACAAATTAATTTTTTGGTCGAACTTTTGTATTGTTATTGTTTATCATGGCCTAAGTGGACGTTTTGAAATGTTTAGATCTACTCAAGAGATACAATTCAAGATGGCCAAATTTCATAGAAATAAACTAGAGGATTGGAATATTTTTTTAACTATAACAATCCGATTTGTTTTAAATTATGAATTTTATTTTTACAAGATGCAAATTCATAACGTTGATTTCATTATAAACTTTTTTTAATTAACGAGTTTTGCGGGTTTGTAACTTGAATTAACGTCCGTTAACAAAATTTCCGTAAAAAAATGTTACACAAAAAGCTTTTGACGGTAAAATTATTTTGTTTTAGCATAATTTAACGTTTAACCTGAAACCTCAAAAGGACCATGCTTATGAGGATTCGATCAATATGCGCAGGAAAGTCTTGAGAGGCATTGAATGCTTTTGTAGAAGAAATATCAAAATTAGGGTAAATTTGGCGAGCGGGCTGGCTTAGATGGTGAAGTCGTTGAACTTGCAACTCAAAGGTCGCCAGCTCGAATCCCTGTTCAGCCAACCGTGAGTGTGGCCGGCGCCTCAGTTGCGTGCCTTGGCACATTATGAATACGCATTATATAATTTTATTTTATTTATAGATTGATTTCAAAAATCTTTCGTAAAAATTTAAACAAAATTCTTATAATAAAATGTTCTAAAAGATGAAAAATACAACAAATAATCATCGCTAATTGATTTTGAAGTGTGCCATATGGCTATGAAGTCTGGTTCGTTTTTACAATTTATATAAAAAATTCACAAAAATGAAGAAACGCCAAAACCAAAAATTCATTTACATGGTTTGAATAAGGACTGAAAATAACCTCTTAAAAGACAGAAAATGTTGAAAATAGAAAGAAAAGAGTAATGTTATTGAAATCATTCAACTAATTATTTGTATAGCGCCCTTAGGAAAAAAAACAAAAGCGCTAAAAAAACTAAACGAAAATTAATAAATTAATTCATTTGCAAAATAAAAATGAAAGAAAGATTTTTAAATTGTAAAAAACATAAATAACTTTCAAACTTTAAAATTTCTGAACCATGAATTTTCAAAGGATATAGACTAAAGAAAGACGAGAAGAAGACATGACTCAACTGTCGTTCGAGGGCGAGGAAGAAAAGGGTGACAGTGGCGAGATGGGTTCCTACCGGGAGAGTCTTCCCAGGGTTGCCAGGAAAGTCGATAGACTAGAGCTGCCAGGAATGCGTCGCAAGGCTAACAGGTCACTCTTCATTTTTTCGAGTGACAACTTTATCAGGAAGTACGCTCAGACAATCATTGAGTGGTCATATCCTTTGAAAAGTATTTTTAGTTAGTTTTCAACTCTTTCGTTATTTCTTGAGCTCATTAATTATTTTATTCATTAGTAATAGCAATAACAAAAAGAATAAAAATATAAATCAAAAAAATAAAAACAACAACAACAACAATAAAAATAATAATAATAATAATAAAATACAATAAAACAAAATACAATAAAATAAAATACAATAAAATAAAATACAATAAAATAAAATACAATAAAATAAAATACAATAAAATAAAATACAATAAAATAAAATACAATAAAATAAAATACAATAAAATAAAATACAATAAAATAAAATACAATAAAATAAAATACAATAAAATAAAATACAATAAAATAAAATACAATAAAATAAAATACAATAAAATAAAATACAATAAAATAAAATACAATAAAATAAAATACAATAAAATAAAATACAATAAAATAAAATACAATAAAATAAAATACAATAAAATAAAATACAATAAAATAAAATACAATAAAATAAAATACAATAAAATAAAATACAATAAAATAAAATACAATAAAATAAAATACAATAAAATAAAATACAATAAAATAAAATACAATAAAATAAAATACAATAAAATAAAATACAATAAAATAAAATACAATAAAATAAAATAAAATAAAATAAAATACAATACAATAAAATAAAATACAATAAAATACAATAAAAGACAATACAATACAATACAATACAATACAAGAAAATACAATACAATACAATAAAATACAATAAAATACAATACAATACAATACAATACAACACAACATAACACAATACAACATAACACAATACAATAAAATACAACACAACACAACACAATACAATAAAATACAAAAAACTACAATACAACACAACACAATAAAATACAGTACAGTACACGGAATATAACAAAAAGACTACTTTTTCTTTTGTTAAAATTTCACACTATTTGAACATGTTACATGTTTTTCATCAAATCTACAGGAAATGAATTTTTTTAATGAAATGCAACTTTAAAAACAAGAGATACATTTTCAACGAAATGATTTAAACTATTTTTTGTTGCGCAAAACAATAAATAAGTTTAACAAATGTTTCATTTCGATGAATTTGGTTAACTGCGTTGAAATTTCAAATACGTTTTTTAACGGCGTTAATTGAAGGTTAATTTAGTTTAAAGCACAGCTTCAACTATTTCACATGCATTCATCGACATCAACTGCCCTCCCTTAACTGCGCTGCACTCCGTTCGAATACCTCGTTTTGAGTACCATCATCGCCAATTGTGTGGTGCTCGCCTTGGAAGAACATCTGCCTGAGAAGGACAAAACGCCATTGACTCTCGAACTGGTCAGTGTTGATGTTGATTCTTTTATGTGTGTTATTGTTGGCATCGGTTGGTGTTGCCGATATTATTTTTGTTTTTGGCTTAAACGTAAATGGTTTGTGATGCCGACTTTGTTGTTGTCGTTTATGTGTTCAATGTAAAATTTGTAATGGCGCTTTCAAACATTTTACATTTTAGGTTTCAATTTTGAGTTGGTTTTGAAATGTGCTTATCACCCAAATCATTTCCTTCTTTTGTGGACTGTTGAATTTATGTGGTTTTTGAATGTTTTGTGTCTGCTATTGAAACCTTTCGAGTTGTCGTTGCTACTTTAGATTAAGGTATTTTCATTACCAAAAGATTTCTCATGCATTTATTCATACACAATATTTTCCCAGATTATTTTTTTCATGAAAAATAAGATATATTTCTTTAAAAAATTACTATCATTGTTATCAACCCCAATGGACCATGTGTTGATTTCTAGTAAAATCCTAAAATTTAAATACTAAGCTTTTCCATTTAAATGATATGAAAATTAACTGAAATAGGTAATTATTTTAAAATGGAGTGACTAATACTGAATTAATTAAGTTCAAAATGAAAATAATGGAATTGGCAGCCGTAATTCAAGCATAGAATTACTTGTAATTATATACTAATCTGAAAATTTAATTTTTCTAATTTTCTTTTTGTTTTCCTTATCTTGTGAATCCAGCTTTTCGTGAAACATTAAAAATTGAAATAATAACATTTCAAAAGCAACAAACACACATGCATACACAGATAAACGTATATATACACACACACACAAAGGAGAAAACAGAGCCCTACTTCTTGGGCATCTTCTGCATTGAAGCGACCTTCAAGATCGTAGCATTGGGCTTCATCCTGCACAATGACTCCTACATGAGAAGTGCATGGAACATCATGGACTTCACTGTTGTCGTCACTGGGTTTGTACTGGAGTGTATGTAGTTCGGCGGTATGTGGAGAGCTTGGAGCAGTTATGTGTGGAGAGTGTGTATTGATAGTAGATTTGTAATACGCAATTTGTACGTTAAATTAGCAACCCCAATTGATTTTTAAAACTAGTTCATTTTTTAAAATTGAAACGCTTAAATTGTAGATTTTGATTTACTGGTTTTAAAAACGTTAACCAAATTTTAACTTGTTTGTTTAAAAAAAAGTTATTCCTATTTTAAAATTGAAAATTCATGGTCCCCTCACAATACAATACAATACAATACAACGACGAGTGTTATTACCGTGGCGTAAACCCGGACGGGCTTCAAGACCACTTAGTTATGGAAAATTTGATAATAATATTAATAATGATATATGAATAAATGGTTAGTATAGGTAAAGTAAATTATTGAAATTTAACAATATATTCATTTCTATATATATATATATATATAAATGGACAAAATAAATTTTTTTAAAGGTAAAAACTGAAATAATAATAACAATAAATTTAAGATAAAAGTATATATCTATATTATATTATTATTATGATTTATTTTACAACTATTATTGATCCTATATATATATATCTATATAATATTATTATTTTTATTTATTTTACAATTATTATTGACCATTAGTATAAATAAAAAAAATAAATATTAAATTGGGAAGCAAGAAATTGATGAATGGAAATTGAGCAGTAAATTTGTAAGTTATTGTGATCGGTCGAACAAGTACGTTTTCAGGCAACGGCTAAATGTCGCGGTCGAGCTCGGGGATTTGAGTCTATTGGGAAGACTATTCCAAAGAGTCAGCGCTGCGACAAAAAAGCTTCTTGCATCTGCATACATGAGTTTGTAGCTCTGTGGAACTACATCTCACAAGACAGAAATATTGTTTTTCTGTTATAACTGTTGTTTTATCTTTTTTATATTGTTGAAAATCAATAGTTTTTTCAAATTTGATTTAAGGAATCTTATTTAAAAGTTAAAAGAATAATATCTTTAAAAATGACAAAGTTATTAACATTTAAAAAGCTTGACTTATGGAAGAAATCAACTTTTACTTAGTTTATTCTTTTAATTATTATATACGTTTGTAAGGTTTAAATTAATTAACTATTTTTTTTTGGGGAATCTAAAATTAAAGTAATTCAGCCTTACATCAATTAAAAATGTTCTCAATGAATGAAATAAATACTTTTATTCAATGTGCCAAACTGAAAATAATATTTAATCAATTTTTCAATCAACAAAAAAATGTGGCGTTATACCTACCATACAATTTTTTAATAGTTTCATGTTCTTCAATAAACAAATGTCTTTAAGAATTACTAGAGTTAGGGGCTTTTATTTTACATAAAACAAATCTTTTCGAGACACTCTGATTTTCTTCTCTTGCTGGTCATTGATAATAACCAGGTTTCTTGGACGGATTAAGAAACTTCACAACTGCATTTTTTTCATGTATAATTTATTTCCAAATAACCAGGAAACCAATTATTTTGGTAAGCCACTGCTACATATTCATTCAGTTGTAATGTCTCAATCATCTTGAAGGCTGGTTCTTTTTGTTCTTCTTTGTCGTCTTTACTTTTTTTGACCTTTTTCACTTTCGCCTTGCATGTTTTGGTGAATAGTTTGTAAAACACGCTTTTCTCCTTTTCTATATTTATCTCGCATAACTTAAATGCTCTGTTGTGTCACTGACTTCTATAGAAATAATAATAATAATAATAATGAGCATTATTATAGTGGCGTATAACCCGAACGAGCTTCGAGGCCAATTAGGCTGCATATTTTCATTTGCGCATCTGGCTTACTACGGCATTGGTTGCACTTGAAACGAGGACCTTTCATTATTTGTAGAGACGAGAGTCGTTCCGACTCAGCTACCCGTATAGTAGATATAATGGCCTCTGATAAGAATATTTTAATTTTTACAGTGTTTACTAATAGTGTCTCATAATAGTATTTCTAATGTATAATACAGTTGTACATCATCAGAGGCTTCATCAAATTATTTTACGCTTGTTTGAATGTACCTGTATTCAGAGATGGGTAGTAATAAAATTTAAGTGAAAAAGTTACGTTGTTTGAAAAAAAAATTAATTTGTAATTTGTAACGAAATGACTTTGAAAATGGAGTAATTTATTATTTTTTCATTTAATTTTCAATGTATTTTGGTAATTAAAAATTAAAAACTATATTTGAATTTAAAACACATGTGTAGTAGTAGTAGTAGTAGTAGTAGTAGTAGTAGTAGTAGTAGTAGTAGTAGTAGTAGTAGTAGTAGTAGTAGTAGTAGTAGTAGTAGTAGTAGTAGTAGTAGTAGTAGTAGTAGTAGTAGTAGTAGTAGTAGAGTAGTAGTAGTAGTAGTAGTAGTAGTAGTCGTAGTCGTAGTCGTAGTAGTAGTAGTAGTAGTAGTAGTAGTAGTAGAAGTAGTAGTAGTTGTGGTAGTAGTAGTAGTAGTAGTAGTAGTAGTAGTAGTAGTCGTAGTAGTAGTAGTAGTAGTAGTAGTAGTAGTAGAAGTAGTAGTAGTTGTGGTAGTAGTAGTAGTAGTAGTAGTAGTAGTAGTAGTAGTAGTAGTAGTAGTAGTAGTAGTAGTAGTAGTAGTAGTAGTAGTAGTAGTAGTAGTAGTAGTAGTAGTAGTAGTAGTAGTAGTAGTAGTAGTAGTAGTAGTAGTAGTAGTAGTAGTAGTAGTAGTAGTAGTAGTAGTAGTAGTAGTAGTAGTAGTAGTAGTAGTAGTAGTAGTAGTAGTAGTAGTAGTAGTAGTAGTAGTAGTAGTAGTAGTAGTAGTAGTAGTAGTAGTAGTAGTAGTAGTAGTAGTAGTAGTAGTAGTAGTAGTAGTAGTAGTAGTAGTAGTAGTAGTAGTAGTAGTAGTAGTAGTAGTAGTAGTAGTAGTAGTAGTAGTAGTAGTAGTAGTAGTAGTAGTAGTAGTAGTAGTAGTAGTAGTAGTAGTAGTAGTAGTAGTAGTAGTAGTAGTAGTAGTAGTAGTAGTAGTAGTAGTAGTAGTAGTAGTAGTAGTAGTAGTAGTAGTAGTAGTAGTAGTAGTAGTAGTAGTAGTAGTAGTAGTAGTAGTAGTAGTAGTAGTAGTAGTAGTAGTAGTAGTAGTAGTAGTAGTAGTAGTAGTAGTAGTAGTAGTAGTAGTAGTAGTAGTAGTAGTAGTAGTAGTAGTAGTAGTAGTAGTAGTAGTAGTAGTAGTAGTAGTAGTAGTAGTAGTAGTAGTAGTAGTAGTAGTAGTAGTAGTAGTAGTAGTAGTAGTAGTAGTAGTAGTAGTAGTAGTAGTAGTAGTAGTAGTAGTAGTAGTAGTAGTAGTAGTAGTAGTAGTAGTAGTAGTAGTAGTAGTAGTAGTAGTAGTAGTAGTAGTAGTAGTAGTAGTAGTAGTAGTAGTAGTAGTAGTAGTAGTAGTAGTAGTAGTAGTAGTAGTAGTAGTAGTAGTAGTAGTAGTAGTAGTAGTAGTAGTAGTAGTAGTAGTAGTAGTAGTAGTAGTAGTAGTAGTAGTAGTAGTAGTAGTAGTAGTAGTAGTAGTAGTAGTAGTAGTAGTAGTAGTAGTAGTAGTAGTAGTAGTAGTAGTAGTAGTAGTAGTAGTAGTAGTAGTAGTAGTAGTAGTAGTAGTAGTAGTAGTAGTAGTAGTAGTAGTAGTAGTAGTAGTAGTAGTAGTAGTAGTAGTAGTAGTAGTAGTAGTAGTAGTAGTAGTAGTAGTAGTAGTAGTAGTAGTAGTAGTAGTAGTAGTAGTAGTAGTAGTAGTAGTAGTAGTAGTAGTAGTAGTAGTAGTAGTAGTAGTAGTAGTAGTAGTAGTAGTAGTAGTAGTAGTAGTAGTAGTAGTAGTAGTAGTAGTAGTAGTAGTAGTAGTAGTAGTAGTAGTAGTAGTAGTAGTAGTAGTAGTAGTAGTAGTAGTAGTAGTAGTAGTAGTAGTAGTAGTAGTAGTAGTAGTAGTAGTAGTAGTAGTAGTAGTAGTAGTAGTAGTAGTAGTAGTAGTAGTAGTAGTAGTAGTAGTAGTAGTAGTAGTAGTAGTAGTAGTAGTAGTAGTAGTAGTAGTAGTAGTAGTAGTAGTAGTAGTAGTAGTAGTAGTAGTAGTAGTAGTAGTAGTAGTAGTAGTAGTAGTAGTAGTAGTAGTAGTAGTAGTAGTAGTAGTAGTAGTAGTAGTAGTAGTAGTAGTAGTAGTAGTAGTAGTAGTAGTAGTAGTAGTAGTAGTAGTAGTAGTAGTAGTAGTAGTAGTAGTAGTAGTAGTAGTAGTAGTAGTAGTAGTAGTAGTAGTAGTAGTAGTAGTAGTAGTAGTAGTAGTAGTAGTAGTAGTAGTAGTAGTAGTAGTAGTAGTAGTAGTAGTAGTAGTAGTAGTAGTAGTAGTAGTAGTAGTAGTAGTAGTAGTAGTAGTAGTAGTAGTAGTAGTAGTAGTAGTAGTAGTAGTAGTAGTAGTAGTAGTAGTAGTAGTAGTAGTAGTAGTAGTAGTAGTAGTAGTAGTAGTAGTAGTAGTAGTAGTAGTAGTAGTAGTAGTAGTAGTAGTAGTAGTAGTAGTAGTAGTAGTAGTAGTAGTAGTAGTAGTAGTAGTAGTAGTAGTAGTAGTAGTAGTAGTAGTAGTAGTAGTAGTAGTAGTAGTAGTAGTAGTAGTAGTAGTAGTAGTAGTAGTAGTAGTAGTAGTAGTAGTAGTAGTAGTAGTAGTAGTAGTAGTAGTAGTAGTAGTAGTAGTAGTAGTAGTAGTAGTAGTAGTAGTAGTAGTAGTAGTAGTAGTAGTAGTAGTAGTAGTAGTAGTAGTAGTAGTAGTAGTAGTAGTAGTAGTAGTAGTAGTAGTAGTAGTAGTAGTAGTAGTAGTAGTAGTAGTAGTAGTAGTAGTAGTAGTAGTAGTAGTAGTAGTAGTAGTAGTAGTAGTAGTAGTAGTAGTAGTAGTAGTAGTAGTAGTAGTAGTAGTAGTAGTAGTAGTAGTAGTAGTAGTAGTAGTAGTAGTAGTAGTAGTAGTAGTAGTAGTAGTAGTAGTAGTAGTAGTAGTAGTAGTAGTAGTAGTAGTAGTAGTAGTAGTAGTAGTAGTAGTAGTAGTAGTAGTAGTAGTAGTAGTAGTAGTAGTAGTAGTAGTAGTAGTAGTAGTAGTAGTAGTAGTAGTAGTAGTAGTAGTAGTAGTAGTAGTAGTAGTAGTAGTAGTAGTAGTAGTAGTAGTAGTAGTAGTAGTAGTAGTAGTAGTAGTAGTAGTAGTAGTAGTAGTAGTAGTAGTAGTAGTAGTAGTAGTAGTAGTAGTAGTAGTAGTAGTAGTAGTAGTAGTAGTAGTAGTAGTAGTAGTAGTAGTAGTAGTAGTAGTAGTAGTAGTAGTAGTAGTAGTAGTAGTAGTAGTAGTAGTAGTAGTAGTAGTAGTAGTAGTAGTAGTAGTAGTAGTAGTAGTAGTAGTAGTAGTAGTAGTAGTAGTAGTAGTAGTAGTAGTAGTAGTAGTAGTAGTAGTAGTAGTAGTAGTAGTAGTAGTAGTAGTAGTAGTAGTAGTAGTAGTAGTAGTAGTAGTAGTAGTAGTAGTAGTAGTAGTAGTAGTAGTAGTAGTAGTAGTAGTAGTAGTAGTAGTAGTAGTAGTAGTAGTAGTAGTAGTAGTAGTAGTAGTAGTAGTAGTAGTAGTAGTAGTAGTAGTAGTAGTAGTAGTAGTAGTAGTAGTAGTAGTAGTAGTAGTAGTAGTAGTAGTAGTAGTAGTAGTAGTAGTAGTAGTAGTAGTAGTAGTAGTAGTAGTAGTAGTAGTAGTAGTAGTAGTAGTAGTAGTAGTAGTAGTAGTAGTAGTAGTAGTAGTAGTAGTAGTAGTAGTAGTAGTAGTAGTAGTAGTAGTAGTAGTAGTAGTAGTAGTAGTAGTAGTAGTAGTAGTAGTAGTAGTAGTAGTAGTAGTAGTAGTAGTAGTAGTAGTAGTAGTAGTAGTAGTAGTAGTAGTAGTAGTAGTAGTAGTAGTAGTAGTAGTAGTAGTAGTAGTAGTAGTAGTAGTAGTAGTAGTAGTAGTAGTAGTAGTAGTAGTAGTAGTAGTAGTAGTAGTAGTAGTAGTAGTAGTAGTAGTAGTAGTAGTAGTAGTAGTAGTAGTAGTAGTAGTAGTAGTAGTAGTAGTAGTAGTAGTAGTAGTAGTAGTAGTAGTAGTAGTAGTAGTAGTAGTAGTAGTAGTAGTAGTAGTAGTAGTAGTAGTAGTAGTAGTAGTAGTAGTAGTAGTAGTAGTAGTAGTAGTAGTAGTAGTAGTAGTAGTAGTAGTAGTAGTAGTAGTAGTAGTAGTAGTAGTAGTAGTAGTAGTAGTAGTAGTAGTAGTAGTAGTAGTAGTAGTAGTAGTAGTAGTAGTAGTAGTAGTAGTAGTAGTAGTAGTAGTAGTAGTAGTAGTAGTAGTAGTAGTAGTAGTAGTAGTAGTAGTAGTAGTAGTAGTAGTAGTAGTAGTAGTAGTAGTAGTAGTAGTAGTAGTAGTAGTAGTAGTAGTAGTAGTAGTAGTAGTAGTAGTAGTAGTAGTAGTAGTAGTAGTAGTAGTAGTAGTAGTAGTAGTAGTAGTAGTAGTAGTAGTAGTAGTAGTAGTAGTAGTAGTAGTAGTAGTAGTAGTAGTAGTAGTAGTAGTAGTAGTAGTAGTAGTAGTAGTAGTAGTAGTAGTAGTAGTAGTAGTAGTAGTAGTAGTAGTAGTAGTAGTAGTAGTAGTAGTAGTAGTAGTAGTAGTAGTAGTAGTAGTAGTAGTAGTAGTAGTAGTAGTAGTAGTAGTAGTAGTAGTAGTAGTAGTAGTAGTAGTAGTAGTAGTAGTAGTAGTAGTAGTAGTAGTAGTAGTAGTAGTAGTAGTAGTAGTAGTAGTAGTAGTAGTAGTAGTAGTAGTAGTAGTAGTAGTAGTAGTAGTAGTAGTAGTAGTAGTAGTAGTAGTAGTAGTAGTAGTAGTAGTAGTAGTAGTAGTAGTAGTAGTAGTAGTAGTAGTAGTAGTAGTAGTAGTAGTAGTAGTAGTAGTAGTAGTAGTAGTAGTAGTAGTAGTAGTAGTAGTAGTAGTAGTAGTAGTAGTAGTAGTAGTAGTAGTAGTAGTAGTAGTAGTAGTAGTAGTAGTAGTAGTAGTAGTAGTAGTAGTAGTAGTAGTAGTAGTAGTAGTAGTAGTAGTAGTAGTAGTAGTAGTAGTAGTAGTAGTAGTAGTAGTAGTAGTAGTAGTAGTAGTAGTAGTAGTAGTAGTAGTAGTAGTAGTAGTAGTAGTAGTAGTAGTAGTAGTAGTAGTAGTAGTAGTAGTAGTAGTAGTAGTAGTAGTAGTAGTAGTAGTAGTAGTAGTAGTAGTAGTAGTAGTAGTAGTAGTAGTAGTAGTAGTAGTAGTAGTAGTAGTAGTAGTAGTAGTAGTAGTAGTAGTAGTAGTAGTAGTAGTAGTAGTAGTAGTAGTAGTAGTAGTAGTAGTAGTAGTAGTAGTAGTAGTAGTAGTAGTAGTAGTAGTAGTAGTAGTAGTAGTAGTAGTAGTAGTAGTAGTAGTAGTAGTAGTAGTAGTAGTAGTAGTAGTAGTAGTAGTAGTAGTAGTAGTAGTAGTAGTAGTAGTAGTAGTAGTAGTAGTAGTAGTAGTAGTAGTAGTAGTAGTAGTAGTAGTAGTAGTAGTAGTAGTAGTAGTAGTAGTAGTAGTAGTAGTAGTAGTAGTAGTAGTAGTAGTAGTAGTAGTAGTAGTAGTAGTAGTAGTAGTAGTAGTAGTAGTAGTAGTAGTAGTAGTAGTAGTAGTAGTAGTAGTAGTAGTAGTAGTAGTAGTAGTAGTAGTAGTAGTAGTAGTAGTAGTAGTAGTAGTAGTAGTAGTAGTAGTAGTAGTAGTAGTAGTAGTAGTAGTAGTAGTAGTAGTAGTAGTAGTAGTAGTAGTAGTAGTAGTAGTAGTAGTAGTAGTAGTAGTAGTAGTAGTAGTAGTAGTAGTAGTAGTAGTAGTAGTAGTAGTAGTAGTAGTAGTAGTAGTAGTAGTAGTAGTAGTAGTAGTAGTAGTAGTAGTAGTAGTAGTAGTAGTAGTAGTAGTAGTAGTAGTAGTAGTAGTAGTAGTAGTAGTAGTAGTAGTAGTAGTAGTAGTAGTAGTAGTAGTAGTAGTAGTAGTAGTAGTAGTAGTAGTAGTAGTAGTAGTAGTAGTAGTAGTAGTAGTAGTAGTAGTAGTAGTAGTAGTAGTAGTAGTAGTAGTAGTAGTAGTAGTAGTAGTAGTAGTAGTAGTAGTAGTAGTAGTAGTAGTAGTAGTAGTAGTAGTAGTAGTAGTAGTAGTAGTAGTAGTAGTAGTAGTAGTAGTAGTAGTAGTAGTAGTAGTAGTAGTAGTAGTAGTAGTAGTAGTAGTAGTAGTAGTAGTAGTAGTAGTAGTAGTAGTAGTAGTAGTAGTAGTAGTAGTAGTAGTAGTAGTAGTAGTAGTAGTAGTAGTAGTAGTAGTAGTAGTAGTAGTAGTAGTAGTAGTAGTAGTAGTAGTAGTAGTAGTAGTAGTAGTAGTAGTAGTAGTAGTAGTAGTAGTAGTAGTAGTAGTAGTAGTAGTAGTAGTAGTAGTAGTAGTAGTAGTAGTAGTAGTAGTAGTAGTAGTAGTAGTAGTAGTAGTAGTAGTAGTAGTAGTAGTAGTAGTAGTAGTAGTAGTAGTAGTAGTAGTAGTAGTAGTAGTAGTAGTAGTAGTAGTAGTAGTAGTAGTAGTAGTAGTAGTAGTAGTAGTAGTAGTAGTAGTAGTAGTAGTAGTAGTAGTAGTAGTAGTAGTAGTAGTAGTAGTAGTAGTAGTAGTAGTAGTAGTAGTAGTAGTAGTAGTAGTAGTAGTAGTAGTAGTAGTAGTAGTAGTAGTAGTAGTAGTAGTAGTAGTAGTAGTAGTAGTAGTAGTAGTAGTAGTAGTAGTAGTAGTAGTAGTAGTAGTAGTAGTAGTAGTAGTAGTAGTAGTAGTAGTAGTAGTAGTAGTAGTAGTAGTAGTAGTAGTAGTAGTAGTAGTAGTAGTAGTAGTAGTAGTAGTAGTAGTAGTAGTAGTAGTAGTAGTAGTAGTAGTAGTAGTAGTAGTAGTAGTAGTAGTAGTAGTAGTAGTAGTAGTAGTAGTAGTAGTAGTAGTAGTAGTAGTAGTAGTAGTAGTAGTAGTAGTAGTAGTAGTAGTAGTAGTAGTAGTAGTAGTAGTAGTAGTAGTAGTAGTAGTAGTAGTAGTAGTAGTAGTAGTAGTAGTAGTAGTAGTAGTAGTAGTAGTAGTAGTAGTAGTAGTAGTAGTAGTAGTAGTAGTAGTAGTAGTAGTAGTAGTAGTAGTAGTAGTAGTAGTAGTAGTAGTAGTAGTAGTAGTAGTAGTAGTAGTAGTAGTAGTAGTAGTAGTAGTAGTAGTAGTAGTAGTAGTAGTAGTAGTAGTAGTAGTAGTAGTAGTAGTAGTAGTAGTAGTAGTAGTAGTAGTAGTAGTAGTAGTAGTAGTAGTAGTAGTAGTAGTAGTAGTAGTAGTAGTAGTAGTAGTAGTAGTAGTAGTAGTAGTAGTAGTAGTAGTAGTAGTAGTAGTAGTAGTAGTAGTAGTAGTAGTAGTAGTAGTAGTAGTAGTAGTAGTAGTAGTAGTAGTAGTAGTAGTAGTAGTAGTAGTAGTAGTAGTAGTAGTAGTAGTAGTAGTAGTAGTAGTAGTAGTAGTAGTAGTAGTAGTAGTAGTAGTAGTAGTAGTAGTAGTAGTAGTAGTAGTAGTAGTAGTAGTAGTAGTAGTAGTAGTAGTAGTAGTAGTAGTAGTAGTAGTAGTAGTAGTAGTAGTAGTAGTAGTAGTAGTAGTAGTAGTAGTAGTAGTAGTAGTAGTAGTAGTAGTAGTAGTAGTAGTAGTAGTAGTAGTAGTAGTAGTAGTAGTAGTAGTAGTAGTAGTAGTAGTAGTAGTAGTAGTAGTAGTAGTAGTAGTAGTAGTAGTAGTAGTAGTAGTAGTAGTAGTAGTAGT
>OX030958.1:2381530-2409030 GCA_943735955.1 Piscicola geometra | reverse complement strand
TTAAAAGAATGATTCCATAAATTATCGCAAATCAATCAATCCATCACTAATAATTTATATAGCGCCCTTTACTAAGCGGACAAAAGCGCTCAGCTATCACGTCCCAAACAAGTACGTCTTCAGGCCTCGACGGAAAGTTATGAGTGACTTAGTTGAAGTTAAAGAAGAAGGTATAGAATTTCATAAAAGAGGACCACAGTAAGAAAAAGAACTTTCAGCAAAAGAGTGTTTAACTGGAAAACGAAAAGAACGATTAAAGGTAGATGATCTTAGACCAGATTTAGGGGGTTGTTTAATTAGACTTTTAAGGTAAATTGGAGCATTACAGTTATGAATTTTAAACATATTTAAACATATTTTAAAAGTCACTCTAGATCTCAAAGGTAACCAATGTAACAAACGAAGATAAGGAGAAATGTGAGAAAACTTAGGAGCACGAGCAACAAGACGAGCAGCACAAATAAAGGTTTTATTTAGAGGAGCTAAAGTAGTATCAGTGAGACCATAGTAAAGAGAGTTGCAATAATCAATCCTGGAGAGAACTAGAGAAGATACAAGAAGTTGCAAGGTAGGATCATCGAGAAAAGGAAGAAGCTGTTTAATACGACGAATGTGGAAGTAGCAAGATTTAGAGACAGATAGAATTTGAGGAGCTAGAGACAAGTTAGAGTCAAAAATAAAACCAAGGCTACGAATGGAAGAGGAAGGGTTTAGAGAGAGTGAAGAGGGGGGAGGCAAAACTAAAGAAGGAAGAGATAGTAAAGACTTTGATTTTTTATTGAAATATATGAGTTCAAATTTGTCCGGATTAAGTTTGAGAAACATAGAAGAAGCCCAAGAGATTATAGATTGAAGACAGAGAGTTATTTTATTAACAGTAAGGTCAAGAGAAGAGTCAGTGAAAGATGTATAAATATAGGAGTCATCAGCATAAATTTGACTGTTTAAAGAAGATGACGAAATAATATTAGGTAGTTCCGAGGTATAAAGAATAAAAAGTAAGGGACCAAGGATTGAGCCCTGTGGAACACCATAAGATAAAGAAACAGAAGAAGAACGAGAAGATTCAATTGATACATAGGAAGTTCGCTCAGAAAGGTAGGATTTAAGCCAGATAAGAGAGGAACCAGAAATATTAAAGGAAGAATCTAAAACATTTAATAAAAGAGTATAGTCGACAGTATCAAAAGCAGCTGAAAAGTCAAGGCATAAAAGAAGAGAAGAGGCATTAGAATCAGAAGTTAAAATAAGGTCATTATAGAGTTTAAGTAAAGCAGTTTCAGTGGAGTGGCCAATTCTGAAACCAGATTGAGAAGAAAGAAGAAGTGAGTTTTTTTCTAGATAGAAGATTAATTGTTGAGAAATAACTTTTTCAAGGACCTTAGAAAGAAAGGAAAGGTTAGATACAGGTCTATAACTGGATAAGGATGCAGGATCAAGAGAAGGCTTCTTAATTGTAGGAATAATTAATGAAGATTTGAGGGCAGACGGAAATTTAGATGTAGACAAAGATAAGTTAACCAAATCCAGAACAATAGGATAGAATAAAGAGGAGAGTTCTTTAAAAAGGGTTGTAGGAATAAGATCTAGAGAACAAGATGTGGGAGACATAGAATTAATTATATTTGTAAGATGGTCCAATGTGACAGAAGAAAAGGATGATAATGATTCAGAAGTAAACTTAGTAAAAGATGGTGTAGGCCTATTATTAGACGAAGATCTAATATTAGATATTTTATTAGTTAGAAATTCAAGATAGTCATCAGGAGAGAAAGGTGGAGGAGGAGAGTTTTTATGTAAAAGTTTAGATAAAGACCACCTATTTTTAGAACTGGAGGAAGAGATAATAGAATTTCTTGAAAACGAAGAGTGTTTATTAAAAAAGAGAGTACGATAAGAAGAGAAACAATTTTGCCATTTATTCAAACAGGATACAGAGAGAGTAGATCGATAAATTCGTTCATACTTGCGAACTAGTCGCTTAGAAGTCGTGCACTCACAATCATACCATGGGGATTTTTTAGAAGTTAGACGATACCGGAAAGTTTTGAATAGAGCAAAAATATCTAAAAGGGAAGAGAGAGTAAGATTGAAACTATCCTTAAAACTATCCACATCAGTAAAAAATTTAGAGCAAAAGTCAGAAGAAAGGAAGCATTTAGTAAAATTTATTTTATCAAAATTAGACCAAGAGCGCTTAACAATAGAGGAGGGGAAGTTAGAAAAAGGCTGAGCAAGAGATAATTTAAAAGATATAAAGTAGTGGTCAGTAAAGTGAAGTGGAATAGATGTTAAATCATTAATTTTGCTATAATTAGAAGAAATTACAAAGTCAAGAGTATTACCAAGTGCATGAGTAGGAAAATTACAATTTTGAGATAAATTAAAAAGAGAAAATACATATGTTACACATCTTATTTGAGCCAGTTACTCAATAAAACAAGTTTTCCTGCATGTGCCCTGACAAGCTGAATAAAAGTTCACATGGAGCAGTACTTGCAGGAGATGACAAGTACTTTGTGCAAGTTTTGCTCCTTCATGTTGTTGCCACCAAACAATTCTTTAAGCCTACCTCAGATTCTGTTCTATAACGTTGAATTATTGACTTAGTAATCATTGAGGTTACATCATCTTCAGAATTTGAAGTTACATAGGTTAGTAGTCTCTTGTTTGGTGAAGGTTATTCAATTTTGAAGTTTTCTTATCTTCTCCTAGTTTCTTCTACTATTTTATTTTTTTAAAGTCATTATAAATTTTTTAATCGGGGATGTAATGATGAAGCAATTTTTAACCATTGAATATTCTGATTAATCTTTTTCTGCTCCAATTCGAAACATTTTTTTAAACGACTGACATAAAATAGATAATCTTCTGAATTGCATATTGTGTAAAGTGACACTATTGAACATTTTAGGTACTTTTCACCACCTGGAAGTTCTCTTGAAATCTACAAAGAATTAGAATTTTTTGGATGGAATGCAATTTTTACCATTCGTTTTTTGTCAGTAAATTAAAAGTGTTTGTTCTCACTTGTAGGCAACGCAGTACAAAAAATTTTATTTTAATAAATTTAAATGCATTAACCCATATTTGTTCAGTGTTCCATTATTAGAACATCAAGAAGAATAATTTAAAAAAATTCAAGTAACTAGTAAATCTTTAATTTGTAAATTAATTTTTTTACAAATGAATAACCTACAATATGGTTTCAATAGTTAGCTAATTATCCTAAAACTATATTTTATGTGCTTTTTTTGCTAAATTAAAGAAAGAAAAAAATAGTTTGAAAAAATGGCTAAAGAAAAATAATTACTTAAATTTTCAAAGCTTCTGTATTTTGTTTTTTTCTTATTCTCGATAGCTTATCTTTATATAGAATTAAAATTTTCTCATACATTTCTAGTCTACTTATCATTTATTTTAAACAAGTCATGAATGTTCCATTATTTGAACAGTGAGCAATTTTACAATAAGTTTATAAATATTCATTTTATCCGTTTGGTAGAAAATACAAAGTTTAAAAAAAGATAAATTTACGGAAGTAAGACCTTTACTAGTTTAGCTAAATCAAAATTTCTATAAAATGCTTTTATCAATCACTAATTATTTGTATAGCGCCCTTTACGAAGCGAACAAGAGGGCTCAGCCATCACTTTCAGACTACTACGGAAAGCTATAAGTGACTTAGTTGAGGTTAGAAGAAAAAGTAAAGAATTCCATTTGAAAGAACCACAGTTAGAAAAAGAACGTTTAGCAAAAGAATGTTTAACTGAAAAACGAAAAGAACGCTTAAAGGTCGAAGATCTTAGACCAGATTTAAGAGGTTGTTTAATTAGAATTTTAGAATATTTACTCTAGATCTCAGAGGTAAAATGTAGTAAAAGAAGATGAGGAGAAATATGAGAAAATTTAGGAGCATGAAGAACAAGACGAGCAGCACAATTAAAGACTCTATTTATATGAGCAAAGCAATATCAGGGAGGCCATGGTGAAGGGAGTTGCAATAATCAATCCTGGAGAGAACTAGAGAAGATACAAGAAACTGCAAAGTAGGATCATCATGAAAAAGAAGAAGCTGTCAAATACGATGAATGGGGAAAAAAGAAGATTTAGAAACATAAAATTTGAGGGGTTAAAGAAAGGTTAGAATCAAAAATAAAACCAAGGCTACGTATAGAAGATAAAGGATTTAGAGAAAATGATGACGGAAAAAGCAAAACTAAAGAAAGAAGGGATAATAAGGATTTGAATGTTCTATTGAAATAGATAAGTTTTAGTTTATCAGGATTTAACTTGAAAAATATAGATGAAACCCAAGAAATTATAAATTGAAGACAGAGAGTTATTTTATTAACCTCAAGGCCAAGAGAAGATTCAGTAGAATATGTATAAATATAGGAGTCATCAGCATAAATTTGACTATTTAATTAAAACGAAGAAATAATATTAGGTAGTTCAAAGGTGTAGAGAATGAAAAGTACGGGTCCAAGGATTGAGCCCTGTTGAACACCATAAGATAGAGAGATGGACGAAGAATTCTATTGATACATAAGAAGTTCGCTCAGAAAGATATTATTTAGGCCAGTTAAGGCAAGATCCAGAAATTTTAAAGAAAAAATCTAAAACATGAAGTAAAAGAGTTTGATCCACAGTATCGAAAGCAAATGAAAAATCAAGACATAAAATGAGAGAAGTTGCATTAGAATCAGAGGCTATAATAAGGTCATTATAGAGTTTAAGTGAGGCAGTTTCAGTGGAGTGGCCAATTCTGCTTTCGTGGAAGCACAAGTGTTGGTGAAAGCATAGCATCATACATTATGGAAAAGCTGTGTGAAACAATTTATAATAAATTTGATAAAAAATCACTGTAACTCTAAACAAATAATTTTTTACTGAAAACATCTTTGAAATATGCGATTTACGGTATACTCTATATCTATACAAAAATTCGACTTGTATCAAATAGAGCAATAGTTTTGATGACGTATAAAATAATGGGATGAAATGTGTAAAAATGGGTTATATTTATATTTATAAGTTTCAAAGAACTTAATATTTTTCATCATTTTTAAAAGTAAAAAGCAGAATTTATCAACGTTGAAGCCATTAAAAAAAATGTATCTTAATTAAAAATCAAATTCAAGTTGTACGAAATCAAAACTATGCGCCAATAACGCTTAACCAAAATAAAAAAAAGCATTACAGTTAAAGATAATTTTTAAAGCGTAATTCAATTACCGATACTCCATTTTATCATAATAATTATCTAGCAAATTTCATTTTATATAAAAAATTCTAGAAAATCTTAGAAAAGCATAATCTGCAATAATATTTGTAATTTCGATAATTAATTAACGCGTTAGTATCGCAAGCCTGTAGCATTTATATTTTATATGACTGGGCTCGCGCTGTCGAGGGCCACCGAGGCAAATGGCCCCACTTTTTAAAAATTGGCCTAAAATAATTTTTTTAAATTTTTGAATTTTTTTAGATGTTTCTTTGTCTGAAGGGATCTCGCGGGAACAAGTTGACATTGAAGAGTTGAGCCAATCTAAATAAGCCTCATGTTTTAATCCGGTCATTCAAGTGTAGACTCGATCAATCTATATAAGCCAATATACTTTTATTATATGGCATACTTGTAATGTCGTTAGAGATAAAAAAAGGGTTTCTTCATTGCATTAAAAGTACATTTAACGCTCACTTTGAAAAAAAAGTACAAAAAAATAGAATAATTATAAAACGAAGATGACATTTTCTATGTGTGGGTTTTATTGATTTCAAGCTGACTAGGTGCTCGTTTAAGGTGAGTTGAATGAAGTAAAAAAGTGCGCATTATACATGAAACTTTAAAAAATATATAAAAAATTATATTTCACCATATATGTATATAAATACAATTTCGAAAAATTTAGTGATTGCTATTTTTTTATTCTTTAGTGAGTTTTATTTTTATTTTTTAGGCATTTAATTGATTATTCGTTACATCATAAAACTGTTGTTTTTGTTTAAACAACAATTCCACAAGTACAACAAACTACTGAATATATAAAAAATGCTGTGGGGTACTCAGATTATTTTCTAAAGTGCCATGTGATTGTTTTATCGAAAAACTCTATTTATTAGTTCTGCTCTCGTTAGGCTCATCTTCCCCTCAATTACGTCATTAATAGTCTTCTTAAATGCTCTAATATCACAACTGCCCTATTAGTCTTTTTCTTATAAGTGCAAACCACAAAAACCTCAAATAATTAAAAAGTTTCTTATGAGATCAGATGTGCGCGTCTTGTACCTTGAATACACAACATATTTAAAAATTAGATTTCATGAATTAGAAATTAGATGTTATTTTTTCTGTAATTGATTCAGCATGTAAAAAAATAAAAAATTAATTATGAATATATTCTTGAAAGAACAAAAACTAACCAATCTGATATCAATATATCAATAAACAAATTTTGGCTTTTGGCTGGTACAAACAAAATGGAAGTTAGCAAACAAATGATTTTAAATAACAGAAATTAATATTTTCGACAAAATGGTGTCTTTGAAAGCTTTATAGCGCATTTATGTTTTATAAAAAACACCTATGGGATCTTGCCCCGCTCTCTTTCAACTTTGTTTTGACTCAAGGGGGCCTTTAAATGTGCTATAATACATTCTCTTGAATGATACAATATAAAATAATCAAATAACAGGAAAAGAATTTTTTTTTCTGCATAACCCTTGCAGATTCATCACTATCTTCGGAAGTGGTCTTGACTTGAGGACGCTCAGAGCAGTGAGAGTACTCAGACCTTTGAAACTCGTTTCGGGCGTTCCGAGTGAGTTTTTTGAATGATTTTTAAAAATGATTATCCGAGTGTTCATTCTGAAGACTTTTTATTCTCAAGAATTTTTATTCTCAAGAATTTTTATGCTCAAGAATTTTTATTCTCAAGAATTTTTATTCTCAAGAATTTTTATTCTCAAGAATTTTTATTCTCAAAAATTTTTATTCTCAAGAATTTTTATTCTCAAGAATTTTTATTCTCAGGAATTTTTATTCTCAAGAATTTTTATTTTCAAGAATTTTTATTCTCAAGAATTTTTATTCTCAAGAATTTTTATTCTCAAGAATTTTTATTCTCAAGAATTTTTATTCTCAAGAATTTTTATTCTCAAGAATTTTTATTCTCAAGAATTTTTATTCTCAAGAATTTTTATTCTCAAGAATTTTTATTCTCAAGAATTTTTATTCTCAAGAATTTTTATTCTCAAGAATTTTTATTCTCAAGAATTTTTATTCTCAAGAATTTTTATTCTCAAGAATTTTTATTCTCAAGAATTTTTATTCTCAAGAATTTTTATTCTCAAGAATTTTTATTCTCAAGAATTTTTATTCTCAAGAATTTTTATCCGTTCACCGTGAGAATATAGATGGGTTTATGTTCATCAGGCTTTTTTCATGAGTATTATTCCCATTTCTCAAGTTTATTAAACATTTAACAATATTCAATGATTTCAGATTATTTTTTCTAATTATTTGTATTCAAAAATATAGCTTTATTTAACCGATTAAATGTTTTGTATTTCAGAAAAGTAATTAATTTTGAATGCCAAATGTGTTGAAGCATAAACATGAATCTCTTCAGAAATATAAAAAATTCGTTATTGAATTTTTATTACTACTTTCTTAGATAAACATATACATAAGTATAAACATATATATAAACATAAACATAGAGAATAAAGTCTCATTAGAACGCAATTTATTTGATTAATTGTTGGATTGATTCTAGGGTGACGGTCGTTGGTAAGGTTGCAGAGATTATACAATTTAACTATGATAGTCAAAGAAACCAATTTCCGAGAATTATTGAAAAAATTATTGTTGAACTTTAGTAAAACACTAATGTTATCTATTCAAGAATTAAATTAATTAATAATTTCAAAGGATGAAAATAGAAAATATAATTTATACACCTAAACATTATATTTAAAAGTCTGAAACTTAAAATATTTTTTTAATGGATAGTAAATTGAATTCTGAAGAAAAAAAAGTTTCCGAAGTAAAACATTGTTCAATTAAAAAATTTGCTTCTAAATTGCTTTTTTTTAATATTTCTACAATTTTTGTGGAACAGCTTATTCAGTTCTGAAACTGAACTTCAGAAAATTCAGAAAAATATTGATTAATGAACTGAGTACTTCAGTTCATTAATCGATATTTTTCTGATTTACAAGTATCAAAGATCAGCTAGGTATAGAATAAAGCTAAAAATTTCAATAGCAATCGCAATGGACAAAAGATCACGTTATTCTCGGGTATGATGTGTAAGCCGATGCCCAACTTGGACGTTTATTTTGAACCGATATCCTTCTTGGAGATCATGCTTTCATTGACAACTTTTCAACTTGATTTAATTAATGGATTAGTATTGAAATATTTATATTTTTATATGATAAATATCACAATAAAAAATAATTTATAAACTCACACTAAACTTCAGCCAACCACCATTAAAACTATTAGAATCCAGCAAGCGATATGAACTACCCCTCACAGGTCTCCAGGTAGTTCTCAAGTCAATCCTCAAGGCAATGGCTCCCCTCTTACAAATAGCTCTGCTAGTTCTCTTCGCCATTGTCATTTTTGCCATAATCGGTCTCGAGTTCTTTGCAGGAATATTTCACTCGGCTTGCAAAATAACTGAAACAGGTAAGGGGAAAAAAAAAGATTTAGTATTAAACATTGAAATATTAACGTTTTCTATAACCTTTCAGACCGTAAAGTAAAATGATAAATTTATTTTCTGTTCATGGAACTTGATTTTCCCTTTATTGTCTCATATCTTTTTTCTTCAAAAAGGTTCATCCGTTTAATTTAAGCTTTATTTGTTATTAAAAATGAGTTATTTGCGCGACATTATATTCTATTAAGATTTCAATGAAAACTTAATTTTAAACAAAAGTTCAGTTATTTTTTTCTTCTATAGTAAAACAAACTTTGTCAAATTCATTTAACAACGAAAAAATTTTGCAATATTTAACGTTTTTCAGAAAATTTGTTCTTTTTGAAAACATGGTCAAAAAAAGATGTTCAACTCAAATATATTTTAAAAACTACATTCTAACCAACAAAATATTAGTAATAAAATTTTCTAACAAAATTTTTGGTCTTAAAACATTAAAATTTGATTTTTCAAACTTTTCAATACTTATGCTGATGTTTTCTCATCTTTATTTCTCAATGTCAAATAAATCTTGCAATTATGATTTTTTTCACTTATTATTTCTGTGTGTGTTTATCGAGAGACACTTCACTTTTGTTATTCCAGATAAAATTTGATTAGTATTTTTTAAATCGGAGCATGAAATATCATCAAAAAAATTTTAAAAAACAATGTTATTTTTTCAAAGTATTGAGAAACCTAGAAAGGTTATTTTCTTTTACTTAACTTTGGCGCAGTATATTTCAATGCCATTTAGGACATAAAATTCAACTGTGCCTTAAAATCAATTTTTTATGTTAAAATTTATTTTTTCATCGTTCCATATCTTATATTATGTTTGAACTTTTTTATGCGTTTTAATTCCATGCATTCAATCTTTTCATTATATTATAGATATTTCTCTACTTCAACAGGCGAGTTTGCAGTGATGGAGGGTGAAGACGAGATCACTCCTTGCCTTCTCTCTTACCAGTCTTACACTCTCGGAGGCAATATTTGCCCTAATGGAACCATCTGTGAAGAGGCCGTATCCACAGGACCAAAATACGGCATCATCAGCTTCGATAACATTGGCTTTGCCATGCTCACTGTCTTTCAGTGCATCACCATGGAGGGTTGGACCACTGTGCTGTACTACGTGAGTGGTGGCAATTCACAGTGTTTGTTTTAGACATTTTAGTAGTTTTTGAGTGTTTTTGTAGTAGTTATTGTGAGAATTTCAAATTTTGTTCTTGTTTTTATACTTAAGCAATTTTTCATCATTGCGCATACTAGTGAATATTGTCTCCACCAGCTGCGCTGCCTGGTCCGACTCTTGGATCAATTCTATGTGTTTTTCTACTCCATGATGGAATCATTCTATTTCAAGAGCTAGACAATTTGTTCAGAGATTTGTCGTCGACTCCTGAACTTCATTGCATAGTCTGCAAAAGTAAACTTGGCTCAAGACAATTTTATTTTGGTAATCTCTAATCTCTGGGAGGTGCCAAGTGCGAAACCTGCTAAAATTTGTAGTTTTGGAAAGGTCCACTTCAAAGTTTTTCGTTTGGCGTTTGTAGACACGTTTCAGTCTGAGATTACGGATACTGAATTCATCAAACCTGTGATTTGAGAGTCCCTGGTAAAACCCAGACCTAGATTAATTTAATTGGTAGGATTTTCCCATTGAATTTTACCAGTAGCTACTTTTTTTCTACTCTTTTCGTCTAACGAAAAACACAATGGCTTAGTATCAAAACTCAGAAAACCTCTAAGCTCTGTTTGGTACACTGGGCAGTTAGCTCTGATATGCTATAAAAAAATAAAGAATTTGCTGTCATCGGCGAAAAGAGCGGCTTGCAGTCAGATACAATGTTTACCTTGATTTATTCTTCTTTCTCAATAGGCCAATTAAGAGACTTTTTTAATCTCCATATTTTTTGATGTTCAATGAGTTACTTTTGAGCACTGTGTATCTGTTTCAGGCTGTTACTCTTTGGTGACTTCGGTACACTACCAATGCAGCTCCTCATTCCCTGCTACACTTTTCATATTGCCATCTTTTTAAACAGTATAGTCAGAATTGCTATTGTGATTCATAGCAGCCCGTGTCGTTTCCAGTTGTGAGGTCAGTGTCATGCTTGCTGGTGTTCGAGAAGCTGATGTTGAGAAGAAAGTTATAATAAAGCAGCCTGGGTTCGAATTAAGATTCTTGCAAAAGGTTTTTCAAGAAAAGTACCTTCGTCTGTTTGTAGAATTCAGCTTCCAAATTATCTTCCTCATCCATTTTACATCCCTTTTGATGGATGCTTTGTCAAACGTTGACTCCATGTTGACGAGGTCTGCTTCAATAAGCTCTGCTTCAGAGGGCGTTGTAGCTGTGAGAGTTGCCATATTGTGTTTGCCTAGAGGTTGGGCCAGAACTATTTTTCATTCCCAATTCCGTTCCAGTCCCTAAATTTGTTTCCCTTCTTGTTTCATTCCTAATGGTCATCAAAATTTTTATTCCCGTCCCGTTCCCGCAAAAGGAATTTCTTTAATGAAATTTAGGATTGTTGTGGATTTTGTGTTCAACATTTCATCTACTTATTTTGAGACTTCAAAGAAATTAAAATAATAATAAAATATTAATCTTTCATTTTTGCTGAAATAAAACAAGTTTAATCACTTTATTTTGAAATAATTTACTATAACTTTTCTAAGAACAATAATGTAGAATTTATGATTCAGACAAATGACGCTTTTGGAAGTGCCTTTCCTTGGATGTACCACGTGTCACTCATCATCCTGGGCTCTTTTTTCATGCTCAACTTGGTCCTCGGAGTTCTTAGCGGGTATGAATGTTTCATATGTAAACTAGGGTGTTTTTATCTCCCACGTTAAATTGTTAACTTTTTAAAATAATTTTTTTGTTGCTCAACCCAGTCTGCGGTGGCATGACACATAAAATCTCACTTTAAAAAAAAGTGAAATTGCACAAAAAGTCTAAAAAATCAAATTTTACCATTTTTATCGATTGATTGACAAATACATATTTGAAAGATTATTTGTGTCAATGCATGTTTTATTTATTTTTTCACGTCAGCTACACAACAGTACACACACACATCAAATAAAGCTTATGAATAAGAAAGCTCCCAAGATATTGAGAGTGAGAGGCGCTGTACGCATTGACTCTTCAAGCAGCTGCTTGCTCTTGATGGAACGAATACTACTTGCAGAAATGCTGCACATATATTTTCTGTATTTCACTTACAGGAGTATTTAAAAAAGATGGGGATGAACTCATTATTAAGATCAGCACTATAAGATAATCCCGCATGAAGATGTCATTGATGCTTTAATAGCACAATACATCAAAATAACTTTTATGACTATTACAACTCACTAAACAGCTTTAAAATAGTATAATTATTCATGATTCTCTGTTTTTATTAAATACATTTTTATAACTTTTATTATTCATGAGATATATCATTTTCTAATTATTATATTCACGAAAGCGTCCTGGCAGATCAAGGATGTCATATAGACAAATCTCAACACTCATCGACCTAGAGCAGACAACGCATGAAGTCGACCAGCTTAAGTCTTAAGCTTAGGACTGTAAACAAACATATTTTAGTCAACTCGTCGTGTCACTGAAAAAAAGGCCTCTTGGCCCCCATCTACGCCCGCTCGATGATGATGATAAATTAATATATAAATTATCAAAAGTGTGCGTTAAAAAAAATTAAAATTGCAAGTCGAGCATTTTTTTTCTTTTGATGGAAATCTTCTATTTCAAATTATTTCTAATTCGAAAGAATCAGGATTAATTAGGTCTAAAAGAGGTAAGAAAAATAGCTTGAATTCAAGAGTGCATACAATACCCGTTCAGCAAGTTTTATTTGCTTATTCAGTGCAACAAATTATAGTTTTACTTCTGTCACGTGGCGATGTCTTGAAAGCCTTATTCTACTAGAAACATTGATGAAAACATTATTTTGAACAAATATTGATAACTCTTCTTCACTTTTGTTGCCAATATGGGAGATGGTCCGAATTCAACAAAAAAGTCCGCAAGCTGCTCTTTGAGTAAAAGTGTCCCAAAAAAATTATCAATCGTAGTTCTGCAAAAAATTTGTTAAATCTGAAAACGTTCTGCTTAGGACTAAATTATCTTTTTGAAATTTCTCATCAGCAGGCTATGTCAACCATAAAGATTCAAAATGGTCGATTCTTTCTAATAGCACAGCGTGAGAAAAGTCGCAGAGGTAGAATTCTTGGTGCAACAAAAAATACTTTGACTGCAAGAAGGAGTAACAAAGCGAAGATTAGCAGCTTTGAAGTATTCTTCAATAAATTCAACAGAAGTGATGTCACGTAGAGCTTTTAAATCTTTGGGTAAGAATTTGTCAAAACCTTCTAATAGTGAAATTCAAGCTGATCCATTTTTTCCAAGAGCTTTCTTTAAACCAAGAGTGAATGGCACTGTGAATATTTGGACTCCTCAAGTAGCTGCTGCTCTCGATATACCAAAAATTTATAACAGAAATGCCGCGCATATTTTTTCAGCGATTGCATATACAGAAAGATCCGTAAAAGTTATTATTAGTACCAGCGCAATAAGACAGACCTGCTTGAAGCATTGTGAGCTTTTCAGTCCAAAAGCCAAAGAAACCTTTGATCAGGCATTTCAGTCAATCTTGCATTGGGATGATAATGGATGACGATTAACTGAATACAATGCCCCTTTAACAATTTTACTCCTATTTCTTTCGCTTCTCTAAGGCGGCATCTGTGTTCGTCTGGAAGCAGTACTTGGTCCACAGTTAACCAATTTGGCGTGTGATCACTACATTTCAAAAATTATTTTCGAAAATGTTTTTAGCCTTTATGTCATCTCAAGGTCTCCTAACATGGAGTTGTTTGGCCACTTCAGAGATTTTTGGTTTCGTATTGAGAAGAAATTATTTTTTTTACAGCAATTGAAGATAGCACTTAAGCAACTATGATTGCTCCTTGGGAATATCATATAATGAAATTCGGCTAAACGAAGAGTTGCGTTGATTCAAGATGTCAACTCAAGTTTGACACGCAACAGAAGCAATATCTTCTTCAAGTAGTCGAGGACCATAGAAAACATTTTTCAAAAGAAACTAAATCGTCATCAGTTGATGTCAAGGTACAGTTAACGTCCAAAGTACATACATGATAGAACTCAGATGAAAATTTAATATTAATTTTAATATTTTTGATTTTAACAGAATAAATCTTCCAATACAGTAATAAAATATTTAAATCTTTTATTTATGCTCTACAGCTTTATATGTTAAAACTTTGGAAGCGTTTCGCTTGTTTATAATTTTTTTGAATTTAATTTTTTAAATATAGTTTACAAAAAAATTAACATCATGCACTGAAGGTTTGAGCAACAATATCTTGATATTTTTGGTTTTTAGAAACACCCTAATATAAACTTTTGATCATAAAAAAACTCTAAAAATAATTTTTGAATTTTGTTTAAAATAACTTTTTAACTGACATTTTTTATCATTGATTCAACAATTATATTGTTTGAATTATTTTAAACTTTACAATTAAAAATTAAAAAAAGGAATTGGATTCTTATTATCATAGTAGAACTATAAATACCAAAACTTTTTATCAATCATTTATCTTTTTTTATTAGTCTATTAATTTCTTCATATTTTTTTTTCGTTTTTATCAATCAGGTTTTGTTGTGATACATTTTCTAGTCTATCAGTTTCGAAAATATTTTATAGTTAACCGTAGAATAAAAAGTGGTATGTTATAAACAAAAATATACAATACAATTTAAGAATAGTTTGAAAAAAACATAAACATTAAAGGAGATTTACCACACAAAATGTATAAAAAAAAATAGTTCCATTTTATATTGACATTGAACAAAATGGTCTACAAAGAGAATAAAAATACATTTAAAAAAGATTATATTATTATAAAACACAACAACCTAAATGACAAGACATAAACCACATGATTTTAAGTATAGATTACGAATGAGAGGAATTTTTCATTAATTATTGAAGTTAATTAAGTAAAGACATGTGAAATACACAAAAGATAAATCGAAAGGAAACTGAATTTAGATAATTCGTAACTGCAAGTTTGAGAATAACCTAAAAACATTATCAGAAAGTTTGTTAACGAAAAGCAAATAAAAATACAAAAAAATTGAAATAGAGAGTTTGCAAAAGAACGAGAAAAGGTTGAAAGTAGGCGGGCCTTCTTGAAGCTGCGAAAGAAGCAGCAAGTGGACCGGGAACTGGACGGGTACCTCGAGTGGATTTGCAAGGCTGGTAAGGTCCCAAAACCTCTTAATATTTCTTTTAAGTTCCAGGGTTTTTAGTTTATGTTTTGTTTTCGGCTTTTTTTACTTCGTGTTATTATTTTAAAAATAATAAGTTACTAAATTTATTTTACACGCACGGCATTCAACAGTGAGTTTGCTAAGGAGAGAGAGAGGATAGAACGACGGAAGGTTTTTTTACAGTTGAGACAAAGTCAGGCCATCGATAGACAAACTGAGGCCTATTCCGATTGGTTGGCAAGAGCAGGTGAATCGTCTCACGGGCATTTTAATTTATTAGCTTGACTTTGTTTTGGTAGACTTTGAAATTGAAAAAGGTTGATATTTTTTATTTTGTTGAACTGATAGCGGCCTAGTGCTTCTAGCCTTGCCTTCTATCTTTGCATTATTGCGTGGTTCTGGAGCATGCAACAGAGCCTAAGCTTACCACTAGATTAGCTTCAAACTTTCCATCTTGGACGCTGTCCCTGAAAAGATTCTGTTTTCTTTGATTTAAAATAATTATTTAAAAAAAAACTTGATTTAAGCTTTCGAAAAACTTTTATTGATTGTAGGATTAGACAAAAGAGGTAGTGTAAAAGAACGAATGATCATGATCAGATCTTTTTCATAGCTTGAGAATAAAAGTGACTTGAAAAAAAAGTGACCATAATATTTTAAGAACGTGCTGAGAAAAAATTTAATAAATTTTTCAAGCATTATATTATATAAGATATGATTAAAAAAAAGCATAAGTGATCGGAGAAAGAGAAACATTAAGTTTATTCCATTCTTTAAAGTATATAGATATCATGAACTAGCACAAATCATCTCACGTCTGAGAGAAACTATTGATCAAACATTTTAAAAAACTAACTTGAGGTTTTTTAACATTTGAAACATGAAATAATAATGAAATTTCACTTTTTTGTCACTTTGTTACCAAAGAAGTTCTCTTGAACCTCATCGCGGCTATAAAGATAATTCAAAAATTCATGTTACTCTCAAATACTTTGAAGTTTCACCGACTTAAAAAAACTATAGATTTATTTTACACGCATTTAAAATTAGAATACAAAATTCAATAGACTGAACTTAAGCTCTATTGTGTCTGGCATTAAAAAAAATATTCATTTCAAATGCGCCAAATGTAAAGTTTGTTTTTTGTTTGTTATTAAGACAGCGGCCGTGCCTCAATTTACGCTCGTTTTTTGAATTCATATAATTTTTAAACACACACCTTGTAAGTTGTGTTCTTTATTCAAAAATTGTCACGAAAAGGTTAGAATCTAAATTGTTTCACATTTTTTTTACAATTTTAAACTTCAATTCTATAAGATTGTACTTCATGTGCTTTCATTGCATTCAAATTTAATTGAACAAGATAATAATGGCGTTGGTTAATTCTCACGCTTTTACATTTTGGCCTAAGCCGTTGTCTAATAAAGAGCCTTATTTTTTAGAACTATGTATGAACAGCGGATTTAATCTTTTTCAAAACTTTTTTGAATGATTTTTATATTACATTTTTTTATACTCAAAATGTTTCTTCTCAAATTGTATAGACAACTGTAGAAATAGTTATTTGGCATGACTATAAAATAGACCCATAAACTAAATTCATATCTTCGAAATAGTCTAGAAGCTTCTTTTAGATTTAGAGATGATGACAATGTTGATTATGAATTTAAAAGTTATTCTTTTGTTTTGTTAGTTTTTTTTACTTTCTAAATACTTTTTTAATTTTTTAGTCATTCATAAAATTATCATATAACTCAGTAAATACTCATTTTCTAATAAAAACATAATTTTAAATATATTAATAAATAATCTGTATAAATTATTTAAAATTTTAAATATTAGTTTAAAAAATATGTTATAGTAAAATTATGAATGAATTTTATCAGTTTAGAAAATAAATGATTAACATACTTTAAAAAAACTTAAATGATAATTATTCAGCTCGAAAGAGTTTCATAACTATTATGAATTAAATACTATTGTTCTATACAATGTAATAACAAGATGCTTGAAATTGACTTTTATAATTGCCAATTGGTAATTTCAAGTGGTATTAGCTCAAAAAATATCCACATTGAATCTATATTGTACATCTCTATCTAAAGCAAAATTTTACCAACCTTATAAATAAAATAAGCCAACTAGGCTAAATTAAAAGTTGTGGGAGAGGGGTTGGTAGACGTCGGACTTGCGACTCAAAGGATGCCTGTTCGAATCTTTGACGAGCAACCATGAACTATCATATGATGCGGTGTTTGCGATGGATGCATTGAAAGATGTGTACGTCGTGTGGAGTGGCGCCTTTGGTAGGGGGTGGGGGCGTAAGTAGGAAAAAAATCGAAAAAATTGAAATTCGTTACATCCACTTGGAATATGGTTCACTAGGTTATTTCATGAACCTTTAATATTAGAAGTTGGTACTTTTGATAAACCCAAAAAACTAAATAGAAGATTTAGGCTTAAGCTTTAGCGTTTTCAAGTAAAAAAAATCATTAGACAATTTAATTTACTCAAATTTTACGATAATAAGGTTACTTAATATATTATAATATTATAAATAAGTAAAAAAATATTTGTTCCGCCTGTACTACACTTCAAGCAGTGGCAAGAATAAAGTTCTGCAATTGATTGAAACGGATATAAGGATATATCAGGTTTGACAAAGTTTAATGGTGGAAATAAACGTTTATAAAAATTTTTTAGTTTAGTTGGACATGCCCTTGAAATGTGTTTTCAGCTGGTGGCTCTTGAGCTCAGCTAAACCCTGGAATCGATAGAGTTGTTTTCTTCTCTACCTTGAGTAAAGAATGGTATCCAGTGGGCTGTTTTTTTACAAAGACAACAAGTTTTGGCTTTTCAAAGGCAACAACAGTTTTTATTCACCACTTCAGTGATCTCACTGAGTTTTCAAGGCAGAACACACAGATAAACAATCGCATAGTCTGTCAAGTCAGAGAAGTTATGGAATCTCCCTATTTCAAGTTGTTCTGGTGGTTTTTACCTGTTTGGATGTGAATTTCGTGTCAAAAGCAGCAGTTAAGCACTAGAATAAGTCTACAAGGAAATTTCTCTTATGCAGCCCCATCTCAAGACGGTTTTAGATAGTCAAAAGAGATACAAGGACATTGATGAAGAAGCCTTACCTATGGAGTACCCAATCAGTGAGAAGGCTTCTGAAGGCGATGACACTCTGTTCACAACCTTGGAATGGAAAGGCAGTGTGGTAAGGTGAACCATAGATTAAAGAAAATAGTAAATTGAATGTAGTCAGTAGATCCATCATCCTATTGGCAAGCGGGTTGGATTAGATGGTAAGTCGTTGGACCTGCAACTTAAAGGTCACCAGTTTGAATCCCTGTTCAGCCAACCGTGAGTTATCATATACCTAGTGTATATGATTCGGTGTTTCACGACTTATGAGGTGTAAGTGGCGCCTCAGTTGCGTTCCTTGGCGCATTATAAATATGCATTAATTTTTATTATCAAAGAGCCAGCAGGCTAGAGATGGACAGATCCCGTCTTTCGAAGGCTTCAAAGCAACGGGTCAAGCAAAAAACAGTCCAAATTTAACTAGAGTAAAAGAAAAAAAATATTGTTTAAAAAAAAGCAACAATGTAAAAAAAGTTGTTTCATAGAAAGAAGCGAAAAAGACTTGAACTTTTATGTCAGTTGAATTTTTTTATATTAATGAAAGTATTAACGAAAAAAGATTAAAAAATATATAAAACAAAAAAGTTACAAAAGTTTTGAAAATTTTGTTTTTCTAGTAAATAAAAGGTTTAACTGTGTTTTTGTGTGTTTTTTTTTCAATCGCTGAGGGGAGGGGTTATTTTTGATATAAAAAATTATTTTTGCGTCAAATTTCTTGTATTGTTAGTGTTAATCATTTTCTAAGTGGACGTTTTGAAATATTGAAAAGGATGATTATACCCCCCCCTATCTTTAGCGCAATAACACCATGATTCCTAGAACCATTTTGACGTGGCTGTCAGGCTGTGAGTAATACAGACCATAAATTGTAAAAAAATTGAAAAAATAAAGCTTGGATTTCAAGAAAATTATTTTAACTTTTATTGCACTTGAATAAAGAATAAAACGTTCACTTTCATTTTAGTTTTCAGCTTAATGAAGTTGATTATGAATATGCTTTTAATGGAAAAGCTCAAAGCTTTAAGACCACTTTTATATTGTGAATAATGTATTTCTAAACCTATTTTTAAAACCTAAATAACTTCTCACTTTTTTTCTCGATATTTAGAAACATAACAATTGAAATCAATCAAATTTCTTCAACCTTTTGTTAGTTCTAATTTTTTTTCTTTAAAAATATATAGAGTTGAAATCTTTTTTATTGTAGTTTCTTAGAGCAATTGATCATACTTATCGCTCTTTTTGTCTTTTCTCCACTTGTCTTCCACTAAAAATAGAATTTGAAAAAATAAACTAGAGTTATGGCTTCAACTTCCAAAATTCTTTTATAAATATTTTCTAAAGGCTTTGGCAGTAAATAAATGAAAAGTTGAATTAAAGATTAACTGATTTTCAAAGAACAAAAGATAGAAAAAATGACATCCATCTTTTATCATCAAGTTTACTTATATTTCCTTGTATTAGTTTGTAGTTATTGAATCTTTAGTGTAAAAAATACCTATTTGAAAAGAACAACTGAGATGGATGGGCAAACCATTCGATAAGTGAGAGCCTATTGAATAGAGTATACCGTATACGGTATACATATACAGTATAAAGTACACATACTTAGCAACCACCACGACGATATGCTAATTAGCTTTAACCAATTTTTATGAATGATAGTCCTAATTTTAAGGTTGAAAAATGATTTTTTTTTTCAATGAATATAATTTTAATGTTGAAAAATGAATTTTCCTTTTAATGAATATACTTTTAATAATATAAAAACTAAATAACAATTTTAAAAGCGATAACTAGTTTTCAATCAATCAATCAATCAATCAATCAATCAATCAATCAATCAATCAATCAATCAATCAATCAATCAATCAATCAATCAATCAATCAATCAATCAATCAATCAATCAATCAATCAATCAATCAATCAATCAATCAATCAATCAATCAATCAATCAATCAATCAATCAATCAATCAATCAATCAATCAATCAATCAATCAATCAATCAATCAATCAATCAATCAATCAATCAATCAATCAATCAATCAATCAATCAATCAATCAATCAATCAATCAATCAATCAATCAATCAATCAATCAATCAATCAATCAATCAATCAATCAATCAATCAATCAATCAATCAATCAATCAATCAATCAATCAATCAATCAATCAATCAATCAATCAATCGATCGATCGATCGATCGATCAATCAATCAATCAATCAATCAATCAATCAATCAATCAATCAATCAATCAATCAATCAATCAATCAATCAATCAATCAATCAATCAATCAATCAATCAATCAATCAATCAATCAATCAATCAATCAATCAATCAATCAATCAATCAATCAATCAATCAATCAATCAATCAATCAATCAATCAATCAATCAATCAACCAATCAATCAATCAATCAATCAATCAATCAATCAATCAATCAATCAATCAATCAATCAATCAATCAATCAATCAATCATTCAATCACTAATGATTTGTATAGCGCCTTTTACTAAGTGAACAAAAGCGCTCAGCCATCACGTCCCGAACAAGTACGTCTTCAGGCCTCGACGGAAAGTTATGAGTGACTTAGTTGAAGTTAAAGAAGAAGGTAAAGAATTCCATAAAAGAGGACCACAGTAAGAAAAAGAACGTTTAGCAAAAGAGTGTTTAACTGGAAAACGAAAAGAACGCTTAAAGGTAGATGATCTTAGAACAGATTTAGGGGGTTGTTTAATTAGATTTTTAATACAAATTGGAACATTACAGTTATGAATTTTAAACATATTCAGGCATATTTTAAAAGTCATTCTAGATCTCAAAGGTAACCAATGTATCAAACGAAGATAAGGAGAAATGTGAGAGCACGAGCAACAAGACGAGTAGCACAATTAAAGGCTTTAGTTGTACACTATGTTATCCACAGTTTGGGCTACCGCATATTTTAAAGTTTTTCAAGTTGCTCTCTCAAAAAAGAGAGTATAAAAATGAATAAAACATTTTTTTAACTTTTTCAAAAGTTCATCTCTAAACTTTAGACTCGAAAATGGTTTCGGATTAGGTTTTCATACGATTTTTTGTTATTATTTTGAATCTGTTTTACATTTCCGCCACAAACAAAGATTTACGTTGAACTCGGTAATTGTAAATATAAACAGCAACAGCTAATGGCACTTTTTATTTATTTGTTTGATCAGCTTTGGTTTGGTCTCTAAAAATTACAAAAAGCGGTAATTTTTTATTGAAATTTCGGAAAACTAATTGAAATTACGCCTGCAAAATAAATGAGAAGTGCCATCAGCTGTTGTTGTTTATGTTTACAATTACCGAGTTCAATGTAAACCTTTGTTTGTGGCAGAAATGTAAAACAGATCCATTATTTTTGCCTTTTTTTATGTGAAAAATAAAATGCCCAAAATGTTTTTAATATCTTAAATAGAATAAAAAACATTCAAATTGATCATACTGGCGTCATGAACGAGGCCCAAAAGCACTCTAAAGTTACTTTTTTATTTCAGTTTTCAAAATAAGCTTTTAATTCATGTTTTTAATTTGAATTTTTATTCATCAAAAGGTTTCATCAATATACGAGAGATATTGAAAAAGTATAGTGAAAAAGTTAGACTCTCAAAGTCAGGTCCATGAAACGCATATTTATTCAGGCCAGACAGCGCTGTACGTAATTCTCCTAAAAGTTAAATTTATTCGAGTTTAAAAGCATAATAACTGTTGAACCGATCGGAATATTGAAAAAATAAAAACAGATTCACAATCTGCAAATCAAAATCTATTAAATATATATATATTTTTTTTTAAATTGACCATTTTGAAAAATCCGTGGTGGTTGCTACGTATACTCAATGGACTCTCTTTCAATACTGTAGTTTCGACTCCTTCAATACGAACTGATATTGTCTGATATTTTTTACTCTATAATTCTTTTCATTGTTAATCTGTCTCTCTCTACATCTAAATTTCCGACTTTATACAAAGCTTCTGTTATTATACCTACTTTAAAAAATAATTCATTAGACCCTAATCAAATTTCTAACTATAGACCTATTTCCAATCTAACATTCATATCTAAAATAATAGAAAAAGTAGTTTATCAACAAATCTATTCATATTTAAATGTTAACTCCCTTATACCTTATTCACAATCTGGTTTTCGTTTAGGTTATAACTGTGAATCATCCCTCTTAAAACTCTATAATGATCTTATTTACGCCTTTGATAATAAAAAATGTTCTGTACTTGTTTGTTTAGATTATTCGGCCGCCTTTGACACTGTAGACCACTCTTTATTACTACTATTACTAAAAAATAAGTTCAATATTAAGGATTCTTCGTTTTTATGGATTAAGTCATATTTATCTAATAGATCTGTTTATGTTTCTTTTAATCACTGTACCTCTACCCTATCTTCTTACTCATATGGTGTTCCTCAAGGTTCTATTCTTGGTCCTTTGTTCTTTATTCTATACGTCTCTGAATTATCTTCTATCATTTCCTCTCATTCTCTCAACTCCCTATCCTATTCTGACGATTCGCAGTTATATGTCAGCTTCGATACATCCTCATATAATACTGTTATGTCGTCTATATCTTCATGTCTATTATCTATTGAAAACTGGTCTAGCTCAATGTCTTTAAAATTGAATCCACTAAAGTTTGAACTTATATTTTTTGATAAAAATGGTAAACTAATTAATGGTCCATGTAATTTCTCCACTCATATTATTGTTCCATCTAATCATATTTGTAGCTTAGGACTCAAAATTAACCTTATCAAACCAAATTCTATCAGTCACTAAATCTTGCTATTTTCCTCTCAGACGTATCAGACAATTATTACCTTACTTTGATGACCCTTCTTTAAAGATGTTAGTCTCTGCACTTGTTTTATCTCTAATTGACTATTGTAACTCACTCAATTATAATTTACCTGAAACTACTTTAAAACCATTAAATAAAGTATTTAATTATGCTGCTAGAGTCGTTAGTCGTACTCCTATTTATCACCACATTACACCCTCTCTCATCTTATTACATTAATATCAATATTAATAACTCTTTTGCTAAACGTTCTTTCCATTATGCAGGTCCATATATTTGGAACTCATTACCTCCTTATTTAACTACTTCTAAATCATTATTTACTTTTCGTAAGGATCTGAAGACATATCTGTTTAACAAATTTATTTACGAGTGCTCTTGAATTTGAAGAAAGAGTGCTATAGAAATCTATTTGATTGATTGATTGATTGATTGGGAACACAAACACTTTTTTAAATCATTGTCAAAAACGAATAGGAAAAAGTGACTTTCTTTTAGATTTGCAACAGAAATTTTCGAACTAAAGCAGAGAAAGATTAATCAAAATGTCCAATGGTTAAAAATTACAACAACATTAAACCCCCGATTTGGAATTTTTTAAAACAAATGAAAAAGTTGAAGAAACTATTAGAAAATAAGAAAACCTCCAAAACTATACAGCTTTCACCAAACATGTGACAACGAACATATGTAAGTTCACATTGTGAAGATGAAGATACCTCAATGATGACAAAATCAATAATTCAACGTTGAAGAACAGAATCTGAAGTAGGCTTTTAGAGTTGTTCTTTGTTTTGTGGCAACAACACGAAGGAGCATATCCGGCTTTTGCCTAACTGGCATGAAAGCACTTGTCATCTGTATAGTTCCATGTGAACGTCTATTCAGCTTGTCAGAACACATAGTTAGCAAGAAAACAGCCTCTTTAGATCCAACTAATGTTGAAAAACTTGTTTATTTGAGTAAGTGGCTCGAAAAGGATGTGTGACAATTGCATTTTCTCTCTTTTATAGATTCATGTTTTTTCCTTCAAATGTGGATTACTTTTAGAAATGAATTCTGATAAAGTTTCTATTACATTTTAAAGAATTTGTTTACAAATATTACTTTATACTAATGTCAAATAAGCTTTAAAAAAATCGTTAAAATACGATTAAAATACGATTAATGGCGATTAAAATTTTTAAACGTGGAATATCTCTAGTTAATTATTAAATATTGAGAAATTACCGCAAGGAGTTGTTGCGGTAAATTATAGAGCATTATTCAAAACTACAGATTTCCTTCTATTGACATGATATATAATGTATTTTATTAAATTTGATATTTTTAAGTGCAAGAACATTGTTATAATTTGTTTAACTATGTAACATTCAAAATGTTAACATTTATACATTTTAAAGTGTTTTTTAGAGTTGTGGAAAAGTGGAATAAGTCCTTAGTTATATTTTTTTGTAAAATAAATTTTAGTATATTTGATAAAAAATGAAAGTTATAACATTTCATGAAATTTAAAAAATAATAATAACAGAACAACATTATTCTTTCCCAGTCTCCTTCTATATTAATCATAAATAGTTAATGACTAGACGTTTCTAAATGAATAAACAATCTACATCGTTTAGTTATAAAAATCAATTCGATATGTTGATTTTGGAGTTTATTTTTTTTGAAATATATTGAAATAACTATTTTTATGGTTTTGAAAAATTATTCATTAAACTGACATACAAGAGCATGAAGCTGTAAAAAAGATATCTCTAATAACTATAAGTAATCTAAACATATTGTTTTTATCTCTGAACCAAGTAAAAAGTATATCATTATTATTATTTTAATTCAGTCTTGGTAAACTCTAAAAATTCTATCATTATTATTATTAAATTAATTCAGTCTTGAAAAATTATAATAATTTTTTAAAATACGATTGAACAACAATCATCATTGTCATCATTCAAAAACTCACTGTTAATGCCAGCTTGTAGTCTTTTTATTTTATTATTTTTTAGTCATAACATTTTTTTATTTAAAAATAGTCTTTTTTTCACTTATCTTTTTTTTAAAGTCTTTTATAATACTTGAAAGAATTTTTAAAATATTTTATGTTGAACATTTGAAACTTTCTAAAATGTGTGTAATTAAAATGATTGTATAATCTTCGTTTGGTAATTGATGGTTTTCGATACAAAAAGTATTTTCAATTGTTGATTTTATATATCTAATTAACTTTTTTAGAAATAATTTCAATATGTTTAATTGACTTTTAAAATAATAACTGCTGGTAGACCAAGAAATAGAAATGTGATCGTAAACGGGAGCCAAGTGTGTAACGAATTTTGGCTTGGCCAACAGTTCTAGGTTCAAATGCCCTAGTAACCATGCGCAAAGAAAAAAAATTGCAACTATGACATAGTTACTATGTGGTCTGGAAGGGCTATATTATAATAATGTTCGTCATTAAAATTATTATGATTAAAAATAAATTATGTCTTTGAAATAATGTTTAAAATATCTAGAAACCCCATTTGCGGTTGTGCGCCTCTAGAAGTTTAATTCACAAAACGATGCCGTACTTTGTGAGTAATCACAATTCATGCACCAAAAAAAGAATTGATAGAAAATAAAATTTATTTTTCTAATTATTTAATAGAATATAATTTAGATTAATAAACTTAGATTAAAATTATGTAATACTTATTTTAAAGATTAATCAACTTAGTTTGAAATTATTTTTTATATAGTGAAGTGTTTTGCACTTAAAACCATCACTTACCTTTATTTAATTTTAGATTCTAGTCTTGTAACAAATATTTTTTAAATTTAATTTTCCCAATTTTAAAACAATTTAAGTAAATCAAGTTTCTTAAATTTGGCAGAAGAGGTCATATTGAATGAAGAAAAGACCTCAGATGAAGACAAAATGCGAATTATACAAGGTAGTATTTGCATGTCCTATGAATCATTATATTTATCATCATCGAGTAGGTACAGATAAGAGGTGATTAAACCTTTTTCACCGCGGCATGATAAAATCATTCTTCCACAGCTTTCTGTTCACTGCCCAAGATATTAACTGGTTTACTACATTCTTGTCTGCCTTGAAGCTTTTTTCCCTGAATGCAAAGTTGCTAATGCTCTCCTGTCCAGCTGGTGTGTAAAGAATTCTGTTATTGATGTGGTTGCCAGACGGCTAGAGTCCAAGCATCATCCAAAAGCAAGTCTTTGTGAAAAATCAAGTTTCTTTGATTTTGCTGTTGCGAGCAACCTTGATTCGAAGCCATAGAGATGCAAGCGGCTTGAAAGATGCGAATCTTGAAATGTAATTTCAGCTTGATGAGCAAAAACTGTTTTTTAGCTTTGTAAAGACTGCCTAGGCTAGGCCACTTCATATTCTAACATCTTGATCAGTGGACTCAACATAGGCTCCAAGGTATTTAAAACCATCCACGGTTGCAATGTTTTGGCAGTCGACGAAAAGTGGTGAGAAAGAAGGATCTGGTTGATTGAGACGCATCTGCTCGGTCTCATAAATGTAATGTTGGAACTCCACCTAGTTTCTGGGACTTTCAGCTTATTACAGTTGTACCAGCATCTTCGGCTTGGTGGACGCTTGATTACTTTCATTGGAAGATGAATCATTAATTATTTTATAACCAAAACCGATCTTTATGGTGTTGTAGGCTGGACAGTTGGTGATAGATTTCTTCTTCTTGGTGCTGATTGCGATGTGGTCTATTTGCTGTTTGTCACCTTTCGGTCCAGTGTAGGTCACAAGTCGGGTCCTTCTGTTGATTAAGACTGAATCCGCTGTTTTTAAGTTAGAATTTTTTTATAAATCAAAAAGTTAACTGCCATTGTTATTTGTTTTAGCTTAGAAACAAGCCGGACTCACAATTCTAAGAGTTTTCTTATAACCGACAGTTTTGATGTGTCCGTTGAATTCGCCGGCTAACATTGTGACTTTACGCAGGGATATGCAGATAACTTTCTCTCGCAGTTTGTCGTAGCAAATGAGGGCTCAGTAGGTGGATATGAGAAACAATGCAAAGTCCGGGTTTTTTTTAGTAGTATGGTAAGTATTCGTTCTGATATGTGCTTTACAGAAAATATTAATTGTGTATAGAATTTTAAAGAAATTTTCACGTCCAAATCATGTACTCGTCCAATCAACGGAATTAAGAAAAATCAAGCCCGGCTAGTACTTGGATAGGTGACCGCCTAGGAATACTGGGTGCTTTTTTTGGCAAGCGGGTTAGCTCAGATGGAAAGACGTTGGAGCTGTCACTCAAATGTCGCTAGTTAGAATCTCTTTTGAGCCAACCATGAGCTATGACATACCCAGTTTGTACGATGTGATGTTTCACGGCGTTCGTAGTGTAAGTGGCGTCTGTTTCTTGCCATGGCGTATTCAAAAAGACAAAAAAAAGACAACTTCATAGCACTCGGTAGATGAGTTAGTGTGCACCAGGGTCCAGTC
>OX030958.1:2289030-2379030 GCA_943735955.1 Piscicola geometra | reverse complement strand
TTTGGTGATTTCATTGTTGAACAGCATGCGTTCCATCATCTCTCTCCTCTTCCTCTTATTTCTCTTCATCCTCATTTTCGCTCTTCTTGGCATGCAGCTGTACGGCGGAGAGTAAGTTTCTGTGTTATCGAATAAATAGAAGCAAATCTCAATCACCAACCCTCCCAAACTCAATCAGATTCAACTTTCCAAGCGGCAGGCCGTCTTGCCATTTCGACACTTTCACTAGGGCATTACTCACCGTTTTCCAAGTCAGCTTTTCGTCATTTCCTTATTTGTATGTCTTCACCACCCAACTAGTGCCAATCAACACGATTTTTCCTATAGAATTCATTTAATAAATACTTGTGTTTTTAGTTAGACCTTGAATCTTCTAGAAATTTTCATAGTTATTTTTGAAGATAAATATTCACAAAAACCAACAAAAAAGATTTTAAAAACACATATTAGATCAAAATACTGATATAAAGATGGATAAAAAAATTTTGTTTTACTTGTTTGACCCAATAGAAAATAGTACTACTCAGTAATTATGCTTTTATTTTATTGAAAGTATATATTTTTAACCGTAAACAAAATAGAAAAAATTACTTGCTTATAATTTACCTTGAATAGCTACAAATTACATATAAATTAGTATGTCCGATATCGGATCATTGGGCTCTTACCCAGTCTTTGACTCTAGTTGCATATAGAACTCTGGGTTACAACTGGGCTTCACTTGATTTCGAATTGCTCTCATGTGTGAATAATAAGAAAAAAAACAACTTTATTTTTTATAAATAAACTCTGGGGAGTATGAGTGATCAGAATGTTCACGCAATAGGAATTGCAAGCATAAATCGCCCCAATTGGCTGATATGCCTAATTATTGTTTTTTTTTAATGTTTCCTAATTTTTCAGAAAAGTCAGTTAGGCACTACTGTTGTCAACAAGAAGAAAACAAACGAAAGCTTGTTTTTGACATTTGTAATAATAATTTTACCTAATATGGGATTAGACTTTTTTCAGATTTTAATTTTCGAATGTTTTTACACAATGAGAAATATTGTAAATATAAGATATTCAGTACTTTTGTGCTTTTTCTTTATAAAAGCCACACGCCCAAAACTGATTGAAAAATTGCATTGAATCGCGGTATAATAGAAACGAAAAAATGTTAGTTCTTTGGATATCATTGATTCTTTTGTGAATATTTGAGCTTTGATCTATTTTCGTTTTTGTTATTCTTGGATTGTTTCAGTTTGTTTAATTTCTAGTTGCTATTCGGGAAAAATGTTTATAGAAAGAGCCAAAAAGAGGTTTAAAAAACTCAAGTATCGAAAAAAAACTTAGTGCAATACCAAAAAAGTATCACAAAAAAGTTTGTTTCCAATCATCAACGATCCACTTTAGGGATTTTCAAATTGGGTTTTGCACTTTGTCGGTTAAAAAATTAACAAACAAGAAACTACGATAAACATGGGTCATTTCCTTTCATTAACTTTAAAGCCTTACCTAATATAAATAATGCAAGATGGAACTTCTAAGCAATATACGCGCTACTTACCTTTCTGCTAATTCCGGATCAACAAGAACTGTTGGCTGAAATTTGTGAATTGATTTGGGGAACCTGGTTTGATGTGTGGTTCAGTGTCCGTTTAACAAAAATTATAAAAAATTGGATATCGATTTAAAAAAACACAAAAATGCACATAATATTTTTGTAAAACAGTGGAATCGAGAAAGAACAGCAATCCAAACACAAAGAAACATTTGTGTGAAAAATGCGATTAAAACCTTACAAGAAACAAAGTGTATAAGAGCTGAAAATTTTTTTTATCAAACAAATGATTATATTGTATTATTCAATTACTATTTTTGAATTGTATTACATATTATATTAAAACGTATCTGACTTTTTCTATTTACCATATTTCCAAAAAGTATTTTGACTATGGATGTGTAGTTTTTTGAATAAAATCTTAAATGACAATTCATTCTAGTGAAAATATCCGATTATAAGGTTGCAAAAATGTCATTAGCCTAATGTGTATATAACAATTATAAACTCAAAATTTAGTCAATAAAAATAAATTATTCATAATTTTAATTGATTAAGTACCTATGTATGTATTTTAACATAAATATTTGTTTCCAGTTGATAAATAATCGAACCGTGTTAGCAATATTGTTTGACAAAAAGTTATTCAAAAGCCCAATGATCCATATTTGGACACAGAAACACTCAAAATATTTGAAATTTTTAGTTATGATTTAAGTTGCGATAATGAGGCCCCAAACTAAGCTGGAATTATGAATTACAACTTTTTACATGGTACGGGCTTGGATGGGTTAAGCTACTTTTTTTATATTTGTGAGATTTTCGACGCTCAATTCATAGTTTTTAAATGCACTTGATTTTCCTTTTTTTGTTTTTGTTATTTTCTTCTCGTACTCTCATCAAATACGATCTTTACTTATTTATACCGCCAAACCACTACCTTTTCATACCACCTGTGCTCAGATCTTAACAGGCGAGGACTGGAATGAAGTGATGTTTTATGCCATTCAATCCCAGGGGGGCATCAAGAAGGGTGGCATGATTCACTCTGTCTACTTCATCATCCTAGTTCTCTTCGGAAACTGTATCCTTGTACCGTTTTATGTGGCTTAAAAATGATAATTCACTTATATATCTTATTATTAAATATCCTAATCTGTTTATTTTTTTAATACGCCTAATGATACGCGTAAGGATGGTGAAGATAATAATGAAAATTAAAGTAATATTGGAATATCTCTTTATGATAAAATAAAAAAAACTCAAAAAGATTCGAGGAGAATAATAGAAAAAGATCAAAATCCTTAACGTTTGAACCATCGAACTTGATCCTCCGAACGTTTGATTGAGCAGACACCCTTCTCAACGTCTTTTTGGCCATCGCTGTCGACAATCTGGCAAATGCTCAAGAACTCACTGCAGCCGAAGAGGAACAGAATGAACAAGTGAGTATTGGTTTTTTGGTTGTTGTAAAGCTCAGTATGGCTTGGTGTATAGTAGAGACCGACCGAAATTCGGTTCGGTTTCGGTTTCGGCGCCGAAATTGTCAATTTTCTTAGTTTCGGCCATTTTTCGGTTTCGGCTTAATCTAATTTTAAAATTTCGGCCATTTTTCGGTTTCGGTCGAGAATAATATTTTTAATTTCGGCTCAATTTCGGTTTCGGCCGAAATGGATCTCATATTTACCGAAAAACCAAAATTTTTATTTATTTATATAGTTTATCTGATATATCTGTATCTTCAATCGAACTATTAAGTTCGGATTCGATTCTCTATTAGATATCTATTAGTTATTGTGGTTGATTGATTTATGGGTGTCATCAAACTAATTATTCGAATAACATATACAAGCATCTGGAACAACAATTATGTATTTGATATTTAAGTTAATTGGGATACATTCAATATAATATTTAACAAAACATTTGTTTAAAAAATGTTATTGTCAAAAGTAAGTATCTGTATATCTTCAATCGAACTCGAATTATTAAGTTTTGGTTCGATTCTCATCTTTATTAGATATCTATTAGATGTGTTGGGAAAGTTAAATGCATCTTTGGCAATGATCCAGAGGGTGGATTTATTCAAGATACACACACACACACACACAAACACACACACACACACACACACACACACACACACACACACACACACACACACACACACACACACACACACACACACACACACACACACACACACACACACACACACACACACACACACACACACACACACACACACACACACACACACACACACACACACACACACACACACACACACACACACACACACACACACACACACACACACACACACACACACACACACACACACACACACACACACACACACACACACACACACACACACACACACACACACACACACACACACACACACACACACACACACACACACACACACACACACACACACACACACACACACACACACACACACACACACACACACACACACACACACACACACACACACACACACACACACACACACACACACACACACACACACACACACACACACACACACACACACACACACACACACACACACACACACACACACACACACACACACACACACACACACACACACACACACACACACACACACACACACACACACACACACACACACACACACACACACACACACACACACACACACACACACACACACACACACACACACACACACACACACACACACATTATTCGAATAAGATATACAAGCATGTGGAATTCTAGATATCCATGCTTTGAAAAACATACAATACAATAATATATACAATAAGTCGAAAGAACGAGAAGATTTGGCTTCGATTGATTAATTCAAAAATAAATTGTGAGAATGTCGTTGAATCCTATTTGGAAGTTTTTTTACAAAATGTCAGTCTGACCAAAGCAAAGCCTGTCAACAACAACAAAAAAATTTTGTTGAAAAACTTTTATTTTTTTGCTTAAAATATACGCTTGTTTGGATTTACTTATTAAACTGTCATTGTCATCATTAAATACTGTTTTTTCATTTTTAATAAAAGTTGGGAAAAATTTCGGTTTCGGCTTCGGTTTCGGCCGAAAATCTGCTTACAATTTCGGTTTAATTTTGGTTTCGGCCGAAATTTGATCTTCAATTTCGGCTTAATTTCGGTTTCGGCCGAAAATGGGATTTTAATTTCGGCCTAATTTCGGTTTCGGCCGAAATGAAAATATCTGTTTCGGTCGGTCTCTAGTGTATAGTGATAATAGTTTTGTTGTATAATGTAGTTTTGTGTTTTTATTTATTATCGTAATGATTTTAAATAATAATCTAGAGTTTTATAAAATTAAATATATTTTCAAAAGTCTTTGAGAAAAATGTATCAAAATATAAAGCATTGAAAAATAGATTCATACCTTCAAACTACTGGAATTTCATTTCACAACAGCGGAGGCTGAAAGAGTTGGAGAAAGAAGGAGTGGGAGTGGCCTTACAGTTCGATCTGCAATCGCCCATTCCAGGCAGCATTGCCCCTCCTCACGTAAACATCTGCCCACCCAGTCCTCTCAACAACCTTGACCCTAAGACCAATGGATTCAATATGTTTGTTTTCAAATCAAATTCTCTTGGCATTTAAGCTACTTTCTTTTTTTGCATTTTATTACTGTAGACAGGCTTGTGAAGCCATCTATTTTTTCCGGCTTTGTTTTTTTCAAAATAGTATTTAGTGAATTAAAAAGTTTTTTTACTTATTATTAGGTTTTTATACATTTTTTGCAGTTTTTTTTCAACTTTATAAAAAACAAAAAATCTTCAACATTTGCGAAAAAATTTTTGGGAACAAATTTTATTTTCAATAGTGTCTCGTGAATAAAAAAACGTTTTATCCTATTATCATATCTTTTATATTCATGCTTTCAAAAAATTGACGGCCTCGCTTCGGCTCTTTGCTCTGGCTCCGGGACTCTATAAAGGGGATGTCACGCAAAACAAATTTGCGAAAACTTTTTCCTGAAACCAGTGATATTCCAGTTATAAATTATTTTCTATTCAGATTTTTTCAATTTCAATTGCTGTTGAAAATATTGATAAAATTTGAAGTATTTTTGTCCCTTGTTGGTCAGCCACTCAACAATCTACTGCTGAAATGCACAGACGTTACACATGAGACGGTACAAGTTGGTACTCTTGCCTTGCACTGACAGATTCACTTTATTAAAAAGATCAAAAAATATTTAAAAGGAATGCGACAAGACTGATATTGTAGGAGCTAAAATATTCGCCAGATCAGGTTTTCGTGGCTTTACCTAAACTTCAATTCCTTTTCGAAGCTCAAATATATTATTAAAAACTTTTTCACAAGAAAGCCATCTGACTTCCGTATGCAAAATCAATTTTTTTTGTTCAGCACCTAAATCTACACACAGTGTAAAAAATAAACGAATATTCAATGCACTTGCAACTCAAAGGTTGTCTGTTCGAATCCCTGATGAGCAGCCGTGAACTATCTTATACCTACTATATATGATGCATACACCAACAGCTGTGCATACACCAACTAATTTGATTCAATAGATTAACTTGGCAATCATTCAGAATCGTACATATTTCATCACTTCAAGAAAAAACTTCAAGCAAAACATCACGTCTTCAATAATGTCATTATTAGCCTCAAATCGAAGAGTATCTCTGTTGGATAGGTCTCGTCAAGCTAAATGGCTTCTAAAATTTTTCAATAAGCTGCTTCAAATTTTTTTAGCCATTTCATAAATTCTTTTAACAACAGATTATTTAATAAAAAACATTTTGTGGCCCATTGTACAGAGCTCTGCGGCCCACCAAACTTTAGAGCACATCACTTCTCTGCTTTGTATTTATTATTTCAAATTTTTTCGAATTTTAAAATATTTTTTTTCCAGAATAACCTTTGGCAGCGTCTACAACAAAAACAACATGGAAGCTTCGCTGAGAAGGTTTGACGCTCTGAAGAACAACCAAGCACCAGACCATGCAGACAAACACAGTAACGGCTCTGCTTCCGAAGGTGATGTTTGCTCCCATCTTTTACAAAATAAATATTTTTTATAGATTAAGTGGCTAATTTGGGTGCTATTCAAAGTATCATCTATGTGTGTTTTCTTTGATAATATTTGAGTGAATCTCATTATAATTTTTAAAGGTCTTTTTTGAATGATTTTTTTATTAGGATTTCTTTTTTTGGAATGAAGTAGATAGTCACTTCTAATTTATACTCTTTGAATATTTTACATACAAATTATTGAGCAAGATAAAAACTTTTAACGCATCAGTAAAAACATAACTATCAGCCAAGTCTTACATGTCTTACGTTCTTTCGTTTCCAACAATTTATATAATCTTCAAAACGGATATCATCCATATTAACACTTTCACTCTCAGACTGACTACTACTTACAAACACCAAGAACCAATTTCTATCTAAATAGTCCAATCTATGCAGGGCTCCAACTCTGGAACAGATTGCCATTGAATTTGAAGAATATACAGCAAACCCTTAATTTTGAGAAAATAATTAAACCACTCATAATTTCCAATCACTTTAATTAATTTTCTTTGTAAATCAATGAAAACATTTGTTATTATTAACAATTCTTTTAATTTGCGAATTTAATTAAGAAGTTCAAGTATTCTTTTTATTTTTCTAAGAGATCATATAAGCATTTATTTGCTTCGATTTCTAAATTTATTTGCTTGCAAATAAACGAATTGTTTGTTTGTTGAAAAAAAAGAAGATTTTATTAATTAATTTAATTTTTTTCTTCATTAGAGTGACGTTAAATCCCACCGCTTACATCTTTCCATCCCTTTATTCATCACTTCTTAATCAACACCACTTCACCATGATCATCATTATAATATTGAAGATCATTCTCATTCTCATCATTGTTAACATAATAATCATGATCATCACTATCACCACACTCCACAGAAGATGCTGATGATGGTGGCGACAAAGATGATGGTTTTGAAGGACCGAAGCCCATGCTGCCTTACAGTTCTATGTTCCTTCTCAGCTCTACAAACCCGTTAGCGTACTAATGCTTTTGCTATTTAATATAGGACAATAAACGATAAAATAAATCGGACCTCAGTAGATTTAGTTGAAAGAACATGTATTTAATCATTTTCTACGTGAAAATTATAATAATAATTGTAGAGATAAAATTATTATTGTTTTTATTATAAATTTACATAAACTACATTAGAAATTTTTATTATAACAATTTATCAACAAACTGCAAAAACAGTTTACGGAGATTCTGTCATTTCGTAGTAAACTTGCGCTACTTCGACCTCTTCATCATGATTGTTATATGTGCAAGCAGCATCGCCTTAGCGGCCGAAGACCCTGTCTTTGAGCACTCCACCCGAAACGAGATCCTCAACTACTTCGACTTTGTCTTTACTGGAGTCTTCACCGTTGAAATGCTACTCAAGGTTAAATTTTACCGCTTCTCAAACCTTCACATCACATTACCTCAACATTTACATCATTAACACTAATTTTGTTTTTTTGTTTTCATCCTCAGTAACATTTGATTTCGTAGCTTTAAAATTCATGATCACATAAAACGCCATCAATTAAACAAAACCAACATAACAATTTTCCTTTTAAACAGCTTAATCGAAGTAAGACTGTTAAGTATACCTTAAAATACCAGAAAGTTTAGACACCTTTTTTGTTTAAATCCTTTTTTTCTTTAGTTCGGACATTAATTTTAACAAAAAGTATTATGGTGAATAATAATAAAACTCGTTACTAATTATGAATAATTTAATTTGACTACGATTCGAAAGACTAATGAGCAAAGATTTTCAATATTTATTAATTTAGAAATTAATAGTTGAAAAATATCTATATTTTCGTACATAAAAAAAAGATTTGAAGTGTGTAATTATAATGGTATTTTACGGTAGTCTGCGTCACCCTCTTTCAGGTGATTAACCAAGGAATCCTCTTCCACCCTGGCTCCTACTGCAGAGACCTCTGGAACATTCTCGATGCCACCGTCGTCATCTGCGCTCTGGTCGCCTTCGCCTTTTCGTGAGTAGCTTATGAGCTTGATTCTGTGTTCTGATTGGTTCTCGTAATTCTTTGTATTGTAACTGTTAACTTTAGTTATACTTTCCTATTTTTTAGTACTCGATTTTATATAAAAAAATTTAAAAAATATTTTGATTAATTTGTATAGGAAAAGTGTGAACGGATAGAAGAGTAATTAACGACTTGTGTGAGTTTGACTCCCACCCAATCTAGTAACCAAACTAGACCTGCCAGCCGTATTTTTTTACTATTTTGGCTGGTTGACATGAAATATTTGGAAAATATTCCAAAAATCTTCTATTTTCTTTAAACTTACTATGCTGCTGAAGCCAATCAAGAACTTAAGCAGTAAAACACTTTTACAACACAGAGAACATTCGAAATTGGAGAAAAAAACTTTTATTTATTTTTAATTAGGAACTAAAATATAGCTTAAGCTGTTTCACGAATAAAAATAGTAAGTGTCGTTAATCCAACGATTGAAAATTTTGAAAAATAGTTAATCGTGTTTTAACGCAGTGTTTTTAGCATATTTGACATTAGTATAAAATAATATTTTAATATTTTTTCTCACAAATTTAATAGAAACTATTGAAGTTTAGTCAAATTTTATTGAAAAAAGTAATCCACATTTTAAATAAAAAAATGAATTCATAAGGATGAAAAATGTAAATGTCACACGTCTTATTTGAGCCAATTTTTCACTCAAGCAAATAGGTTTTTCTTAATAAGTTGGAACTAAAGAGACTTTTTTGCTAACAATGTGTTCTGACAAGCTGAATAGACGTTCACATGGAACTGTACTTGCAGGAGATGACAATTACTTTCTTGCTAGTTTTGCACGAGCTGGATATGATGCTCTATCTTGTTCAAACCAAAAAAAAATTTCAAAACCTACTTTAGATTCTATTCTATAAAGTAGAATTATTGACTTATTAATCATTGAGGTATCATTATCTTCAGAATCTTTTTGTAGTCTTTTGTTTGGTGAAGGCTGTATAGTTTTGAAGTTTTTCTTTTCTTCTACTAGTTTTTTCAACTCTTTCCACGTTACTTCTCTTTTATTTTTCAAAGACATTTAAATTTTTATTTCGGAGGTCTAATGATATAAATAACTTTTAACCTTAGAATATTCTTTATCATATTTTTATTATTTTATTTTTATGGTCTGTATTATTCACAGCATGATAGACGCAAGCCATGTTACAATGGTTCTGAGAACCATGGTTCTTATGCGCCGAGGCGCCACTCCACACGACGGCACTTTTGAGGTTATTTCAGTTCGTTATCGTTTCTTTGATGCTGTCAGTAGTAAGCAGAAGGTGCAAGGCAGTAAGAATGATATTGCCATAGTCAATTCGACTGAGAACCAAAGCAGAAGCCAATGTTCTCAGTGAGTCCTTGGTCAATAACCATCTTATGGATCGTATTTGGCGTAAAGAAGCAAAGCAGGTTTGAGTCATCTTGTTGATGTGTGCCGTCATGGTGAGTTCTTTGTCGAGATAAACTCTTAGGTTTCTGACAATTTCAGAAGGAATTATCTCGTTCTGACAAATGCAAACTGGATTTATGGGAGTGTGAATAGAGTTTCGACGGAATGAGAGCCAGATAACTTCAGTTTTGCTGGAGTCAAGTTTCAGTTGATTGGCACCCATCCAAGCAGCAATTTCATCAATGCATGATGAGATCTTTTCTTGCAGGTCAGCTTGATGACCTTTAATGCATTGACCGTAAATCTGGGTGTCATCAGCATACTGATGAAAAGTGAGCTCATGTCTAGCTGCTATTCTTTCTAAATCTCCAGTGTACAAAGAGAACAATAAAGGACCAAAGACTGAACCTTGGGGGACTCCTACAGTGGAAACCGACATTGTCGATTTTGTCCCACTACAGCGGATGTCAAAACATCTGTCATTTAAGTAGTCCCTAAACCATCCTAACGCAGAGTCGGAGAAACCATAGGAGATGTGCAGTCTTCGGAGCAGTGTTGCGTGATCTACCAGATCGAAAGCTGCTGATAGATCAAGCAAAACTAACAATGTAAGCTTACCGTCATCTGCTGCTCTAACGATGTCTGAAAAGACTTTGGTTATGGCAGTTCCTGTCGAATGATGACGACGGTAGGCTGACTGCAAGGGAGGGAAAAGATGAAATTCTGCGAGGTAGTTGACTACTCTGTGGAGAACTAATCTTTCCATGAGTTTTGACAACATCCTCAAGTTTGAAATAGGCATGTAGGACGACTTTTCAGTGGGTTTAAGACTTGGCTTCTTAAGCAGTGGCGTAATTTAGGCCGACTTGAAAGACTTCGGAACCCTGCCTGCCGAAAAAGACCTGTTGAATGAGCTCACTAAAAAAGAAGCAATTATTTCAGATATCTCCTTCAACAGCCATGAAGGAACCGGGTCATTCGAGCACTGCTTATTCGGAAGCCCTTGAATAGCCCTAACTACTTCTTCATCGTCAACAATGCTGAACCCATTCAAACTGAACCCATGCTTGCAAAATGAAAATGTTGGGTCATCTTGGGCATTGATTGACCTTCTCGCCAGCACAACTTTCTCTGTGAGGTGTGCGTGATAGTCATCAGCACTGATGCCTGAGACTGATGACGTCTTACTTCTGCCCGCGATGCTGTTGATGAGTTTCCAAGTATCAGCTGACTTCCCTTTGGACTGAGAAAGCTTCAAGTTCCAGAACTGTTCTCGCTTACGTCTGCACAGACTCTTGTAAACTTTCAACTGCTTGACCCAGGCAGTACGTGCTTGCTCATTTTTTGACTTACTGTAGCTTTTCTCAAGACTTCTCTTAAGCCGTTTAGAGGTGCGACACTCATGGTCAAACCAGGGGTCTGAAGGCCTCTGGTGCACTCTAACAGTCTTGAGAGGAATCAACTTATCGAGGATGCTAGTCAAAGTGGGGCTGTAGAGGTCAGCAGCTGAATCTACATCAAGGTCAGTGCTAGACGAGAGTGGAGACAATCGAACCTGTTGAGCAAACTCTGTTCTATCCAAGAGTTTCCAGCGTCTACTAGAAGTTTTTTTGTCACAGGAGGAGGCTTGACCAGTTAAAACTTGCAGAACAACAGTTTGTGGTCAGAGAAGCCTACTTCAATGCAGTCAACTTCAAGAGTCTTTCTCGAGGCAACAACATCAAGCCACCCTCCTTGACTATGGGTTGGTTGGTTGACTGATGACTGGAAACCATGAGAGCTCAGGTTATTCTGAAACGTCTGAGTATCGTTATCACTTAGATTTTCAAGGTGGAAGTTGAAATCTCCCAGGATTAATACTTCTTCAATGTATGTGGCCGAGGTGCTCATGATTTCATTGAAATCCTTGAAAAACACGCTAGAAGCATAACGTGTTCGATAAACAACTAAACCAATGACCGCCCTTGAACCAGAAGTGATTCTGACACAAAGATGCTCGAGACTTAAGAACTGAACTTCTGTGTCCAATGGTGCAACCTGGAATCCAGAGTCAGCCACGACTGCAACTCCCCCGTGGTTTGTATGCAGCGTGTTTACTGTATTGGAGAGTCTAGGTCTTGATCTTTCGACCATTGCCGTAGTCGGCTGATACAGACTGACTTGGCTCACCAGAAAGGCCCTGGATATTACCTGGACATTTTCTTTGTCTCACGTACCCTATATAAAGAAGCTATCTTGTAAATATATATCTCTCTCTTGTTTCTCCTTAACTCATAGCTCGTAATACTAGTGAGCAATCTTCTATTATGAGCATCCACCTCTCAGGGGTGACTCAAACTCTGCCAGCAAAAACCTGAATACCATCAAATCCCTGAGGGTCTTGCGGGTACTCAGACCACTCAAAACCATAAACCGGGTTCCAAAGTTGAAGGTCTGTGTGTGTGAGTGTGTGTGTGTGTTTGTGTGTGTGTGTGTGTGTGTGTGTGTGTGTGTGTGTGTGTGTGTGTGTGTGTGTGTGTGTGTGTGTGTGTGTGTGTGTGTGTGTGTGTGTGTGTGTGTGTGTGTGTGTGTGTGTGTGTGTGTGTGTGTGTGTGTGTGTGTGTGTGTGTGTGTGTGTGTGTGTGTGTGTGTGTGTGTGTGTGTGTGTGTGTGTGTGTGTGTGTGTGTGTGTGTGTGTGTGTGTGTGTGTGTGTGTGTGTGTGTGTGTGTGTGTGTGTGTGTGTGTGTGTGTGTGTGTGTGTGTGTGTGTGTGTGTGTGTGTGTGTGTGTGTGTGTGTGTGTGTGTGTGTGTGTGTGTGTGTGTGTGTGTGTGATTGTAAGTGTGCGTTTACATGAGCAGGATTCAACTTGACCACTAAAGCATCTAAGCACATGAAATTACGAGAGCACTCACACAGGCGGTGTTCGAGTGCGTGGTGAACTCACTAAAGAACGTCTCAAACATCATGATCGTCTACATGCTTTTCCAATTTATCTTCGCTGTCATCGCAGTACAGCTCTTCAAGGGCAAGTTCTTCTACTGCACCGATGATTCTAAGATTTTCCAGTCAGACTGCAGGTTATTATTTTATCATTTCTGGTGACGATGTCATGAATGTTGCTGAAATTAGTAGTAAAGCTGATTGTGTTCGATTTATTGTTTTATGTCGACAAAATTAAAATTATACTTTGCCAAACTTCCCATTGCTTTTTTTAGACTTTATACAGATTTTAATTTGTTTAATTATTCTTCTCCCATTCTTCAACTATGTTTTCACTTCTTCACTACCACCATTCCACCACCACTATCCCACCAACATCCTCTCACTTCCACCCTTTCACCATAACTTTTTCACGAACAAAATCTCACCACTACCACAGAGGTGAATACTTTGAGTACAAAATGGTGAGAGAAACCTACAAGGCAGAAGTGAAGGCTCGGGTGTGGGACAGGCGTGAGTTCAACTACGATGACGTCTCGCAGGCCATGCTGACTCTCTTTGCAGTACAAACGAGTGAAGGCTGGCCTCTGTGAGTCTTCTATCCTTCTCTTTCGAATTTGATCTTATTATTGTTTTTTCATTCAGCTATATTTTTATTAATTATCTTTTTTTTATAAAGCCATTTCAATTAATTTTTACTTTTATTGTTTACTTTTTCGAAATTCTTTGTATTGAATTATTCATCATCTTAGTGCATCAAACCTACTAATTTAACCTCAATATTACATTAATTCATACTTCTTGTTCCGAATAAAATTCTTTATCATCATCTTTTCAAAAAAAAAACATCTTTTCCATTATAAACAAGCATCATTATCACTATCTCATCTCTTTTGCAGCTTCTATTCCATCAACAACACACCAGAGTGCTGAGAAACTCAATCGACACAACCAACACTGACGAAGGACCCCAGCCTGGCAACCGCATGCACCTGGCCATCTTCTACATCATCTATTTCATCGTCTTCCCCTTCTTCTTCATCAATATTTTTGTCGCTCTCATCATCATCACTTTCCAGGAACAGGGTGAGCATGAGCTCGAAGACCAGGAGATGGATAAGAACCAGGTTGTTTTCATTTAAATAGTTCTATAAGTAAAAATAGAAATGTCTAGCATAATTTTATTGAATGCAGTTTGGTCTTGTTAAAATGCGTTTAATTTTCTATTATAGACTTATCAATTTATTCGTTGCACTATATTTTTTAAAATCTTTAAAAAGTGTGAAAAACTTATTATTGGAGAGTTTGAATAAACTGAACTTAATTACAAATTTCTAATTAAGTAAATTGAACATTTGGATAATTCTAGTGATAGAAAACCTATCACTAAAAAGAAAAACTAGTCTTCGGAAAACATAATTTAAAGAATAAACAGATATTATCATTAATCGTTTTTTGTGTCTTTTTTTCTTCTTCACATTCACATGATTTAACCCTAAAAGGAAAAAATGGATGAAGGATTTTTCGAAGATTCAAGCTGCATGCGAAATAAAGCCGGTGATACTGAATTGCGAAATCATTTCAGAACAGACAAAAATTGCAATATATCGGTTTCATATTATTGGGTGAACGGGTAGCCGAGTCGGTAACGTTACAAGGTTCAAGTGCAACCATTGCTCTATTAACCCAAAGGCGCAAATGAAAATATGCAGCCTAAATGGCTTGAAAGCCCGTTCGGGTAATACGCCACTATAATAATGCTGTTCATTATTATCATTAAAAATGAAAAAAAAAACAAAAAAACACAAGCTTCACTATAGACTAGTCAAGCATGTGCTTACAGCGTTTTGACTGACAAGACTTCATATATTTCAGGAAAAGAACAGTTAAGATTAATATTTTTTAATGTGTGTCTGAATGAAATTATAAGACTTAAAAAAAAGTATTTCAGAACTTTACAAACTTAGTGCCTATATTATCACTGAAAAAATTTAAATTTTTAAATCAAATTTAAACCCTGAACCTGAGAAATGCGTTGGTTTGGACTTTAACGAATGTTTTACCATGTAGGGAAAAGAAAGAGGTGTTCAAAAAATTTTAATACAATAATTTTTAAATGTTTGATACTTTTATTGTGCATCGCAAAAATTAAATCTTGTAACAAATTATTTAAATTCCAAAGTTATAAACTGTATTGGAACTGTAAAATAATTAGTTTTTTCTGTTTTACGACGAAATTTGATATCCAACATTCCTTAGCTGCGTGAAACCAGATGGTCGGGAAAATATAAAAGTATTTGTATCTACAGTTACAATCTTATGAAAATCGCATTGTGAATATTTGTTCAATTCATCATCTTCTGAATTTTCTTTTTCGTTCATTCTTATAGATTCCTCAATAATGTTACAAATATGTGTTTTTTAAACATTTTCATTTTCCACCGCTGCAAAAATAAAATCATTCGTATAATTTGATAATATGAAAATTTTATTCTTATTTTTACGTTATAAAAACAAACATAATAGGTCTAAATAATCATAATTTGTCTTTTTTCAACGGCACTGCAGCTTAGTCCGGCTGTAAAAAATAGAATTAAATTTTCTCTAATTTTTTTTTATCTCAATCTCTTTTCTCATATATTTGTATTTTTTATTCATTCAAATATTCTTCATCGTTTCGTTTTCAAATCTTCGACTCTAAGCGTGAGTTTTCATGAATTCTGTTTTGAAAAATCAATGTTTTTTAATTAATAATTTCTATTTTTAAAATCATTCAAATGGAAACAAATTTAATAGGTTCGATTTTATACTGGGGATGCAACAGACATGATGCCATATGAACAAGATCATCTTTTTAAAGGCATCTTTTTTTGTCAAAATGATCAACTAAGCAATCAACTGGAATTTAAAAATTCAAATTCGAGGTATTAATTTATAAAGTCAAAAATATAACTGACGAGTTTGATTAATCTAACAAGTTTTCATCATCACCCATTTTTATAATCTCCCTTTCTAATATTTGGCCTCGCCATAACAACTTCAAATATTATGTTAGAGGTTTTGACATTGACAATGGCTTTGTTATGCATTTTCATAATGCGCTAAGGCACGCAACTGAAGCGCCACTCACAAGACCTAAATCGTGTAACACCGCATAAAATACCCTAAGTATACACTAAGTTCACGGCTGGCTGAACAGGAATTCGAACTGGCGACCTTTAAGTTACAGGTCCTAACCACTCACCCGCCAACCCGCCAGCTAGCCAACCCGCTCGCCAGTACGGAGTATCAATGAAATAGAAACTTCCATACTTAGGAGTTTGTTGAAGAATACCTTTCAAAGAATCTAATCCTAATAACTTTTATTCCAGTTTTTTCACGTTTCCTATGTTTACACCAAATATGAAAACGGGAAAGTAAAATAAGAAATTAATTAGTCAATTCCAAATCATCGACTCCAAAACTTTAAAACGTCTTCTCAGAACATGATTAACACTAAAAATACAAGAAGTTTAATACAAAAATCAATTTGTTATGTCAAAAATAACCCCTTCCCATTCGCGATTAAAAAAACACAAAATGGGAGATGTTAAACTTTTATTCACTAGAAAAACTAATTTTTTGAAACTTTTATTTATTTTTTGCTTTTTTTATATTTTGATCTTTCTTGGTTGATACTTTCATTCATAATTTTTTTTAAACTTGTCGGCTGAAAAAACTCCAACCAAACATCTCGATTTCATTGTCACTTTTTTAGCCTCAAATTAAACGTAACCAATAAGAATAGCTCTGTTAGAAAAATCTCTAAATTCGTCAAATTGTGTGGCAAAATACGAGGACTTCTGTATTTTTTCAATAAACTGCTTTTCAATTTTTTGGACTATTTCATACATTCTTGAGCAAAAAGTTAATTAATAAGAAATTAAATTAGTCTAGAAAATGTATTTTATACAAAACATTTCGCGGCCATTGAGCAAAGAACCGAACAAAGCAGAACCACTCATGAATTCAACAAATTTTTTTGTGACACTCTTTGCATTGTTTCGATGATGATTCAACTGATAAAAAATAGTTTTTATGTGTTGGCTATTTTTCTTAATTTCGAAAACATTGTTTTTATAACATTTTTGTTACTGGTTCCAGCATAGCAGAATATTTTGCAAATGAACAAAACGACACCACAAATAATACAGTAATTTACTTTATTATATAAAAATGATTATAGGTAACTCATTTTCATTATGGTATTTGTGAGTATGTACTCAAACAACAAAAGTATTTACCAATATACCACTTAGTAAAATGTTTTTCCATTTATTTGACTTCAAATCTATATTCAGATTGTCCGCGTAATCTCCAGCATCTTTAACATTATTTTGAACATTTCCATTCTTTTTTTGAAGATTTTTCAATAAATCCAAAATATTTTGTATGTTTTAACTAGTTTTCATAGTTTCAAATGACTATTTTTTAAAACATGTTTGTTACTGGTTCTAGCATAGCAGAATATTTTGCAATTAAACAGAACGATACTACAAATAATTCATTAATACACTATATTATAGGAAAAAAGTTATAAGTAACTTATATTTCTTATGCTTTTTGTGAGTATGTACTCGAACAAAAAAGTTTTCAACAAGTTTTCAACAATTTACCACTAAAGTAAATGTTTTTCCAATTATAAAAGGAGGTGCAGCTGCCCTTCTTTCTTTTTCCTCCTTGGATACGCATATATAGAGAGGACTACTAATACCAGAGACTGAGAAATTAAGTTGCATGCCGGCGACTTTGTCTTTACATTAAAAAAAATAATAACAGTTTTATTTTAGTCGGGACTGGATACGCCAACAACGGATCTTATAATTTTTCTAACAATAAAATTAATCATTTGAATTTTTTTATAAAAAGAAACGCTAAAAATTTTTATAAAAACGACTTCAGCGCAATTTCTTGGTCAATCAATCTTTCAAAATTTTATTAGTTTTAATTATTTTTATAAAGTTTTTTTTCTCTCTATATTAAGAAATTTGTTCAACTGATTTCTTTTTGTAAAACTTCGATTATTTTATAATTCTACAATTGTTTTCGCTTGCGTTTAAATTTTCGCTTTAACTATGTACAAGGAATTGCTGGATACGTTTGTGAAGACAAGCCAGTGTGACTCTTCTATTCTCCACATTTCTGGTCTTGCATTCTTCGAAAAATGGCTCTAAAGTCTTGTTCCTACCATGGGAATGCCAAGTCTAAATAATGGAGGAAGGAAAAGAAGAAGCAGATATGGAAAACCCGAAAAGAGACATTGCAAGATGTTCCACTGTACGAGGATTTTTCTCACACCATGATAGATAATACACTCAATCCTCTATGCCAAAACGAGCAATCATCTACATGCGTCTGCAAAGGCCAAATGCCGCTTTCGTCGACTTCAAGAAGTTCTTCAGCTCAAGCCAGGCTCTGAATAGGAAATGGATACGAAGATCAACATTTTATTTTCGAGAGTGGTTCAAAAGATTTCGGAAACGGGTCGAGACTGGGAATCGAGTTGCAAGAACGGAACGAGATGGGAATCAAACTTCTGATTACCATCGGGAACGAAACGACACGGAAAAACAAATTTCGAAACCGGGAATGAAAACCTTTAGTTTTCAGATTTTAAGTAAGGGAAACCAGGGCAAGATGACTGTCAAATATTAATTTTGTTTTTTTATTTTATTTTGCCCCGAACTGCCCGAATATAAATGTTCGGTTTTATCGCCATGGATGAAAGCAGTTAATTAACAATGATTCGAGTAGTAAAGAAATAAAAAGGATGAAAAGAAACAAATAATCTTACTTATTTCCAGTGATGAGCAACTAACTAAATATTTTTTGTTTAACTATAACTATTATTCCACTAAAAATAATTAGTTTAACTAATAGATATAAACTAATTATTTTTGAAAAATACAGTAGTGTTTAATTTATACCCTCAATGAGAAACAAGAAAAAAATAAATTTGTCATCTTACCAGGCTTTTCATCTTGACTTATTTAAAAATTACCATAAAATCTTCATGATAAAATGTTAAATAGATGAAAACTAAAGCCTAAAAACAAAAAGAATAATAAAAGAAAAACCTTTTTCTTCACTAGAAACAGTGCATCGACTTCGTCATTAATGCCAGGCCAGTATCTCGCTACATGCCCAAGAACAAGAATTCCGTAAGGTTGGTGGCTTTGTCGGTTATAAATTTATGTATTTACTGGTTAAATCTTGCAAAAAAATATATATAAACATTAAGAAATATTTAAAATCCTTTAGATTATGCATATTATAAAATAAAGAATCTAAGTTAAAAGAAGTTGTCTTTCCACCAAGATTGCCGTATAATGAGTGCCTTAGGACTGAATATAATTCATGATGTTGACATCCTGTGTACTGAGGTATAGTCTAAACCGTATAGGCAGTGATGGGCAACTAACTAAATAGTTGTATTTAAACTATAACTATTTTTCAACTAATAGTTATAAATTTATTTTTGAGAATAGTTAACTAAACTATAAAAAAGTAGCTGAACTTTGCAAACTACTTTGCAACTATTTTTATATTCCCTTATTGACAGACAGAATCTGAAGCAGCATTAACACTGTAACATAAAAAGCCATATCCATTACTTTAAAATAACTCTCAGAAAAAAAGTTAAATACAATCAATCAAATAAATTTCTATAGCGCTCTTTAATCAAATTTAAGAGCGCTCGTAAATACATTTTTTAAACTGATATGTCTTCAGGTCCTTACGAAAGGTAAATAATGAATTAAAGGTAGTTAAATAAAGAGGTCATGAGTTCCAAATATATGGACCTGCATAATGGAAAGAACCTTTAGCAAAAGAGTTATTAATTGAAGGGATGAAATATTTATTTTGAGTGGATGATCATAAATAACATCTATGAGAGTGAGATATTTATGATTTAAGGTATATTGGGGATACTAGGGAGTTTTTTAATTTAAACATAAAAACACAGATTTTAAATATAATCCTAAATTTGACGGGGAGCCAATGTAATAAGATGAGAAAAGGTGTAATGTGGTGATAAATAGGAGTACGGCTAACGACTCTAGCTGCATAATTAAATACTTTATTTAATGGTTTTAAAGTACTTTCAGGTAAATTATAATAGAGTGAATACAATAGTCAATTCGAGATAAAACAAGTGCAGAGGCTAACATCTTTAAAAAAGCGTAATAATTGTCTAATACAACAGAAATACAAAAATAAGTTAATAACTCCCAGAAATAACACATTCATTTTGTTTTTAATGACCCTTATAATGAAAAAAACATGTTCCACAATTTTAATCAGTAAACTCAGTAATATTCTGATTTTAAAATACTTTCATAGACTTATATTGTCAGTTTATACAGTACAGTCATTAAATCCTAGACTGAAAAAACACAATCAGAACACAATCTTGTCCAGGGTTTCATCCAACAGCGGCGTGCACTCAAAACTTATGAAGCATCGCTAAAAATTCTTTCAACAGCAGCTGAACTGGGTAGTGTGGCAGGTTGTAGATAAACTGCAGAAAGAAAAAACAGAAAGGTGTGTAAAATGCTGAATTACTTTGCAGAATGTAAGTTTATACTTTATTTACAGAAAAAATGTCAATTTATTATTTTATTTTAATCTTCAAAAGTAATTTTTTGGATTTGAATGTGAATCTGAAAAATGTTTAGAAAGTGCTATTTTTTCTGAAAAAAATATAATAAAACTCTAACTCTAACCCTAACCCTAAATTGACGTGTATTCTGTAAAAAAAAGTATAAAATGACATTCGGCAAAGTAATTCACAATTTTACATATTTGCATTCCGCACCTTTCTGCTCTCTTCTTTCTTCTGTTTATATACAACCAGTGTGGCATTATTTTTGCGGAATATCTCTGCAACTACTCGATATGCTGACCAGAACACAAATTGCTTGGAAAATATACAAGGCACAGTTTTGTTAATTCGAGTCAAAGAAAATTATTTTGTGATGCTTCTTACCGAACAAACGGAACTTTAGCAAGACTGAGAGGGGAAAGTACCAGTATTGTGGTGATGGCAAAGTTTCGTAAGTTGGTAACCTGTAAGATAATAATTCAGTAACTTAGGGATCAAACATTAAATGTGTAAATCTGGTGGTAAGGGTTAAACGTCATGTGAAAGGTGCCAATAACAAAAAGAAAGTATTTCAACCCAGGATGTTAGCAAACTATACGGCTGGGAAGGAAAGAGTTGATCTGTGTAGTGATTTCTTTAAGCACATGGACCAAAAATAAGAGAAAAGAAATTGTGATTGAGTCTTTTCCCTAAATCAATCATTTCTTTCATTTGGTGGGCTGAGTCATCTAAAATTTCTACGTGAAATAGTAGCAGGTTTGTTAAGATCTATTGCTCGACTTCGTTTAAAAAGTCCAACTTCCACTACACCTCCATGCACAAAATACGATGGGTTTCAACACTTTATTCGTTCAACTTCACAAGGTCCCTGTGCTCATTTTAGTAAAAATACAAGAAAGAAGTTTATGAAATGTGATAAAAGGATGCACGAAATATGTTTTCAAAATGTGCACAATAAAAAAATGATGATGACTCTAAAATCAGAAGCCTGGAATTTATTTTAAAATTATAATAAAAGTTATGTTATTATCAAATGCTTTTCTCCAAGATTGTTCTTTTGTATGCAATATAATTTGTGTTTTGTTCAAATTTTATAATTTACTAATGAGAGTGACCCAATTTTCTACTTTTGAGAACATAAGTTTAAAATCTTTAAAAAGAAAAAATTGACTTTTTTGTTTGTTTATTTTCTAATTGAATCTAAATGGTTACGTGAAAAAAAAATATTTGTTGTATGTTGGCTAAAAAGGGTGTGGAAAAATAAAGGTTTAAAAAAAAGTTGAAGTCATAACCTTACTGTACAATGTACAGTCTGTACATACATACTGTATATTCTTAGTTGCTTTTAATATCATTAAGATTAGGGTTAGGGAGGGAGCATAATCATCGATTTCTAAATTTCAAAACGTCTACTTGAGACATGATTATCCTAACAATACAAGAAGTTTAAAAAAAAAATTTATAATGTAAAAAATGAGCCCTTTCCCACCCACGAATTTAAAAAAAAACAAGATAGGAGATGTTAAACCTTTTATTCACTAGAAAAACACATTTAACAAAAAAATAAAACTTTTTTGTTTGTTTTTTTAAAATATATTTAAATCTTTCATGGTTTTTAATTTTTTTTAAACTTCTTTATTATCAGTGAAAAGGGTTATCTTTTGATTTAAACAAGCATTTCAAGTCTTTTTTGCTTATTTCTATAAACCAGCTTTTTTACGATTTTTCCTTTAAAAAAACGTAGCTTTCTTTCTTTTACTCTTATTTTTAATTGTTGTTTTGCTTAACCCGTTGCTCTGAAGCTTCCGAAAGACGGGATCTGTCCATCTCTGGGCTGCTGGCTTTTTTATTTGATGATGGATCTACTGACTGAATTCAATTTACTCGTTTCTTTAGTCTATGGTTTACTTCACTACACTGTCTTTCCATTTCAATTTTGGAAGTTTGCTCGCTGATTGGGAATTCCAAAGGTAAGGTCTCTTCATCAATGTCTTAGTCTCTCTTTTGCCTATCTAAAACGTCTTGAGGAGAGACTGCATAATAATAATTAACTTATAGACTTACTTAAGTGCTCAACTGCTGTCAGAAGACACTAAACAGGCAAACACCACCAAAACAACTTGAAATAGGCAGGTTCCATAACTTCTCTTACTAGACAGGCTAGGCGATTGTTTATCTGTGTGTTCTGGCTTGAAAACTCAGATCACTGAAGTGGTGAATAAAAACTTTTGTTGAATTAATCTAATGATTTATTTTTTCTTGAAAACGCTGAGACTTGAGCCTAAATCTTTGATTTAGTTTTTTGGATGTGGGGGGTGGTTTATCAAAAGTACCAACTTCAAATATTAAATATTCTTGAAATCCCCTAGTGAACAATATTCCAAGTGGAGGTAACGAATTTCCAATTTTTCGATTTTTTTGTTTACTTATGCCCCGGGGGGGGGCATTGCCCCCCTAGTTCTAAAGATTGCCTGATCGAATTAGGAATTCCATGGTTTTTCTAAAAAATCCTAGGTATTCCGTCGATTTCCTTTTACTACACATTGCCTGTAACATATCAATATATCTGGAAGAAGTCAGTGGGTGTTAACCAATAGCTTATTGGCAGTAGACAGTATATTTTCAGCGTTGTGATATTTCGGGGTTGTTGAATAACATGTTTTGGCTTTTGAAGTTTTGAGGTAAAGCACCCAGGTTAAAATGAATAAGAAAATTTGTAAAAAATATTTTAAAAGTGATTTAATTTTTGTATAATTTTTATTATATTAGTTTTTATACATTTTAAATAAATATTTAAGCAGTTCAAGTTTACTGAAGATTAAGTCAGATACAATTATATACGCAGACAACCCTAACCCGTGCATTAAAATATTGTTTACAAAATTTAAATATAAATTTTCATAATATATAATTTATTCAAAAAAGTTAACAATTATTAAATTGAAATGAGTTATTTACAAACATTTGTAAAATTTATAATTTGCTAACCTACTTATCGCAGTTCTATTCATAGACACTTCCTTATAATAATAGTCGTCTGTTGAAACAACAAAAATTACAATCTTCAAGATAAATGCACCACGATATTACTGAATACATCACAAAAAATTTTGATATTGAATGGAATAAACGTAACACAATACCATGGTTAAAATCAAACATTTAATATAATAATACAATTTGCTATACTAAAAAGCATGAAAAATATTATTCATATGATCACAAAGGTTTTACATTTGGAAATTAGTTGTTTCCCCGGCTTTTGAGTACAGTATCATGGTGATGATTGTCTGCAATACTCTACTGCTCATGATGAAGGTACATCAATTAGAAATATACAAACACAAACACATGTTTGCCCTATATTTAGCAACCACCACGGATTTTCAAAGTTGTCAATTTAAAAAAAATATATACATTTAATAGATTTTGATTTGCAGATTGTAAATCTGTTTTTATTTATTCAATATTCCAAAATTATTCAGTTTTTAAACTCGAATAAATTGAACTTTTGAGAATTACGTACAGCGCTGTTTGGCCTGAATAAATATGCATTTCATGGACCTGACTTTGAGTCAAACTTTTTCACCTTAATTTTTCAATACCTCTCGTATATTGATGAAATTTTTTTAATGAATGAAAATTCAAATTAAAAACTTGAATTAAAAGCTTATTTTGACAACTGAAATGAAAAAGTAACTTTATAGTGCATTTGGGTTTCGTTCATGGCGCCAGTATGATCAATTTGAATGATTTTAATGTTTTTTTATTCTATTTAAGATATTTTAAAAAATTTAAGAATTTTATTTTTGACATGAAAAAAAGTAAAAATAAAAAGAAAAAATTGTATAAAATCCTAATCCTAAACCCTTTTCGAGTCTAAAGTTTAGAGGCATTTAGAGAGCCAAGAACGTCAGAAAATCATTTCAAAGTTAACTTTACAATTTTGATTTGAAATTTTAAAATTGTTATTTAGTTTTTATATGATTAAAATTATATTCATTAAGAAGAAAATTCATTTTTGAACCTTAAAATTATGAATTGACGTTAGTCAAAACATTAATAAGTTGAAGTTATTCAATTTTATACGATGACTATCATTCATACAAATTCCCCGGTTAAAGCTAATTAACATAGAACCGTGGTGGTTAGTACCCATATTTAGAAAATACTTAGATAGCAAAATCATTTAAACATTAATAATAGAAAACTATAAAGCATCTTTCAATAATTACTTCCAAACCTCTGCAGTATTACCAGTACCCCAAGGTTACCAGCATTGAAGACAAAAACGCTTACGACACTTACACGCATACCCTTGGAAACCTCAACATGATCTTCACAATGGCCTTCTTCATTGAGGCCATCTTCAAAATCACAGCCTTTGGCCCGAAAGTAACTATTACTTTTTAAAGATTTTATTTAGCGTTTAATAGTTTGAGCCAGTGTTATTTCAGTAACTAAAACTAAAACTGAAACTGAAATTATGGCATTAAGTTTTATTGTAACCGAAATAGAAATAATAAAAAAATTAAATAAAAAATATATAAATAAAAAAATATATATATAAAAAATATATAAATAAAAATGATAGATCTTCAAAATGAGAAAATAGTGACAAAATTGAAGTTTCCAAAATTGAAATGATTTTTCTAGCTTTGCAAAAGTTTAATATGTTGTTAATATTATTGAGACAAAAGCAGCCACCACATCTGAGACATTAATATCCATGCAATCGCAGCTGCACCATTATTTAATAGAAGTTTTTTTTACAATTCGAAACTTCTATTCTTGATAAGATCTACCCAACCAAGAACATCACTATTAGGTCATCTGACCCACCATTCATCAAATCTTACATAAAATCTCTCCATCGTTTGAAAAATCAACACATGCGCAAGGGCCATTTTCATCAAGCCACATCTATTCCCAATTGAATTTAAAACATAATCATCAATAAAAATCATTCAAAATTAAAAAATGGTAAGCGTGGAAGCAAAGCCATGTGAAAGACGGTCAACTAACTTAGAGGTAAGGGAGCATCATCTTCAACCAAAATTGCTCTTTTGTATTAAATGCGGATTCCCTCAACAATTACTTTGCTTCCACGTCTACAATATTATCTTTTGTTTATTCCCTATTTAAATCAACAGCACTATATAATCAAGATCATTTTAACCCAATCCCCTTATTCAATCTTTTCACCAAACAATGCCTTACTGGTAGTGGCTCCGATGACATCTCCAGCTTATAGCACCTTTGTTCATCATTACCCATTTGTTCTAATCTCCCTAATCTTTGGACTCATCATAAAAACTTCAAATGTAGTGTTGGAGATTTCGACATTGGAAATGGTGGCTTCGTTATTCATTTATATTGCATTTAATACTTATTTTAAGTACGGAGTATCGATAAAATAAAGATTTCCATACTTAGAAGTTTGCTGAAAAATCATTGTTAAAAAATCCAATCCCAATAACTGTTATTCCCGTTTTTCCTGTTCCCGATTTAAAAGTTGATTCCCGTTCCCGTCTTTTCCCGTTCCCGATTTGAATGTTGATTCCCGTTCTCGTTCCCGTCCCGAAAACCTATTCCCGGTTCCCGACTTTTCCCGTCCCGAAATTAATTTTTCTCGTCAGATCGGGTACCTGGTCCGACCTCTATTATAGATCCATTCATTCAACGTATTAAAAAACTCTATATTTTAGGTATCACTTTCACCGATACTCTTAACAGAGAACACACTCTCAAAAAATTCTCTCAAATTTTCATGCTAATAAAACCATCTGTTCCCATGGACTCTTTGGTGCCAAACTCTTTGACATCACTGAGTCCCTCATCATCTTTCACCTTAAATATGTAGCTCTTTCTTAGTCTGGTTTTGCTAATCAGCAGCAAATCAAGCAATTGCAATCACTCATAAAAAATCTAGTTAGACTTAAATATCTTCCCTTTCACTACCCATCTATCACTTTTATTGTTAACAATTTAGACACCAAACTATTTGTTAAAATCTCCACGAACGTTCTTCACTAAATTTTACCTTCTCTCAGAACATCTACACATAACTTAAGACCCCGTAAGCACAACTCGTTACACCAATATATGACACTTTTGAAGGAATCAATCAATTACAAATTATTTTATAGCGTCTTTTACGAAGCTAACAAAAGCCCTCAGCCATCACGTTTTGAACAAATAAGTCTTCAGACCTCGACGGAAAGTTATGAGTGACTTTGATGAAGTTGAGGAAGATGGTAAAGAATTCTATAAAAAAGACCGCAGTAAGAAAAAGAACGTTAACCAAAAGAGCGTTTAACTGAAAAACGAAAAGAACGCTTAAAAGTCGAAGATCCAAGACCAAATTTAAGTGGTTGTTTAATTAGGTTTTCAAGATATATTAGGGCAGTACAGTTATGAATTTTAAACATATTTAAGCATATTTCAAAAATCATTTTACATCTCATAGGTAACCAGTGTAGTAAAAGAAGATAAAGAAAAATATGAGAAAATTTCGGAGTACGAGCAACAAGACGAGCAGGACAAATGAAGACTTTATTTAGAAAAGCTAAAGTAGTATCAGGGAGGCCGTAGTATAGAGAGTTGCATTAATCAATCCTGGAGAAAACTAAAGAAGATACAAGAAGCTTCAAAATAGGATCGTTAAGAAAAGGAAGAAAACAAAACATTCCTCTTTCGTCTTCTGAAACATCTTATTCTATATTTTATATTTATAGTATCATCTTTGATTTGCATAGTTATTTTTTCATTTACATTAGAATGTAACAATTAACTTTTAGTAATGATATATATTTTATAATTTTTCATGTTTAAATTGTATTATGTTGCGCTTTTTCGATTTGATTTTTGGTTTTTGTTCACCTATTTTTGTATTTTTTTGTAACATGGCTTGTCAAACCGTGAGATTAAATAAAAATGAACAACGAGCACAGAGTGATCTTTAAAAATATTGGGTTAACCATCAGGCTACATATAGGAGGGGCATAAGTGAGCAAAAAATCGAAAATTGGAAATTCGTTACGTCCATTTGGAATATGGTTCACTAGGTCATTTCATGAATATTTAATATTGGAAGTTGGTACTTTTATTGAAATCCCTTCCCCCACACCCAAAAACAAAATAGAAGATTTAGGCTTAAGCCTCAGCGTTTTCAAGTAAAAAGAAATCATTAGATAATTAAATTCACTTAAATTTTACGATAATAGGGTTACCTAGTACTATACTTAATAATATTATAAATATTATAAACAAATATTTCTGCCGCCCACACTACACTGGGATTCAGCAGTGGCATGAATAAAGTTCTGCAATTGGTTGAAACGGATATAAAGATATATCAGGTTTTAAACAGTTTTATAGTAGAAATAAACGTTCATAGAAAAAATTCTAGTGTAGTTGGACATGCACTTGATATGTGTCTTCAGCTGGTGGCTCCCGAGCTCAGGCAAACCCTGGAACCGATTCAATGAGTTTCTCCTCTACCTTGAGCAAAGAATGGTATCCAGTGAGCTGTTTTTTAACAAAGACCACAAGCTTGCGTTTTTTTTCAAGACAAAAACAATTCTCATTCGTGACTTCAATGATCTCACTGGGTTCTCAAGCCAGAATCTACATTTTATCAATCGCCTAGCTCGTCTAGTCAGAGAAGTTATGGAACCTCCCTATTTCAAGTTGTTCTGGTGGTGTTTTCTTGCTTGGATGTGCACTTAGTGTCAGAAGCAGCAGTAGATTATTTTTATGCAGCCTCTTCTCAGGACTGTTTTAGTTAGACAAAAGATAGGCTAGGACATTGATGAAGAGGTCTCACCTACGGAGTACCCAATCAGTAAGCAGGTTTCTGAAAATCGATGACAACGTTCACAACCTCAGAATGGAAGAGCAATGTGGTGAGGTGAACCATAGACTAAATAAACTAGTCAATTAAATGCAGTCAGTAGATCCATCATCGTATGAAAGAGCCAGCAGCCTAGAGATGGAAAGATACCGTCTTTCGGAGGCTTCAGAGCAACGGGTCAAGCAAAAAAAGTAGTCAAAATTCAACTAAAATAAAAAAAAGAAAACCAAGTTATTTAACAAACAAAATATAAAAAAGCTGGTTCATAGAAAGAAGCGCAAAAGACTTGAGTTTTTATGTCTGTTAAAATCAAAAAATGATCCTTTCGCTGAAAATAAAAAAGTGTAAAAAAATTTAATTAATGAAAGTATTTACGATATATATGAAAAGTTAAAAAAAGTTTTGAAAAATTTGTTTTTTTTGTGAATAAATGTTTAACATCTCTCATTTTGTGATTTTTTTCAATCGAAGGGGGGGAGGAGTTATTTTTGACATAAAAAATTACTTTTTGTGTCAAACTTTTTGTATTGTTAGGGTTAATCATGTTCTAAGTGGATGTTTTGAAACTTTGAAATCAATAATTATGCCCCCCCCCCCAATTTAAATTTTTTTACAGAAAAAAGTTAAATTTATAATTTCTTACGATTTATTTTTATTTACCATGTGTTAGATATCTATAAAAGTGATTTTTCGGATCAGATTATAAATTATAATTTTTATAAAGTGCCATTTTCGGTAAATAAAAATAGACTCGACATTTTTTCAGTAAATAAAATTATACGTTGACATTTTCCCGAAACAGATAAAGTTGAACACACTATTCAAAAAATGGATTTACAAAAACTTTTGAAAACTGGCATATCAAATTGCTGAAAACTTAGGCATTGCACATGCTTTCAGTAAAAAAAGCAAGAAAGCTGAAAAAGACTGGTTAAACGCATTTTTGAAAAGGCACTCTTAATATATACCAGGCATCCAAAGCCAACCAGTTTAGGAAGTGCCAGTGGATTTAATCATTAAATTTAAATGAACCAAGTGTTGACATTTTTTCAACCATTCATAAAGAATAGATGCAGAGAAAATATGAAAAAAAAATAACTTTTTTATTTATAATTTTTTTTAAAATAATGAAATTAAAGTGCAGGAAAGGATAGCTGTATGTTGTTAGGATTATGGTTGGGGGTTAGGGTTGAGTTCAAAGTTGGAGGTATTATTGAATCTACCCAGGTAATTATATGATTTCAATCTCTTGTGAATTTGAAATATCTCTAATACTATTATTTTAATTTAAAGAAACTATAATAGGTTAACATTTAAAACATGACTACAACTAATACTCACTAAAAACGCACAAAACAAAAAAATTTTCATCATCAATATTCCAATATCTCAATCTATACTAAAATATACATTTTTCAAATAGAACCACACTGCGACACCACTTTCTCAGGTTTACTTCAAGGATTCATGGAATCTTTTCGACTTCATCACTGTTATAGGCAGCAGCATCGAAGTAGGTTTCTCTCACTTCGCACAGGACGTAGCCGAAGTTGGTTTTGTTTTAATATCAATATAGCGCTTCTTGAGATCATTCTAACTGGATAATTATAACCTTAACCAAACGAGATAAGGAAATGAAAATACCTTAGCAATTTAGCGTATAACTAGATAGTATAACGAAAAACGTGTTTAAATGGTTATTATCTACGCTAACTTTCGATTAACGCGTTAATCAATTAACGGTCGTTAAAATTTTTAATACCGTTAAATATTTAAAATATAAAAATATTTAACGCATTAAAAATGTTTAATGCACTTAGAATTATCCCAATTGAACTATTTTTTTGCTGTTTTGGTTACATTGTCAGGAAGTGAACTCAAACACTCATAATTTACTGTCAACAAACGAATGGGATAAATTGAATTTTATTGAACAACTTTTAATTTATTGAAGATTTGCAACAGAACTTCTAGGGGATGAAAAATACTTTAAATTTTCAATAGTGTTACTTGCAATTTGTCACTTTTCACAGAAGATAATCCAGCTCATGTCATTCGTTTCACACACAAAATTTTGTCCCAAAGTGGTGCAGAGAATGAATAATCAGAATATCCAATGGTCATAAATTTTCACATTATTAGACCCCTATTTAAAAAGTTAAAATGTTTTAAAAAAAATGGAAGAGTTAAAGAAACTATAAGAAGGAAAGAAAACCCCAAAAACTATACAGCCTCCACCAAACAAAAGACTACAACCATATGTAACTTCAGATTCTGAAGATGAAGATAACTCAATGATGACCAAGTCAATCATTAAACGTTTTAGAAAAGAATCTTAGGTAGGCTTTGAGAGTTGTTCTCTTGTTTGGTGGCAACAACACGAAGGGACATATCCGACTCTTGCGAAACTGGCAAGAAAGTACTTGTTCTCTCCTGCAATTCCAGTTCCATGTGAACATTTATTCAGCTTGTAAGGACACATAGTTAGAAAAAACAGAATCTTTTTAGATCCAACTAATGTTGAAAAACTCGTTTGCTTGAGTAAATGGCTCAAAAAGGATGTGTGATAATTGAATTTTTAATCATTTATGGATTCTTTTTTTTTTTATGTAGATTACTTTTTTTTTAATTCTGAAACAATATTTATTACATTTTTAAGAATTTAAAAAATAAACTATTTTGTACTAATTTCAAACATGCTAAAAATATCGAACGATTAACGGCGATTGAAATTTTTAATCATGGAACAGCTCTAATTATTAATAATACTTGATAATTATTAATAATACTTGATAATTATTAATAATGCTAGATAATTATTAATAATATTTGATAATTATTAATAATACTTGATAATTATTAATGATACTTGATCATTATTAATAATACTTGATCATTATTAATAATATTTGATCATTATTAATAATACTTGATCATTATTAATAATACTTGATCATTATTAATGATACTTGATAATTATTAATAATACTTGATAATTATTAATAAGTATTATAATACTTTATCGAAGCCTGATCATATTCTTATAAAATATAATTTATTAAACTGATACCTCGAAACAGCCTTCGACAATCAACATCGGCTTTCTGAGGCTCTTCAGGGCTGCCCGTCTCATCAAACTGCTCAGACAGGGCTATACCATCCGTATCCTTCTCTGGACCTTTGTGCAGTCCTTCAAGGTGCCTCTTAGCCACGCTCTTCTTGCATTCGTTCTGAACGATAATAAAATAATTGAAGATTATGTATTGTTTGGGACTGTAGTGCTTATTAGTCTTAGGCTTTTTTATTATACTCTTCATTTCATTTCATTAAAATTAAAAACTTTGCTATACATCAAAATACATTTTTAAAATACAAAAATCTGCTAAACATCATAGAAACACACTAGATTACGCAATAAAACAGCCAACAACAATGAAAGACCGCACAACAAAAAACTGAACACACTCCAACACAGGCCTTGCCTTACGTTATCTTGTTGATCGCCATGCTCTTCTTCATATACGCCATCATTGGAATGCAGGTGAGTGTTGTTGTTTTGGTTATTTGCAGTTCTACTATTTTCATTAAAAATAACTTATAAAATGTTGTAATGATATTTTTAAGAATGTTAATGAATGGAAAACCTTTCGGATCGAGCCATTCTAATCTCGTAACTCTGTTTAAAGTTTTTCTAAAATACTTCTATAAATTGATACTTATGAAACATTTAGTAATTAGAAGTTTTAAAAGTTTTACTTACAGAAGTTTAAACACAGAAAGAAAATTTAAAAAAAATAATATTTCAAGCTGACCTATGTTTTATAAGTACCCGCATTTAAAAAAGCAAACGTTAGATCATAAATAGGAGGGAAAGGTGTACACAATTGATCATTGCGTTTTTATCGAAGGCATTATTATTTTTTCAAATATGATGTGTTACCTGGATGACAATATAGGTGACCTCATTATATATCGTGATGGTGACATAATAATTTGTGGATAAAAAAATAAAGGTATTAATTTCAAGGGCTAAAAAGTAAATATTTTTTATTATTTAACGAACCAAGCTGTGCACAAAGTAGGCACAGCTGAAAATGAATGTTTTGCATGATTGATATATTATTCTATATTTTATCGTGTGTATCTATTATATTTCGTGTTAAAAATAAATCATGAAAGTTATGGCCAATACACCAATCATAGGCATAGACGTACACAATCGATCATCATATGTCCGTACACAGTCGATCATTGACAGTTTTTTTTATCAAATGCATTTTTTAAATAGTATATAAATGTTTTTTTTCAAGCTTTTTGAACCTATTATTGTTTAATTTATTATTATTGGATAACCATAACAACCACATATCACTACACTCCTTGGATTTTTGTAAGAATAATGGAATTGTTTTTTTGATTTTTCCTCCAAACTGCAGTCAGCGCATGCAACCGCTTAATGTTGCCGTTTATGGTCCATTCAAGCAAAATTACATTCGTTGAACTAAAACTTGAAACATCTATATTTTTTCGTTTATTTATTTTATAAAATGAGAATAAATTATGAAAAACTTGTGTCTACATAATAACAGTTTCCTAAAAAAGTTGAATGTTAAAATTTTTCTAAACCAGTATTCAATTGCAGTAATTTATGTGAGTATTTAATTTTTTAATAATACTTAATTTTATGTTTAGAAAACTTACAATTGTGGCACTTGTGGTAATGATCGACTGTGTACGTACTTGTGATTGACTGTGTGCACCAGCCGTACACAGTCGATCAATTTCGGGAGTCCACTTTGAACTCTATATGACTCAAAACCATTTCAACTAGATAAATGAGTAAAGTAGAAAATGAAGCCTCAATGATGAACGTTAAAATGAATATTTTATTAAAATTTTATCTTTTAAAAATTTTTAGTTATAAACATTTTTGTAACAACTGATCGACTGTGTACACCTTTCCTCTTTAATTTCACACATTAAAAAACCACACAGATTTTTGGGAATATAGCCTTGCAGACGGACACGGACATCAATAGACACAACAATTTCCGAACATTCGTTGATGGTCTCATGCTTCTTTTCAGGTCGTTTTTGTTTTGCTACCATTTGTGTCTTTAATGCTTTTGAACCTTTTGATCCTTTATACCTTCTATCGCATTCTTGTGTTATGGAATTAACTTTTTTGCAACCTCATGCTCTAGTAAGCCAGTTTGACAAAAAATTAGTCAAAAAGAAAGATGGAAATATTTATTTTAATATTTTAAAAAATAGTTGATTTTCAAATCGATAACTTAATTTGCGTGTTAATACATTTCTATTCACTAACTATTACAGTTAATAGAGCACGCATGTGTTTTTAATTTTTATATTTATGATTAATAAATATGATTATATCACTGTTATAACCGAAATAAATCTAGAATGCAATTTTTTTTCTAAAGTATTTGCATTATATTTATTTCATGTTCCGCGCACTGGTTGCTTCTTGGTATCTTCAGCGCTTATGGTTCCTTTTTCCATTTTTTTTCCAATACCTGTTATCGTTTCTTTTAATTATTAGTTATTGCTGAGGCATTTTCTTACAAATTTCGAAACCACTGATAATTATTCTGATAGTTTTTCTTAATTTCTTCAATTTAGACGATCTTTTAAAGACTGATTTACAAAATCCGGTTTGACTGGGTGTTGAAATGCTAACACTATCGAGTAGCTTTTTTTTCCAATTCTGGAAGCTTTTATTGTTGATACTCTTGCTGATGTGACAAAGTTCACGGAATCTTTACTCTAGTTATTTTTACTTTTAGATGGGCAAATGCATCATCATCATAATAACCATCATAATCATCATCATAATCACCAACATAATCATCATCATAATCACCATCATAATCATCATCATAATCACCATCATAATATCATCATAATCACCATCATAATCATCATCATCATTTTCACGTTTACTTTTTATAACTTCAGACTTCTCAGACTCCTTGTTACTATAATTAGATGAGAGATCGTTTGATAATTCTTTTTGCTTTCTTTTTACAAGTGGCGTAACCATCTCTTCTCAGACTTTTCACTTGTAGATATAGAGTTATTTATGTTCAGGGCCGCCGATCTGCTTCAATTCATGGGGGGGTGTCTTATCCAGCATTGATGATCCTGGGGGCGTCTTGGGGGTCTAGATCCTCCCTCCCCCCATCTAAAAACATTTTCAAACTTTTTTTCATACATATATTTATGTAAGCAAAGAATAGTTTTGTTTTAGACAGCTATCACTATAACTAGGCACATTCACAGTGTATTACTAAATAAACGTTCTGTTATTTTCCATGTTTGACGATTATGCTCGTATCAAAACTAGAGTTTAGAAATGTTTTTCTTCAAAAAGGTGGAAGGTCCACAAAGATCGCCACCCATGACCATACTTCTTTATCTTTTACGACATCAAAAAATTCGTCTAATGCGTGAAATTTTCTTCTTCTAACACATTATTTGTAGATTTTTAAAACACAGAAAAGTTTTTCTTGTATTACTATTACATATAACCTGACCTTCCTCTACCATTTACAAAAATGTTGTAGACCAGTGCTATATAAAATGATATTCATTGTATAAATTCATACTTGATAAATATAGGGGGAGGTCGCTCAAGATGAACTGGTTCCAAAGATGGAACGAGCTTATTTAAAGTTATGCGCTTTATAAATTAACAATTTTTTATATTTTTTATTTATGCATCCGTCTTATATGCACATTTGTATGTTTGTTTCGTTTCTATAAGTTGTCTCATTCAATTAGAATACTTGAAAAACTGATGTTTATGAGAATTGTTGAACAATTAGGAGATACAATTTTGCTTTTTTTTTATCAACTTTCGAAAGTATATAATTTCAATTTTTCATTAGTGATTAGATGATGCAATACAATTTTATTGTGTGCAAGTTGTACATTCAAAAATTGAGTGAATGGCCTGGTATGACCTAAAATGTGTCATAGTTGCCTAAAATGGAATACGAATAGTTCTCAAAAAATTAAATTTAGAAGGAGACTGTAGAAGTTGGTAAGTCTATATAATATATTCTCCAAAAAAAACAATTCGTTTATTTGCAAGCAAATAAATTTAGAAATCGAAGCAAATAAATGCTTGTATGATCTCTTAGAAAAATAAAAATAATACATGAACTTCTTAATTAAACTCACAAATTAAAAGAATTGTTAATAATATATAATATATTCTCTATACAGTCTATATAGTATATAGGCTATATAGAGTATATTTTTTACATAGACTATATATAGTATATATTTTATATAGACTATATAGAGTATATATTTATTTAGACTATAGAAAGTATATATTTTAGATAAACTAAAGAGAGTATTTATTTTGTATAAACTATTGAAAATTAATATAAAACAATAATTTACTTTATAACCGTTAGTATTCATTAGCTGTTACATCGGCTTTACACTTCATAGTCGAGATGAAATCTAGAAAGCCTAGAATTGAATTTGCCAAAGTAACCTAACAGCTAAATTTAATTTAGTTAAGTTAATTTTATTTAATGAAAATTCACATTAAATACAAACTGGTGTATTTTTTTTGATAACTAAACAAGTTTCGCGATAAATAAAACTTTCAAATTACATTTATCATTAAATAAAATTTAAATTCATCTTAGGGAACTAAGCATTCTATTTTGGGAACCCAGTTGCTCAAGATTGCATTTTTTAAAGTTCATGTTTAAAGTAAAAAAACTTGTTTTTCTTTTATTATTTATCTTTATGTTTGAGTTCACATAACTAGATAAGGTATCAATATAATGGCTAGATAAATGAAAATTATTTCTTATGCAATTGAGCTATGAGGCTACGTTGAAAAATCGTTCCGACTTGTGCAGCCTCCCCCTATATAGGGAAATTGATTTGTTAATACATATTTTATTGAATTTTATAAGAGTGACATATTTTCTTTAATTTTATTAGAGTAAAATATTTTCTTACATTTTATTAGAGTAACATACTTTCTTAAATTTTATTAGAGTGAAATACTTTCTTCAATTTTATTAGAGTAACATATTTTCTTAAATTTTATTAGAGTGACATATTTTTCCTCAAAAACTATATTTGGCAAGCGGTTCGGCTTAGATGGTAAGTCATTGGACCTGCAACTTAAAGGTCGCCAGTTCTAATCACTGTTCAGCCCACAGTGAGCTATCATATACCTAGTGTAATAGATGCGGTGTTTTATGATTTATGTAGTGTGAGTGGCGCCTCAGTTGCGTGCCTTGGCGCATTAGGAAAACGGATTATTTTAAAATTTATATTGTGTAGACTTGATTTTTATGCGAATTTTTTATTTTTCGCTCGTTTTATTCTATATAAAATATTCAATTTTCCATTTAAAAAATAATTAAACAATATAATTTTTTTAAACTTAAAAATTGCCGAAAAAAATCTCATTCAAATTCTAACCATAAATATCAGCATTCTTCCAAGCCCACAATTCTCACCACCAACGGTATTCTTCCAACCTCACATTACACTACTCAATCATTGTTCACATCAAACACCTCTAATTAAAATTATTTCCATAACTTTTTTTCTCTCTCGACAGATGTGCAACAGGAGAAAGTTGGCAGCAGATCATGTTGTCTTGCATGGCGGGCAAGCGGTGCGAGAGTGACAACGGCCCACCTCGTCACGACTGCGGCCTCGACATCGCCATTCCCTACTTCATATCCTTCATCTTCTTTTCTTCTTTTCTGGTGCTTTTCTTTTCTTTCTTTTCTATTCCTTTTTCAAGATTTTAGTTGCCAAATGAAACTGTTTTTTCATTTAAGATAAATTTATCTTTTTCATAGTAGTAGTAGTAGTAGTAGTAGTAGTAGTAGTAGTAGTAGTAGTAGTAGTAGTAGTAGTAGTAGTAGTAGTAGTAGTAGTAGTAGTAGTAGTAGTAGTAGTAGTAGTAGTAGTAGTAGTAGTAGTAGTAGTAGTAGTAGTAGTAGTAGTAGTAGTAGTAGTAGTAGTAGTAGTAGTAGTAGTAGTAGTAGTATTAGTATTAGTAGTAGTAGTAGTAGTAGTAGTAGTAGTAGTAGTAGTAGTAGTAGTAGTAGTAGTAGTAGTAGTAGTAGTAGTAGTAGTAGTAGTAGAAGAAGAAGTAGTAGTAGTATTAGTTACTTTGGTAATTAATTTCTATATTAAGTTAAAAATTACAATTTTAACTTCATTATTGAGGTTCCAACGGATTAAATGTTAGATGCCTAGTTATGCTTTTACTATGTACAACAAACCACAATACACAAACACAACACTAGGGTGGGTCATAAGTAGGCAAAAATAGAAAAAGTTGAAATTCGTTACGTCCACTTGGAACATGCTAACTAAGTTATTTCAGAAATATTTAATATTGGTGGTTGATACTTTTGATGTAACCCCCCCCCCTCCACACACAAAAAAGTTTTAGTCTTAAGCCTCAGCGTTTTCAAGTAAAAAGAAATCCTTAGATAGTTTAATTTACTCAATTTTCATGATTATAAGGTACTTAATATAATATAATATTACAAATATAAAAAAATGTTTGTGCCGCCCACACTACACTGGGCTTCAGAAGTGGCATGAATAAAGTTCTGCAATTGGCTTTACAAAGTTTTATGGTAGAAATAAACGTTTATGGATTTTTTTTGTTATAGTTGGACATGCTGGTGGCTTCTGAGCTCAGCCAAATCCTGGAACCGATTCAATGAGTGTCTTCTCTACCTTGAGCAAAGAATGGTATCCAGTGAGCTGTTTTTTAATAAAAACAGCAAGTTCGGGTTTTTTCAAGGCAACAGCAGTTCTTATTCACTACTTAAGTGATATCACGCCAGAACCCACAGATAAAAAATCGCCTAGCCTGTCTAGTCAGAGAAATTACGGAAATTCCCAATTTCAAGTGGTTCTGATGGTGTTTTTCTGCTTGGATGTGCACGTGGTGTCAGAGGCAGCAATTGAGCACTTGGAGTAAGTTTATAAGTTAGTTTTTGTTATGCAGCCCCATCTCAAGACGGTTTTAGATAGGCAAAAGAGAGACTAGAACATTGATAAAAAAGCCTTACCTATGAAGTACTCAATCAGTGGTCAGGCTTCTGAAATCGATGACACAACCTTGAAATGAAGAGGCATTGTGGTAAGGTGAACCATAGACTAACGAAACTGGTCAATTGAATGCAGACAGTAGATCCATCATTCTATAAAAAAGCTAGCAGCCTAGCGATGGACAGATCTCGTCTTTCAGAAAGATTGAAAGATGAAAAGTTGAAAAAGAAACTTTAAAAAAGTGTTTTTTTCTATTGAATAAAAAGTTTAACCTTTTCCATATTGTGTTTTTATTTTCAAACGCGGGTGTGGTTATTTGTGACACAAAAAATATTTTTTTATCAAACTTTTTTTAATGTTAGTGTTAACCATGACCTAAGTGGACGTTTTGAAATGTTTAAATCGATGATTATGCCCCTCCCCTAACAACACATTAAAAATTTATTTACCTCTGCCACCTCCTTCATTTCTAACTATCAGATGCTGAACCTCTTCGTGGCAGTGATCATGGACAACTTCGATTACCTCACAAGGGACTCCTCCATTCTTGGACCACACCACCTCGACGAGTTCATTCGAGTATGGGCCGATTACGACCCTGAAGCATCGTTAGTGCTTGTAAACGTCTCGGCATTTATCCACTAAATCAACGTTCACTAAATTGTTGTTCCTTGTCATTGTAATATTTCAATTGACTAAGAAAGAAGACGTTTACAGTTCTTTTTCTTCCACTTTTTAAACAATTTTGGACACATTATAGATTTTTCTTAGCTTGGTAAAGATTTGCCAGACTTCAATTGCTTTTTCATCTCTTGCTTCAACAAATATCACATGTAAGTTTGAAGTAAGAAGTAAAGTTAAAGTAATAAGTTCTGAAAATTCTACGAGAGCATTCTTACTGATCTCCTTATTTTCATCCACTAGCCTACTCGTTTTTTCTCAAAGCAATTAATTGTTTGACTTTTTTTATCATTGCATTAAAAGTACAATAAGTTATAGGTTTGCCGATGAAAGTGTTCAAAGAACGATTTAGCTAAGTTGACTTTTTTAACTCTCTAATAAAAAGCAGCTCTACAGCCTTTTTAGTGGAAAATATTTCAACAAGTAAACAGAACTCTGAAGTTACTTTTAGCTTGTTTTCTATAATATACGCTTCATCCGTTGTTCTTAAGCCGATCACAAGTGCTTACCATTGATGCCACTGATTTTAACTGAACTGAGAACATTAATAAAATATAGCTACTAGATTTTGATTACTCAATCTACAGACAGCGGATAGCGGTGACTGACATGTTTGACATGATGAAAAATATGGAGCCTCCAGTTGGCTTTGGGAAAAAATGCCCTTATCGATTAGCCTACCGGGTTAGATTTCTTTCATTTCTTTTATAATTTTCTCATATTTGAATTTTAATTCTTTCTATTCATACCAATAAAAAAATGTATTTTAAACATTATTCGAAGTTTTTAAACTTAAATTTATCTTAACAATTTATTTAAAATTTTATTCTTTTTTTTACTTTTTCAAAATGGACAAAAAACAGAAACTCATAAGAATGAACATGCCGGTAGACAACAATGGTACGGTTCATTTTTCCACAACTCTGTTCGCTTTGGTGAGAGAAGCTTTATCCATCAGAATGGGACCAGGTCAGTAAGGGGTTGAAGAAATTTTTTTTGTATTTTTCGAAGCAGTATATAATTTAACATAACGTATTTAGAAAAAAAAGTCTTCTGATCTGATCTGCGCCTGATGAGAACGATAATGATGAATGTATTAATATAATTGAGCGCTTGATAAGGTGATCGCGTCCGGAACTCACGTGAACTGGCTGATGAATTACAGAGGCCGAGATTAATGGAGTGGGAAAATGAATATGTGCAAAGTACATTGGAAAATGAAGATGTGAACAAAAAGATTGAAAAAAAACTATTGAGACATGGTAATACGAGCACACTTACTATACTTTCTACAATTACTTAGTAAACTCTCAAAAAACATGCATACACATACACATACACATACACATACACACACACACACACACACACACACACACCGTTCGGGACGAACAGGTTTTAGAGGGGATTGGTGTTATAATTGAGCACTTGATCAGGTGATCACGTGATCGCGAGAGAGCTAAGGTCGTCCGGAACTCAGGTGAACTGGCTGATGAATAACAGAGTTTCGAGTTTATAAGATTCTTTCTTATCAAATCCTTGCAGAGTTTCAACCTCATTATTGTATTTTGAGATTATAAAACAAAACGTAATTAAAACATTTTTGGAAAGATGAAAATTGTATTTGAGAATTCAAAATTATATACAACTAGATGTGAAACTTGCTGTTTTAAAATTTATGAAAAAAAAATAGATCAGGTTCATACCACATGAAATCATAAAATTCTGTTACTGATAAGCTTCTTTACAATCTGAAAATTCTTTTTTGAGAGTTCTAAAAAGAGAAATCGCTTTATCAAAACGTGATTCACGCAAAGATAATTACCTGGATAACAATACTAAGACAGAAAGATATTTCCAATAATTCTTTTAGTTACAGACCAATCTCACTAACAAAAGTTTTTCTGAGAGAATGGAGCAATATCGCTTATACCCAAGTCATGACAGACGAATATAAACACAGAGTATTTTCCGACTGTCAACATGGCTTCATAAGAAAACGCTTTGTGAAACCCAGCTCCTTCTCACCGTACAAGACATTGTCTCGAGCCTGGAAGAGATGACCAGATTGATTTTGTGCTATTTGACCCGAGTAGAGCCTTCGCCAAAGTGCCCCACAAAAGACTTTCCGTCAGATTAGACCATTATGGCATCCGCAAAACTTGCTGAAGGTCACAATAAACTTTTTTGGAACAGACAAGTCGATGAAGTCTCTAAGAAAGCCAACGACACTTGCTTTCTTGAGAAGAAACATCAACAGATGTCCGACTGAGATAAAAGCTCAATCCTTGTACGGCCAATCCTGGAATATGCATCAAACGCATGAGACCCATACATCGAAAAAAACATCTGCTAACTGGAAGCGGTACAACGAAGAGCTGCAATATTTGTAAAAAGTGACTACGAAAATACCAGCAGCACAGGTCAAATGCTCGCCAGCCTGTGGTGGAAATCTCTGCCAAACCAGCGTAGTGACTCCCGACGAGTACTCATGTACAAGGTTACCTAAAACTTCGTCGATAATCCTGCCAACACTTACCTCCTCCCACCTACTGTGAGCCATAAAAAAAGTGGAAGCCTATACTTCTAGGTTCTATTCTGCTAAACGTATGTGTAATTTGTTGCCTATTAGTAACTAGCTGCTAGTAGATATAAGCATAGTCAAATTGCTAGAACGTTTAAAAACTAGCTCAGTCACTCAAGGAAAACACACAAAAAACCCTTTAACACGAGTAACAACACAACAGCAACAACGATTGCAAAAACAAAAAACATTTTCAAAAAAACAAAAAGTTAACATCAACGCCATCAGCATTTACTGAAAATTATCAAATTCATCACAACAACAAATACAACTTCATGTACAAAAGACCATCTCAAGACTGACCTTGTCGTTCTATAATTAACTTTTTTATCTGTTTAATCTTTCTCTAGTTACTTGTTATTCAAAAACTTTGTTGATTTGCGTCAATGTTCGATAAGAGCCCTGCACAATTTTGGACGAAGAAGATACACGTGTCATATAGAGTAGAATACTTATGAGCGTGTCTTATAGTAATGAGTAACAATAGGGGTTCAGCTGGAGAGTTAAAGTTTATTTATTGCATTTTTTATTAAAAAAATACTCATAATCTTCATAGTTTCGTAGACTAATGAATTAAATATTATCAACAGTAATCGAGTATTTACAGTCCACTGGTGTGGACGCGGAATTTAAAATGTTTGGGTTGACTTAGATGGTAAATTCGTTGGACCTGCAACTTAAAGGTCGCCAGTTCGAATCTCTGTTGAGCCAACCATGAGCTATCATATACTATCGTATATGATATACACGGTGTATATAATGCGGTGTTTTACGACGTATGTCGTGTGAGAGGCGCCTCAGTTGCGTGCCTTGGCCCATTTTTTAATTAAAACACTCGTTTTAAGATTACATTTTTGGAAATAAAAAGAAATATATGAAAAAAACATAATGTTTTTATTTATTTTTAACAATTAATAAAATGTATTTGAAATAAAAAAAAGAAAAATATTTATTTTCAAAATACTTCTAATAATTTTTTTTCATTAGCCGATGAGATGAACAAGAACGATGACGCTTTGAAGGAAACAGTAAAGAAACTTTGGCCCATTGAAGCCAAAAAGATGCTCCATTTGCTGGTGCCTGCCAACGAAGGTGCTTTCAGACATTCAAATAAATTTTCTCTCTTTATTAAGCTAATCTTTTTCAAGAAAAATTGTGTACATGATTATTTTTAATATTTTCCTATATGAAACAGAACTCAGCCACAACCGCATGACGGTAGGGAAGATCTACGCAGGTCTCTTGATCGCCGAAAATTGGAAAGCTTTCAAGAGCAACAAGAGTGCTGGTGGAATGGTCAGTTCAGGAAGGGTGTGTGATGCCAAGGTGGTAAAGTTGTTGTGGTGCTGTAATCAAAAGTTTTGATAGTCGTAGGGTGTTGTAGCATAGAGTGGTATAAGAAAAATATTATTTAAAAAACAATTTATATAAAATTCAACTCTAAAACTATCAGATAAAAAGTTACTAAATTAATATATAAACTCGTGTAACCTAATAGAAAACTACAGTTATTAACCCTGGAACGACGGCTGGAGTAGAATTCTAACCCACAGACATTTTAAGTGCATACAGAAAATGATAAAATTCTATATTAATTTAATATTGCTAATATCGTCAACAAAACAATCTGTGATTGGCTAGTGTACTTAACAGTTTTTGGAAGTCACACATGCACATACTTAACAGGTTTTGAAATTGAGAAAAATTTTCTCGAGCTTATAAAAGTGCTATTTAACCGCTTTTGGAAATCCAACTTTCGGTTAACATGCTAATAAGACTAATAAGCTAATAGGTATGATAACTCGTTTTTCTTAAATTTGTACTTAAACAGATTTTGGAACTCACCTCTTCAATTGCAATAGTTTCTTTTACATTTTTAAATAAAAAAATAAAATAATATTAGATAATAATTTCAAATATACTAAAAAATGTGTTAAAACACGATTAACATTCGATTACAATTTTAAATCGTTCGATTAACGCGATTAATATTTTAAATCTTGGAACAGAATATAATGCTATATTCAAACATTATAATCATATGCTATAAAATATCATTAGATGGCCTGAGCTCCCTCATGTTTCAGACAACTCGGCGCCTATGCATATACTACTACCGATTGTTTAAAATATGGAAAACAGACGATTCAGTGCAAAGGAAGTTGAAACATTAACTTTTGAAGAAAGCAGCAAGATTTACAGTGAAGAAACTAGCAACGAGGATGACATTGGAAATAAGCGACAGTCAATTCTAGGGGTGCTAGGACTGTCTCTGCGTGCGCAGATGGCTGACGAAACGGATCTTGGCACGGAATGTATGGGAACAGGAAAAAAAGAACATGTAAGACGTTTCCATGATAGTTGATAGCACGGGCTTTTCAGGTTCGCTTCTTTTTTTCTGAGGTGGTGATCCTGTTTGTCTTGCATGTTTTGATGACATGGAGTCGTGTCTTCAAATGCTGATAGAATTGTCAATTCTGATAATTGAGCAGCGGCTTAAGGTAAAGATGGTGCATTTATTTAAAAATGTGGAAACATATCTTGGAAAAGTAAACATGAATATTCAATCACAGTTTGGCATAGGAAGAATAATTTAATAATGTTGAGCCAAGTCTATTTCGATTTTCTTTACGAAATGTTGAAAGTCCTAAAAAAGCTCTCCAGTAGTTCATTCGAGACTCTAAAATTGAAGAAAAATTGAATTGAACAAACAGTGAAACTGAAAAATTGTAAAAGGCTATTATTTAGTCGTTAATTTGTTTTATTTTAGTCACATATTTATAAATAAATGTGATAACAATATTTCAGGCAATCTGTAGAAAAAAAGATTTCATTTGCAGGCAACCCATAGTTTTACACCTTGTCTGTAACATATATTTTTACTCCAGCCGTTCTTGGTTAATGAAAGAATATCGCTTTCTTTCCAGGGTTAATCTAGTTTTGGTATATTGAGTGATAAAAAAATCATGAAATATTTTCAGATGTATGACAAGAATGGAGAAAAAGAGGTAGGTGCAAAAAGAGCTTGCATTGCATGTATAGTGAAACACTCAATAAAAAGTCCTGAATAATTTATGAAAATCCAATGGCCATTCCATGCCTCAAATAGATGGTTTTTGAATGACCGCTTCATTCGAAGACTATTATGAAAAAAATCCATTAGACTAAGTAGCAAGAACTAGAGAGGAATGACAAAGATACGTCAGTTATGGGAAAGAATTTTTAAATAATTGTTAAAAGGCGGACAGTGAATTTTTTATAACTTACTTTTGTCATTTTGAAAAAGTGTTATCTCTGCAGTTTTTTTAATAATTTTGAGAAAGATAACGTGTTTATTTTTTAGATCTGACTACATAAATCTGAAAAGTTGGAAAATCGTTACGTCCATTTGGAATATGGTTCACTAGGTTATTTCATGAATATTCAATATTGGAAGTAGGTACTTTTGATGAAACCCCCCCACCACAACCAAAAAACTAAATCGAAGACTTATGCTTAAGCTTCAGAGTTTTCAAGTAAAAAGAAATCATTAGAAAATTTAATTTACTCAAATTTTACGAAAATACATAAAATAATGTATTATTTAAAATATTATTAACAAATATTTGTGCCGCCTACACTACACTGGGCTTAAGCAGTGGCATGAATGAAGTTTTGCAATTGGTTGAAACGGATATGAGGATATATCAGGTTTTACAAAGTTTTATGGTGGAAATAAATTTTCATAGAAAAAATAAAAGTGTAGTTGGACATGCACTTGACATGTATCTTCGGCTGGTGGCTTTTGAGCTCAGCTAAACCCTGGAACCGATTCAATGAGTTTCAACATGTGGACTGTTTTTTTACGAAAACAACAAATTCAGAATTTTTTCAAGGCAACAACAATTCTCATAGACCACTTTATTTATCTCACTGAGTTATCAAGCCAAAACTCAAATATAAACAATCGCCTAGGCTGTCTAGTAAGAGAAGTTATGGAACCTCCCTATTTCAATTTGTTCTGGTGGTGTTTTTTGGCTTGTTTGTGCACGTGGTGTCAGAGGCAGCAATTGAGCACTCTTGAATTTGAAGAAGAGCGCTATAGAAATCTATTTGATTGATTGATTGATTGAGCTCTTGGAGTTAGTTTATATGTTAATTATTATTATGCAGCCCCATCTCAAGACGGTTTTAGATAGAAAAAAGAGAGACTAGAAAATTGATGAAGAGGTCTTGCCTTTGGAGTACCCAATCAGTGAGCAGGCTTCTGAAAATCGATGACACTCTTGTTCACAACCTTAGAATGGATAAGCAGTGTGGTAAGGTGAACCATAGACTAAAGAAACTAGTAAATTGAATGCAGTCAGTAGATCCATCATCCTATAACAAATCCAGCAGCCTAGAGAAGGACAGATCTCGTCTTTCGGAGGTTTCAAAGCAACGGGTCAAGTAAAAAAACAGTCAAAACTCAACTAGAGTAAAGAAAAAGAAACTACGCTTTTTTTAAACGTTAAAACATAAAAAAAGATGGTTTTTAGAAAGAAGCGAAAAAGACTTAAACTTTTATGTCTGTTTTAATTAAAAAATAATCTTTCACTGAAAATGAAAAAGTTTAAAAAATTTTAATAAATGAAAGTATCAACCAAGAAAGATAAAAAAATATATAAAAACAAACAAAAAATGTTTACAAAGTTTGAAAAAATGTGTTTTTCTAGTTAATAAAATGTTTGACATCTTGTGTTTTTTTCAATAGCGGGTGGGGGGGTTATTTTAGACGTAAAAAATTATTTGTTATTTCAAACTTCTTGTATTGTTAGTGTTCATCATGTTCTAAGTAGACGTTTTGAAATTTTAAAATCGATGAATATGCCCCCTCCCTAATATAAGGTTGATTAATAAAAATGTATAGGTATAAAAGTGTATTAGTTTGAATAAGAATAATATATATATCAATTCGAATAAAGAAATATTTCATCAAATATTAATTTAAAATTAAAGCTATTTATATTTTTGTTGCCGAAAACTTTTAATCAATAACGTTTTTGCGAGTGACGGTCTAGACGGATTTTTCAATTTAAATTTAATTTAACTTAATTCAAGAAGAATACAAAAAACATTTTTATATTTTATTAATTAAATAAACAAGTAAAATCAAAACATGTATTTTATAAAAATATGTCAGATGTTTGAAAAAGCATATTTAAATTAAAATAAACTGTTAGGGATTTGTGTCCTAAGTTTTAGGCCCATCGCCTTCCTTTGATAATACCTATCGCATAGAAATGCCTATCTATATATGCCATTCATTTATATCATTCAAAAATGATTATCAGCATTCAAACTAGAACCTGGAACGCCTAATGTATTCTAAAAAAATTCACATGCACCACCAGCAGAGACCAAGTCTGCTACAAAAGATCTTCGACCTAAAATCCCTCAGAGGCTCAACTGAGAACCTCGCCGGTCTTGACCCACTTAAAAAACTCTCTAGCTATGCGTAAGGGTTATATTTCATGAAACGCTATGCAATCAATATTCTAGAAAGAAAATAATTATCTATTCATTATTATTCATTCTTTGCACAATTTTTTCATGAAAAACTTACGATTACTTTAAAAGTCTTAAATTCCTTTCATTCTTCTCCACTCAACAGCACATTGTAATTGAAGTCTTTTTTCTACTCCAGAATCAAAGAAGCACAAGAAAATGACTCTCACAACGACTATAACATGACAACGAACAACAATTATAATGTTAATAACTTTAACCACTTTAACAACAATGAAAAACTCAGTGATAAAATGCAGTTTGACTACGCTGAAGTGAGTTTATTAATTAGTATAAATTAGTTAAATAATAATAATAATATATAAATTTTTTCCATAAATTTTATTTTAAACAATTCCAATAAAAAATCTTATTTAGTCAAATGCAATAAAAAATCTAATTTAGTCAAATGCAATAAAATGCTCATAGTATACACAATCCTAGAATGCAAATAAATAGAGAATAAGGGAAAAAATTGAAAAAAATGTATGTCTAATTTTTTAATGCTTAAAACTAACTGAACAATATCTCATTATAATTTAATAATATTAGCTTTGTGCTCAACAGGCTTAAAAACTTCGTAATTTTAATTGTTTTCTAGAAAGACAATGTCACGCATGCGATGGATTTTAATAACACTAGCCGACAAATTGAGAAAAAAAATCACGTAAATGAAATATAGGTAGGTGATTTTCCATATATTTTGTGTGCTGAATCTGAATATACAATCCGTTTTTGTTAGAGCTGTGCTTTAATCTAAGTTAACTTTCGATTAACGCGTTAATTAATTAATTAGTTAAATATTTTAACGCCGTTAAATATTTTAACGAATAAAAAAAATTTAACGCATTTAAAAATTGTAATGCATTTACTTTTATCAAAATTGAACTGTATTAGCTATGTTGGCTACATTTACAGCAAGTGAACACAAACACTCTTAATTTACTGTCAAAATACGAATGGAAAAAAGTGAATTTTCTCAAAAAACTTCAAAAGATGATTCAGCTTATGTTATTTGTTTCGAAGTAAAAATGTTTTTCTAAACTGAAGAAGAGAAAGATTAATCAAAATATCCAATCGTTAAAAATTGCCCTCGATTTAAAAACTTAAAATCTCTTCTATTGCATACGCTCTCAATCCATTACTTGATGATTTTATTAGCTTTATTCAGTTCAGGGATTACTATTATGAGCTAAATCAATTTTCTCTTCTGTTTCTTGGAGTAGAGGTCAAAGCTGATATACATATTTGTTCTCCCCAGATCTAGTGTGATGGCCAAGATCATCTATACAAAAAATCTTAAAATCTTTTTTTTTAGTTTAACATTTCAGCTTATTGCACAATAATTGACATCACTCGGCCACTTTAACTATTTTATTTTTTATATTTATCCTGAACCTGATTCACGTGTGTTAATGGTAAATCTGCTCCACAAACTGATCTACAGCTTATTCTTCAGTTAGAAAGTTATGGTATATAATATTTTCTAGGCCTCAAGTGTCAGCGGAGATGAAGTCAGCCATGGTTACAATTATTGACATAACCACGTAGATAATCTTCATCACCCAGCCTTACATCCTGCTCAACTTCAAAAAGAGTTATGTGACCTTGGTCAGAATACATGAGAAACTTTTTCACAGTATTAGATATACTTCAAAGATTCTTTAAAAAGAGTCCTGACACATAGGACTGCGATTGTGACAAGGATTTTTTTGTTGGTCAGAGAAAAGCCATATTAAATATTTGTATGAAATTTCACCTAGTTTATTCTTATAATAAAAAAAAGGCAGTACGAAATCTAGATGTTCAAAAACTGTATATTAATTTTTATTTGGATCTTTATAAATGAAAAAAAACACCTCATCAGTACTTTCTGTTTTGAATCTCATTCAGTGTTATGCAATTAAGCAATAATTTTTTTCATAATTTTTGTTATACTCTATCGATTAAAATTTGTTAAATAAGATTAACATGACTTACACTTTAAAATCTGTTCACAGTTCATGAATTTACCACTTGAACAACAAATGCTACTGCAACAACAACAAATGCTGCAACATCAACTAGACCAACAACAACTTCAACAACAAAACTCATTCCCAACCATCAACTTGACGGTATTTTCTATGCCTATTTAAAACGCGTTTCAAATTTTTCATTTGAAAATTTATTTCAAATTATTTCAAAAGGTTATTAAGGTAATAGAATTTTGGATTAATATAGGGGAGACCGGGGCTGTATGTTACACTTTTTACAAATGTTATCAGTTTGTTATTTTTTCAACAGTTATTATGAAACTTGTTGTATATACTAAGAATTCTATTAGTCCTAAGATAAAACACAAAAAACTGGTTTGTTATTTAAATTTTGGGAAAGTCCTACCCAGAATGGATGATCTTGAGGGATCAGGACCCTTCTCTTCCCAATTAATTTTTTTTGAACTTCTGTTTTGATACGAATAGTTAAGTAAGCAAACAATAGTTTTGTTTTAGACAGCTATCACTATAACTAAACATACTCACAATGTATTACTATAAAAATTTTTTGTTTTATGTTTGAGGATTATGCTCGTATCAAAGCAAGAGTTTTAAAAATGTTTATAATGAAAAATGTGGGGAGTCCACATTGAGACACTACCAAAAAGTGGGAGGGTTTCAAGTGTAAAATATGCATTTAAAAGAAAATAAACACATTAATTGATTGAGATTTGTTAAAGTCGATAACTAAAGCCAGCTTATCGAGAAAAAACATTAATGTTTGCCCGGTTGAAGCTGGTGGCTCGGCTCAGACTTGTAGCCTCATGAGTTTGAATTGAGAGGAAACTATTTCATGTAAAAAATGACTAAAACCAATCAGCACCTGCCTTTTGAGCCTTATTCAATTTTTCAAAAACCTGATTTTGTTTTTACAGCATATTGATTTACAAACTTTTTACATTTTTGGTGGAAGACCATGATACAGTTGAGCTTCTGTATAAACTAAGTCCGCTATTTCCCGCTCCTGCTTAGAAGTAAAATTTTTTCGACTGTGTACATTTTCAACGGCAAAGTATTTTCGTTTGTTAAACTCTTCTTATGGATTTGGTAAAGTATCATGAAGTTCAAACCGTTTCAGGCAGAATAACTTCGGATTGAACGTCGAGTTTTCTTGACAGTCTCTTCTTCATGGTTTGAAACAGCTGGTTTCATGTGAATCTGACAATTTTTTCGCGTGTAATTTATTATATTACTTGAAATTAGCAAAATAACTTAGACTGCTTGGGATGTCGTTGAACAGTTTGTAACAAACAACCCCAATATACTTGTAACAAACAACCCCAATATACTTGTAACAAACAACCTCAATATACTTGTAACAAACAACCCCAATATACTTGTAAAAAACAGTCCTAATATCATGGAACTCATTTGAAAATTTCTATTAAATAAACGCCGTTACTTAAAGCATGAAACATGATTTAGGTATTTTCATAAAAGGTTGTTTTAAAAATGTAAAAAAAGTTTTTCAAAAAGAAAAAAGTTATAAAATGTTTAAGAACACGAATACAGCAACTTTTTTTTCCATAGAAGATGAAGGTTGAACCAAGGATTATTAATATTGAAAAAAAATACTTTTCCATTTTTATTATAGGAGTTATTAACATGCAACCCCTGTAACATACAGCCCCGGTTTACCCTACTAGGGCATTTCAACTGTTTCATGTTTTAAATTTAGTTAAAAGTGTTTGATAAACGTCCTTCAAGTGTAACCACTTTTCTATCAGGATATGAGTGTTTAGCAATAAGTAGGTAACCTACAATTTAGGTTTATGGTGTTCATTTTTTAAAATTTTATTTTTGTATTTGATGTTTAAAAACTCAAAAATAAGTTTACAATTTCAATTTCATGAAATAAAATTATAATTTAATGCATTTTACGACCAACATGTTTTACAAACCCCTTACAGCCTATGCATAACTATAACCAAGTAAACAACGATATGCAACAAGAGCCAAACAACAACAACATTAATAAAAATGATTTTATGAAAAATCAAAATAATTTCACAAATCCCAACAACACTGAAGCCATAAATTCACAACAACAACAAAATCTACAGCAACAAATTTCAGACGAATTCAAATCAAAAAACACAAAGATTGATCGTTACCACACACCAATTGATCCTTTCCAAGAACACACGCCAAGAAGAAAAAAACACAAACAGCAGTCTGTTGACTCTGCCACTACTCCAACCCATCCCACTTCACTCAGTAACGACGACGAAGAGGTTGTCATTCGAGCAGTTGACGCTTCTTTCAGCAAGTCGATTGGATCCCTCTTCTCGAATCTCAACAAATCTATGGCCAGTGCCTTTTCAAGCCTCGTTCCCACGCAGTCCTACAGCCCCAAAAACCATTCTCTCGACAACACTCAAGGCCATTCTGGTGTTACTGTTGTCACCACTACTACCACACTAGCTTCCACTGCTCCCGTTGGATCTGATCAACAATTGCTTAATATGCAGCAGCTGATGCAACAACAACAACAACAGTTCCAAAATCAACAATATCCACTGTTGCAACTTCAAGATTATAACTACCCACAACAACAACAACTACAACAACAAGATTTCAATATGAAGCCACAGAACGATCCACAGCAGCTTATTTTTCTGCAACAACAATACATGCAACAGCAACAATTACAGCTCTCAGAAAACCAACAATATTTTCATGAACAGCAACAACAAAAGCAACAAAATCAACAGTCTTTCCAACAGCAGCAACATCGGCAGCAACGGTGGACGCAAGGACGTTTCATTCGGTCCCTCGAGCCCGTCGATACAGGCAAGTGTTCTTTTGCGATGTTATGATAATTATTAAATTTTTTCATATAAATTTAGTTTATTAAATAGAATTGAATTAACTTATGCTAATATTAGTAATGGTGTTACTGAGTTTTTATATGATTCTTCATTTTATTATAAATAAAGATAAAATTTATGTTCAGTCAGATCTGATACTCTGCATAGGCCGATCTCTCCATCTTCCCAGCCATATAAACGACGCCAACGCTTGAACCACCACCACCCACAGCATTTTCCACAGCAAAATATACCGATACCGAGCAGGTCACATCACCACCTCTCAGATCCCTCTGAGCACCCTTTAGAACCCACCCAGCTCTTGCAGCACCAGAGCAATAACTTTCACGATGAAGCCACCTATAATCCTTTGCCTACGTCTCTTTCGCACTACCACTACTACAACACTGCAAACTTCACCGACCGCAGTAGAAGCCCCAGTCCTTGCAGATCGCTTGATGACCGCGCATCATACCAGCCCGCCACTCATCCTTTCGTTCGTACCTCCAACCAACATGCAAACTACCTCTTGATTAATTCATCCAGCCAGCCATCACACTTTTGTCCTCCATTGGACCGACCACGAAATCTCACACCACGAAACAGGGCTAAAAAACACACACCTATGCCACGACTACTACCCTCCCCGTCCAACCTCCATCCCCACGAAGTCATAAACTTTCCTACGCTCAACCTGTCACCATCGAAGGCAGCCATCGATGAAGAAAATTGGAGAGAGATGGAGCTGTCTTTCGATTGCTGAGGCTTCCTGAACAATCATGTCTTTATTATTATTATTAATATTAATATTATTATTAATAATAATATTAATATTATTAATAATAATAATATTAATATTATTATTAATATTATTATTATTATAATTATTATTATTATCAATATTTATATTATTATTAAAAGTATTATTATTAATATTAGTATTATTATTAAAATTATTACTATTATTATTATTATTAGGAGTAGTATTTATTAATATGATATTGTCTTCATTAATTTCATTGTTCTCCTTAATCTCAATCCGTAGTACAGTTTATGATTATTATTTCTTTTAATTTATTTTAATTAAAAAAATACTTTTACAAAAATATTTAGTTTATATTTAGTGATCACTTTCAAAATATATTTAGGACTTTTGTTTTTCTAAATTAATATTGTTTTTACCATAGGATAAATGGTCAGTTTTATAATATTATGTGAATAAACGTTGTATTTTTTATTCAAGAATTTCTGTTGTATTTAACTTATCCCCTATCTTGCATTTACTGCAAACTATTTCAAGAAGACCATACCTAGGTCCTATAATAAAAACTTCCCACTTTTATAGATTGTAAACTCTTTAAACCTCCGCTATTGCTATTCAAAGTACTTTCCAGCTTCTATTTACTTTCTCGAACTGAAGAATTTTTTATCTCTTTTAAACCTTTCAGCTCGATGGATTTTGCAAGATTTAATTAATTGACTTCACAATTATCTCAACGTACTCACGTGAGAAATTTTTGTGCTGCCTACCATCAACTTTCAAATCATTAATAGCATCAAGAAAAAAACATTCAAAGTTAATTATTTATAACGACTCAATGAACAAGTTCAAAGGTTCAAGTTTCAATCGCTAATCTTACGAGCTAAAAGGTCGGGGCAACGATTAAATGTTATCCCAATAAAATTCTATAGTTTCTCAACACTCCTTTTTCTTATGCAACGCTTTCGTCCATACGACTTTTCTAGACATGATGATAGTTTTCACTTAATTCCAGAGTAGGTAGAGGCTAAGCGCAAAACTTTTTTGGATTCATTTTCTTTTTGAATTATCATTGCATATTTGATATAATGACTTCAAACGCCTATGATGCAGCTTTTTTAGAGAGCCTCAGTTTTAATTAATAATAATTATAGTTTGCAGCAGAATTTCTTTGCTTAGATCTTCAAATTTATTCTCCTCTATTCTTGAAGATGACTTGTAAGAGAATTATTGTTAATGATGACCCATTACTTTACGGATTTTTATTCCTCCAATTAAAATTAACTTACGTTGTAATCTTTCGATTCAAAAATCAGTCAACGGTTATAGATAAACTGCATGAAGAAGAAAACAGAAATATGTGGAATTCAAATGTGTAAAATGCTGAATTACTTTGCAGAATATCAGTTTATACATTTTTTACAGAAAAATTGTCAATTTAGGGTTAGGGTTGGAGTTAGGGTTAGGGTTGGGTTTAATTTTTTTATTTTCAGGAAAAATTCTGTTTTATAAAGAAATATGATTTACATTCTAATCTGAAAAATCACTTAAAGATATCTAACCAAAAAAGTTATAAATTGACGTTTTTTCTGTAAAAAAAGTATAAATTGACACTCTGCAAAGTAAATCAGCATTTTACACATTTGCGTTCCGCACCTTTGTGTCTTTTTTCTGCAGTTTATCTACAACCGTCAACATCATATATATAATTGTGTAGAGTTCTATATGTATATTCAAACTATTTATTTTACTTTCTCTAATTTATAAGTTTTTATTATTTCTGAATCTTGAGTTTCTAGAAGTTTTCTAGAATTTTTGATTTTTCGCTCTATACCTGTTGCACAATTTGAGTTGTCTGTGATTTTAAAACTTTAATTTTGCTTACATTTTTTTTTCTTTGAAAATTTTGCCTAAAGACTGTATATCGACTATACATGTTTTTCCTGCCTGTTCTTTTCATCTCAAAAAATAATTGTTTTCCTTTTTTTAAAACATAAAAACCCTGTTTAAAACTTTTGGGAAAATGTGATAATATAAATATTAAGATAAAAAATAATGATGATACCTTTATTAACTAAATCAATAGTAATGTTGTATAAATAATATTGTAAATAATAACTGTTGAACAATTCTAAATAATTTATTTAAATGATTAGTTAAATCATTTGTAAACTGAACCTATTTATTTAAATTTGAATGTAGTACTGAAAAGTTTTTACTATTTTTGTATTTTAATATTCAAGTTTCTCCTTTCAGCTATTTTATATTTTTATTTAACTTTAACTCTATATTTGAAGCTAATTCAAGATAATATTTTAGAGTACCAAATATATGAAATATAACATTTCAAATTTCAAAATAATTCTTGAATTCAAAGATTAATTGCTTTCAATAAATCGTTACATAATATGCCAAACAATAAATAATTGATTTCTAAACATTCTCTCCCATAACTGCCTGGTCTAAATTGATTATAAAATTACAAACCTTTACTTTTAACTGACTCATTCATTCAAGATAAAAAGTTAATTTTTTTCAAAAACTGCATTGTTGTGACCTATCTCTTCACCTAATCGCTATCAAATTTTGTCTAAATGTCATGAGAAGTTATGACTAGAATTGTTTTATTCACTAACGAAACTTTTTATAGTTAAATCTATTTAAGGTATTTCAAACTTTCCAAAAAGCTATATTCAAAAATATCATTCGGCTTTTATAAATCATCACTTTTACCTAAGATGTTGTGAAGGTTTCATTTAAACTTTTGTGAACATGCTTTTTGACTATTTTGAAAATGTTGAAACATTTTAATTTACTGATAAAAATGCCTATTTGAGTTTTTGCACAATTTTATATGTTAATAATCATTTTTTCAACTTTAATTTTTAGATCTTTTGAGTAAATTGCTATATTTTCTTAATTATTTATAATACAATTTCACTAAATAAAGTTGAACGGTTCTCCAATGCACACATATATTATAGTTTTTAAGCTCTTCAGCTTAGTTACATTATCTTTTAGAAACTGTCTTTTCGATCGGTTTTAGAGATTCAAAAATCTTTGTATTACTGTTGATCCTAAATAAGATTGATTTTTTTTTATAAATAAAAATAAAATATAAAGTAAACATTTTCTTTAACCGGTCAGGTCGTAAAGATCAAATTAAATCAGATGTTCCCCAAATAACTTTTATACATAAATACAATAGAATACAACGACGAATATTATTACCGTGGCCTGAACCCAAACGAGCTTCAACACCACTTAGGTTATGAATAATTGTAAAATTCAAACTGCTTATAAATAACAATAATATTATTCAAAATATTATAATGTTAATATTATATAATATTGTTAATAATATTTTAAATATATTTTTTTAAACAGAAACCAATGAATGTTGGTAGATGCAGTGGCGCAGATCAATTCAAAGAGTCGTAATTTTTCGAAAATCGTTGAGTTTTTTTGGTGGATTTTCTCAATATGCCATAGGACAAAAATATTTTCTCTGGATGGCCATCAGGCCTTTATCTCACGAAACATTTTATGTATCAACACAGAACATAAAGATCCCACTAAAATAACTCTAACATGTCACAAATTCTGAGGAAAAATAGAGCCTCATTAGACCTTAATTACACTTTTATATCTCTACACTTATCATATGTACATTTTTGCCGCCATGACACAGTATATAAAAACAACGCAGAAGGGCAAAATAACTCCCGAACTTTCGGAATTCTGAAACCTTCATTGAAAGAATGCTGAAACTGTGCAAAGACAGCTCAAAATCACATCATCAAGTTTACGTGCGGACCAGTCTGATTCCATTGAATGTATCGAACTGCAAGAACTTTTTGTGCCACAAGCCTTCAGCCCGAGTAGCATTTTATGCTCGATGTTGTTCTGACTCTGCTAGTGACTTCATAAGATGCAGAAAGAGCGTTTTCGAAACTTCGGCTTATTAAAATTCATCTGTGTCTGTTTGTCGTACGCAAAGCCTATTTGAGAATATCTGCTACCAAAACAGCTACTGCACTTCTTCCAGTAAATGAAAGAGTGAAAAGATTTTCACAAACTGATAGAAAAATTATTTTTTATCTGGGAACACATCAAAATTTAGTTTAAACTAAATATTTACAAAAATTATAGACTGTTTAGGATCTCATATGGAAATTATTTTTTTACTTTTATCCTTAGCTTCAAAAATGCATACTTTGCAACTTAGTTTCTAGTTTTTCATTTGTATCATTAATAAACTGTCTTAAATTCTTTATTAGTTATAATTGGTAGTGATGGGCATAGTTTAACTAAATAGTTTAGCTATTTTTGTTTGTTTCTGGCATAGTTTAACTAAAAAAATAGAGTTTAGTTTATATGACAGTGTAACTAAAATATTTCAGTTGCCAACAAAATAGTTTAGCTGAAATTATTTAATTGGATCTTTTTTAAATATGAATTTTAGACTGAAAAAATGTAATATAGTAAATTTTTTTCATATTATTTTATCTATTAGCATATCCAGTAGTTGCAGAGTCATTCCGCATTATTTAATTTTTTTATTCAAATCTGTTTTCAACACGAAGCCAGTGGAGCTCCTTGAGAACAGGGCTGATGTGATCTTAGTTTCTAGAACCTGTTATGAGCCTAACTGTAGTTTTAATTATGGACTGAATTTTCTGCAACTGCGTCATCGGCAATCCAGTAAGAATGATATTTTTATAGTCAATTCGACTGAGAACAAAAACAGAAGCCAAGTTCTCAGTGAGTCCTTTGTCAATAACAATCTTAAGGATCAAATTTGGCGTAAAGAAGCATATCAAATTTGCATACTCACGGCGGCATTGTCGAAGAATCTTGAGGTCTTCGCCAGGACTTGCTATCGATTGATTCTTGGAATTTAACAGTCAAGCGATCATATAACAAACGAGTCTTTTTACAATCAAGTCGGACAGAAGCGCATCAGCAAAATGGCTCGAAAAGTGCCAACTCAATTTCACTGTCAATTGTTTTCGCATGCCCACAGGTGAAATTTTAAGTTCTAAGGTGAAAATACGAAAACGTTTCGATAACGATTTTTGTCTTATATCGATCCAAGACAGCCATCACATGAAGTCGACAAATTAAAATCATGGGCAGTATGCACAAAACGGTAGAAAAGTCATATCATTGTGAGGCGGAAAACATCCTTCGGATCTCTTTTCTGCAATTTTTTTATTATAATTTATGAATATTAATAAATAAATTCGTACAAATATCTGCTGTGAATTGAAGAATGGACCAGAGCACGTAAGGAGTACCAGGATTTGTTGTGAAAATATCACACAACATGATCACTGGTCTTCCAAGCGTGCTTCAGCAGTTCAGGTTCTCTACCATTTAAAAAATCTTGCTGAGATGATTGAATTTATTTTACTTGGCTAGATGCTATATAAAATTTCAGAAGCTTCAAGTCCTATAAGAACCCAAATTGATACGCAAAATTGTTAATTTTTGATTTACCACTTGTTTAAACTTAAAACGCCAAAAAATGTTTCAGATCATTGTGCAGTTGGCCTGATTTTTTAATCTTAATTATAAACTCTATTTTTAAGTACATTCTTCACTATTCCATCTATCTAAATAATTTTTTGAATGATTGGCGCTATTTCAAATAATTATAACTAAAAATAATAGCATAAATACCACAATAAGATAAACTCAAATTTATTAATGGGTTTAAATTTTCAAGATGGTATTTTTAATTTGGTCGAAACGAAATTAAGCCGAAATTGAAATTCCATTTTCGGCCTAAACCGACACCGAAACCTAAATTTTTCACAACTTTTAGTAAAAACAAAAAAATAGTATTTAACGATGACAATGCCAGTTTAATAAGTAAATCCAAACAAACCTATATTTTAAGCCAAAAAATAACAGTTTTTCATCAATAAAAATGGTCTACATAAGTAAGTGTTTATTAAAATCAAAAAATAGTATTGAATCCAAACAAACGAATATTGCAAACCAGAAATAAAAGTTTGTAAACATTTTCACCAAGAAGGTAGCTGCGACGATTTGCGTAGATTTGACCAGCAGAACTAAACAGTTGATCGCTTGCAACACTTGTTGGGGGCGCAGATAAGTATTTTCGAGCAGCAGGTTCAAGACATGAATATTGACTGCAATGCCGATATCCTCATTGAACGTATGCCAATTAACTTGAATTTCAATACAATGATTGTTGTCCCAGATGCTTGTTTATTTTATTCGAACAATTAGTCTAATGACACCCATATATAAATCAATCACGATAACTAAGATATCTAATAGAGATGAGAATCGAACCCAAACTTAATAGTTCGAGTTCGATTGAGGATTACAGATATATCAGATAAACTACATAAATAAATAAAAATATCGGTTTTTCGGTAAATATGAGATCCATTTCGGCCGAAACCCAAATTGAGCCGAAATTACAAAATTAGTTTCGGCCGAAACCGAAAAATGACCGAAATTGCAAATTTTGATTAAGCCGAAACCGAAAAATTGTCGAAACTTAGAAAATTGACAATTTCGGCGCCGAAACCGAACCGAATTTCGGTCAGTCTCTAATTTGAATACTATCCATTCAGAGTGGTCTGTAACATTATTTAGTTCTTTTTTATTTAACCACGTTTTTATGATTTAATTATCTATTTTTTATCCTTTTGATTCAAATTTATAAGCTCTCTTTTTTTATTCAAGTAAATTCAAGGTAACTCTTAAAAGAGGCGATTATCATTTGTTCACTGTCTTTTATACTAAATGAAAACGATCAATGATAGGCAAAGATATTTGACAATTTATTTTACATTTTGGTAATTTCTATCACTCAATTGATGTAAGTCTTTCTGGCATATTCATAGAGCAATTCTCTTTAAATTTGTAAGATGTAAAAATTATTTTATTATGTTATGAGTTATATAAATTGCTTTAAGAAAATTCGTCTCATGATATAAATTAATGAATCTTTATCGTGAGCAGAGTGTCAACAGATGATGCAGAGATTTGAGTGAAGTGGCTGATGGAAATTGATTTTCAATTGATGATTGAATCGTAAACAGCGGTTGCTGTGGCAAAAGTGAAGTACGGGCGGTTGTGGTAGTAGAATAATCAAAAATAATATATTTTAAAATTTTATAAAATTGATTTTAATGTCCTGTAAAATAAATAAATTATCTAGTTTACTAAACATGAAAATTATATAAATGAGCACTAAGTGATCTAAGCAACGTTAATCTGAATAGGTTTTCAAATTCATAAAAAATATGCAGATAAACAGTATAAAAAAACATTTAAAATATTTAATAAAATCAAGGTTAACGAAAAATGACATTAGACATGAATTTGTGTATGATAGACATTGAAGGCCAATTGATTTGAATGTTGATTAGGGTGTAGAAATAATGCAATCACACAACTGATTGCCATCAGATTGATATTGATTTAAATTTTTAAATGTGCTAATTTTCTCAATTTACGAGATTAAATTAAATGAGAATAATTATGTAAATTCAATTGCTTGGAACAAAAAAAAAGGGGTGGACCATAGAAGATCTTATGGGCGTTATGAACTTTAACCTATAGTATATGTAAAATACAAATCGATTTTAAATTAATTAAACTATTTACCTAATGAAGAAACAATTTAAATGAATAGATAAATTTATTTAACCCCAATCCTAACTCTAACCCAAACTAAATTAATTTTTTAAACCTAATGCATACTCAATTAATAATAAATAAATATTTTAAAATAAACCAATATTAGTTATTTTATTTAAACGGTTTGAATTTAACGGAATATTACCGATTTGAACTCGATCAATAGTAACTATACTATATAAAACACTTATTATTATTATTTGTTCGTCTGTCGAGTCGACAAAGACCACTTCAAGTCATTCGGGAGGGTGTTGTGACTGGCTGTCTGTGTGTGCGCAGATGGCTGATGAGGCCGATCCTGACACGGAAGGTTCGAGAACATGAGGAACAAGGGATGAGTGGAACGTATCCAAGAGGGTTAACAGCGCGGGATTTCCAGATTTGCCTCTAATCACGCTAGTCACGGAACCTTTGTGAATGGAAGAGCTCCAGATGGAAAGATTCATTGCAGCTTGTTCTTATGTTTCTACGTTGATGACAAACAATTCAAATTAAGCTTTCAGAGGGTTTTTGGAGAGTTTCTTTGCCCACCCTGAGACCGCTGGCTGTGTAAAAGTTTACCATAGAAAAGTCTTTTTGGCAGTCTCTCATCTGGCATTCGGACTAGTGCCCTGCCCAGCAAAGCTGAAATTGCATTAGAAGGGTGAAGATGCTGGAAAGACCTGCTATGGACGGTACCATTGTGTCTGGAACGTTGTCTTGCTATTTCATGCCGAGGATCTTCCTGAGGCTTGTTACGTGAAAGTGTTTCAACTTCCTAGCATGGCGTTGATACAAAGTCCACTTTTTACATGCATATAGCAGTGTGGGGAACACAACAGCCCTGTATAATTTAGCTTGATTTTGGCGGTGATGCTTCTTCTGTTTCAGACATTAGGGTACAAACTGCGAAAAGAAGAACTGGCTTTAGCAATCCTGACGTTCACTTCATCATCGATAGTGACACTCTGGGATAGTGTACGGCCTAGAAAGATGAAGTTGTTCATTGTGTTGATTCTCTGGCAATTGATAGTGATGCTGGGCTCAACGTAGGGCTTTCCAGCTGCTGGCTGATGAAACACTTTAGTCTTCTTTGTGCAGATCGTTATACCAAATTTTGCAAGCACTGGAGAACAGCTGCGTTGCATGTCAGCTTCTGATACAGCGTTGAAGGCACAGTCACTAACAAACTCTGATGATGTCTATGGTAACCTTGGTTTTTGTCTGGAGCCTCCGAAGGTTGAGCCGTTTGCCATCTTTGCGGTAATTCAGATGGACACTAACGAAAAAAATAAGGCAAAATAGAATTGGTGCCAAGACGCAGCTTTGCCTGATCCCGTTCATGACTGGAAAAGGGTCAGAGGATTCTCCACTGTTCTGGACTCTGGCCTGCATGTTCTCGTAGAATTTGTGCACCAAGACGATGAATTTCCTTGGACAACCGTACTTGACCATGATCTTCCACAGACACGGTTTCAAAAGTCTTGGTGAGGTCCACATATGTAAAAAACTGGTCAGAGTTTTGCTCTTGACATTTCTCTTCCAGCTGTCTTGCAGCGAATACCATGTCGATGGTTTTTCTTTGTTTTCGGAATCTAAACTGACTTACGGGCAGAAGACCTTGATTAAGGTGGTTGGTGAGACGATTGAGCAGGATTCTAGCGATTGAGTAAACATCTTTCATGCGATATAAAGTAATGATTTGTCTCTGTGGATGTCATAGGCTTTTCTACTTTTTTCTGCTTGTAGAGATATATGATGGAAGCATCTTTAAATTTCTGCAGAATCGTCTTTTTTTCGCACATCAATGGGAACAACTGGTGGAGCCTTTTAGTAAGGGCTGGTCCCCCTTCCTTGTAGACCTCATCTGGTATAGTGCTCGAACCAGGTACTTTGTCACTAGAAAAAATACGAATTACTTTCTGGGTCTCGTGCAAGATTGGAATATTCAGTGCTTCGTTGGTGGGCACTTGGAGAATTCGATTGATGGCCTCGAAGTTGATTGTGAAAGGACAATTGAGGACGTTGTCGAAGTTTTCGACCCACTTTTCCAAAATCTCTTCTTTGCCTTTGATAATAGTGTAACGATCTGTGCTAAGAAGGGGGTATGATTCAGAAGACGTGGGGCCATAAACATCTTTCATTGCGTTGTACAAGTTCTTGTAGTTCTGTCTGTCTGATGTTATGCCATGATCTCGTCGGCTTGGTTGCTCAGCTAATCGTCCTGTCTGAAGGAGTTACTGTTTCACCTATGATGTTGTACAAATCTCTTCTTTCCTTGAACTTGGAGTTGAAGAAGTAAGCTTTGTGGAGAATACTGTAGTTTTCATTAACGAAGATCCACCCACCTGTTGGTGGTGCCAAGCAGATTGAATTGATGCAAATAATTTGTATCTAGATTTATTCAAGTCAAATAAACTAGGTTTAAAAAGTTAATACAGTTTTAATGTGAGAAAAACAAATTGTGATGATGAAATCATACATTAAGGCCACAAATTAGAATGATTGTCGTATCTAAAGTTATAACCTACTGTTTATTAGATATCTTTTCATTTAATCTTATGGTACACAAAATAAATTCTTTTTTTACGAACATTTCAATGACCGCGCCATCCGTTGCGCACCAAAATGGAGTTAAAAAGTGGGCTACAACAACAACAACGAAAAGTCATATCCATGCCAGAAACAACATCATTATTGGCACATGGAATGTGTGATCACTTAGAGATGAAGGAATTGAAAAACTTTCCCATGCAAGGCTGAAAGACTCAGATGTAAAAGAAGCCTTTCAATCACTGATTGGAGGGAAATTTTCGGCTTTCAGCATTCTTAACACTGTTGACACACTTATAGTTACGCAGTAACTGAAACAGTCGGTAAGATCTTTGGTAAACACTGAACCATCAAACAATCAAGGGTCACAACTGGATTATTAGAACCGTGTGATTAAAAAACTTTAAAAAAAAGACCAGTTAAAAGGTATTAATCGAAGTAACAAAATTTTTTACAGGCATGAAAAAGGCTAAAGAAAGCTGAGTTAAAAAACTATGCAAAGAAATTAAATAAACTCTGAAAACAAACAACAGCAAGGAGGCACACATAATGGTGAAAACTTCGACCAGCACTAAGTACCACGACAATTAAACATAAAGATCGAAAATGTCTGACAGAGGTATCAGACATTATAAGTATATTGATGAAATACTTCTCATCTCAAAAGAAGTTCTGATTGCTGTTTGAAGAAATACAACTCGCAAACTAAATCATTAAATTCCACTGTGAAATTAGATGAGGTTGAAATTTGCACCAGCTTAGTATCCTTCTCAGCATCTTCAATATTTTGCCATGAAACTGAAGCTGTTGAGATAGGAAAATCATCTCCACGAGAAACTGGTCTCACAGCTAATGATACATTTGAGTACACAATGGAACCTTTATTTTTTTGGAAAACCCAGAAACATTTGTTAAAACAGAAAAAGCAGTTGTCATGGTACTTTTTTAGTTCACCCTAAATCGAAGGAACAGCATAAGATCATTTTTTCTTTGCAACCATGGCGTCAGTTTAACAACACATCTTTGCACGCGAGATTCGGTTCCAATTTTTTATCTTGATCTAGTTAGCAACCTAAATAAAACCGATAAGCAATTTTTACTAAAACTAAAAAACTTTCACACTGACTCTTTGTATTGACTTCACCACATACCTAAATAAAAGCATTTGGAGAATTTTTACATGAACACGAGTGTCTATTAATTATGTATACAGCAGGGGCGGCGATTTGCAGAAAATCTTGGGGGGGGGGTCCTTCCTAGGGTTGGAATCAAAGAACCGGTTTCGACCAACCGTGCAAATTATTTTTGTATCAACTATTGATATTTGTATCACCAAACATTTTTAGAAAAGTTTTATACTCAATAAAAATACTTTTATATTGCCACTATGAGCAATTTGAAGAAAAACAATAGCGATTTCAGTACAATTTATTATTTGTCATCAATATAAACATACGTCAGTGCCAATCTCAATAGGATAACGGCAGGGGCGCAACCAGCAAAAATGGCTAGGGGGCTCACTTTCGAGGAAAAAAAACTCAATGGTATAAATCAAAACTAACCATTATAAATAACAAAGAGCTTGAGATAGTTTATTAATGATACAAAAAAACGGCTAACTAAGTTGCATAGTAAAATAGTCATGAATTTTTCAATTAAGAGAAAATTATAAAAAATATTTGATATGAGATCCTAAAAAGTTGTTAAAAAATTAACTTATTTTAATTTGAAGTACATTTTGATGTGTTTTTAGCTAAAAAAATAATTTTTCGATCGGTATGGGAAAATTTTTTGATCATTTCATTTACTGGAAGAAGTGCGGTAGTTGTTTTGTTAGCCGATATTCTCAATAAACTTTGTAAACGACATGCAGACATAGTCGTCCTAAGATGACTTTTAATAAGCCGAAGTTTCGAAAATGCTCTTTCTGCATCTGATGAAGTAACTGGCAGAGTCAGAGCAACATCGAGCATATAGTGCAGCTCGGGCTGAAGGCTTGTGGCACAAAAGAGCTCTTGCAGTTCGATACATGCATTAGGATCAGACTGATCCGCACGTAAACTTGTTGATGTAAATTTGAGCTGTCTTTGAACTGTTTCAGCATCCTTTCCATGAAGGAGGCATAGCTCTGAAAGCTCAGGAGTCATTATCCCATTCTGCAAAGCATCAAGAGCAGCCAAGGCAGGGTTGTCGAACCGACTGGTTATCTGATAAGTAACCAGATCGATAATTTCGTAGTATTCTTCTATTTTCAGTTGGGTTGTCTTTGTATGGCTATGCATTGACCAAATTGGCATAGCTTGCACTACAACAGAGTCTGTAAGATTTGATGGTAGAAAACGTTGTCTTGTGGGTCTGTCTGAATTTAATTGGAAATAGAAAATCAAAAATGGAATCAGTTATTGAGGGCCAGCGCGGATTACATCTTAATAGCATAAATGATATCTCAATGATTTCATGACATTAGACTGAGTATATTAGACTAGATTAGGCTATAATTAATATTATAATTATTAAAATCTTTTAAATTAATATTTTCTGATTAACTCAATATTTTGAATATAATAATACCTTCTGGTTCTGAGATATTCATTTTATTGTTTGGCGAATTCTTCAATGATACAGAGTCTTGAACAATTTCATTGAACACTTTCTATGTTCTCATCTGTGATAAACTCGTAAGAAGCATCTTCACATGCTTCTGAGCACCCACAAGATTTAAAACTGGACTTTGAAGTGCTTGGCTTAATTCTTATATAGGACATAGAATTGCGTAGAGAGTAGACACTGTGGCCAGAAATTTTGCATCCAGTGTTTCTGAAAGTGATCCCAATCCCATCTCACATAAAGCATCTTTAATACATGTTAGTTTGTTGTGAAATATAAGAAGATTTCTAGTCCTAGCAATAAATCGAGTACTGCTGATTGACAAAAGCCTACGATACCTTTTTTCTTTTTTGTGAAGTTCAGTTTTTTCAAAAAATTTGTCTAATTCTTCTATTTCTCCTTCACTTGACTGCACAATCTATAGTAATTTGATTTAATAACATAAAACTAAGTTATTATAAACGATTTCTGATATGGAGCATAAACTAAATAGGCACACAAGTCTGGCATCTTACCTCATTGGCTTTATCATCTCCTGTCTCTATCTGTGGTAGTTCTTCTAGTAGGTGTCTTTCCATAATTGATGTCCGCTGTGCTGACGACGACACACATGAATACACATCCTGGATTTTGCCAAAACATGAAATTGCTGCTGCACTCTGCTCTGCTGCATGGCTCATAACCAGCTGTAGGTTATGGGACCAGCACCATGTGTAGATAGCCCATGGATATTTCTCTCGTATACGGGCTTGCACACCTTGCTTTCCTCCCCGCATGTTAGCTCCTCAATCATAGCCCTGGCCAACCATCTGGTCTAAGTTAATGCCAAGTTCTGTTAGAACTTCAATAAGTATTGTTGAAAGACTTTCCCCAGTTGAAGAAATAGTTTCCACTATAGTTATAAGATGTTCTTGTGGTATTCCTGTCAAAGTTTAAATTTAAAATATAAGCACATTTAAAACTTATGCGCTCTTAAATATAAAGTGTATTTTTATACACAACTTAATTATTATTTGTTTGCTGACTTATAAATGTAAAAAAAAATATGTTTTTTTTATAAAAAAAATTTAACATAATTTAACACTCATGATAAACTATTGAAAACTGAGAATTAATCTAAAAAAATTATTGTTTTTACCAGTTTTTTCATTTGTGTAGCGTATACTATTAGCGACTTGCATCTTGGTACTAGCATCTGTTGTTTCATCCATTATTACGCTGAATGGTTTCTTTGTCAGAAGGATTGGCTTCAAAACTTCTTCAACTGTTAGTTCATCAACAATCTTTATGAAATCATTCTGGATTTTCCAAGACATGTAATTAGCGTTCTTCGGACATGCTTTCATGAAATCATCTAAATCTGGCATGAACGACCTGAAAATTTTAAGAAAACTTCGGAAATGACCTTCAGTACCGCGATGACCACGGAATGCTATATTCTCCATAGCTAACCATCGAACAACGCTGAAGAGAATGGTTAGGCCTTTTCTATTGCGGACTTTATCAGCTTCCGTGGCGTTGACAATTTTTTCTTTCACCGTCGAGCAGCTCTGGTCATCAAATTGAATGATCCGTTGGGCATCTTTGCAGCTCCTTACGTGCCCATCACTTGATTCGTGCTTTGTCGCTTTTTCAATTAGTTTTTTCCAGTTATTTATACCACCAGACCTGAACTCGTCATTTTTTGATTTGCTAGTTGTTAGCAACTTGCAATAAAAACACTGCGCACCAGCAGTCTGGGGGTTATATTCAATCCAGTTGAATCGATCGTACCAAGAAAGCTGAAACGATCGATTCTGGTTATTTTTTGGTAGCTTATCCAGGGTAACCCTAATTGGACCAGAACGCAAAATAGCAGCTTTGCCTCACTGAGACAAATTATCAAAATTAACGCTGTCAGCCATGAGTTCTTATAGTATAAACTGTTTCAGGCCGGAAAGAATGTCTTGCTATGGTAGCAAACTATATTTGGGATCTTTGGATCTACAATTGCGTCTTTTTCTGCTTACAAAAATTATTAAATATTTTTCGAACGATTTAATAAATGTTAATATTTTTGTCACTTCTGTTTTTGATATAAATAAAAAGTTTAACAAAATGCCTATATGAAAATTTTCCTGTGACGTCACGCTCAGCTGTTTAAATAGGTGTATGGTAATAAAAACTATTTCATCAATAAACAAGTGCATAAACACGTTACTTTGGAAGCGAACTTCATCATTCCGGTGAGTTTAAGTGAAACTGAGTGCACAACAAAGTTTGAAGAAGAGCCTCAAGTTAAACTTTTTGCTAGAAAAATTACTGCCTTAAAAGATATTTAATGGCTATGAAACCAAGCTCATTGAGCGATAAAAATAAGTAAAGGAGGTCTAAAGATTATGAACGACTTTGCAGTTTATTTTTAAACAACGTGTGCCTATGATTTTCATACTGTGAACAGATTTGACATTGCTGATTCGAATTCGTTGAAGCTGCAAAGGATATGCTGCAAGTTCGAGCCATAAATCACATCGATGAATTTTGTTTGACTTTAATTAAATATTTTGTTGTTTCTTTTACGATATATCTTACTTGAAATTGTTTGTCGAAATTTGAAAAAAATATGGCCGCCTTTTGTTATTGTTTGAGCCCATACATCAGCTGATTTAAGTAAATAAACAGTGCCATCAGCCTATGGTCTTACGAATAAGTTAACGAAAAATGCATTTAACTTTGAAACGTTAATTGAAAATTATTTTTTTTTAAAGATTATTTTCAAAATGAATTTTTTAAAAATATATAAATATTATTTTTATTTAATAATTAGTATATTTGAAAAGCTCACTTCCCCACCAAATAAACTCATCTATTTTGGAAAATTGTAATTAAGGTCTAATGGTGCTCTATTTTTTCCCAGAATTTGTCACATGTTAGTGTTATTTTAGTGGGATCGCTATGTTCTGTGTTGATATATAAAACGTTTCGTGAGATAAAGAGATGGCCATCCAGAGAAAATATTTTTATCCTATGGAATATTGAAAATCCCTTTACTCCCCCCCCCCCTCAAAAAAACTCATCGATTTTCGAAAAATTGCGAGACCCTTCGAAAAGGTCTGGGGGGGGCTTGAGCCCCCCCCAGACCCCCCCTAGTTGCGCCACTGTCACGTTGGGTACCTTGGGTCAGAAATTAATCTACTTTCATTACATTCTAGAAAGGCTTGTGACACACCCAAAAGTTTGTTGAAGAATCAATGGTTCAAATTAGAGCAGATTGGGGTGTCAAGGGTAAAGAGTGTCCAGCAGCAGATTTCAACAAGTTGGAAAAGACGCAATTTCACGAGCTTGTGACATCCTCTGAAGGCTTTGCAGTAATTAGGTCTGATTTAGCCATTTTTTTAAAAACTGATCTGAAGATCTGGAGCGAATCTAATGAACTTTGTTAGACTTTTCATTTTTTTAAAGTTATCAAATACATTGATGAATTTTCTGTTTTTTTTATGAGAATGGTTGAGCAATCTATCACAAAAACTAACTTAGAATTGCTGAAACTGATAGAATTTAACGATTAAAACTAAATTTATAACTAAATTAGTTTTAATTTAGCGATTATCCGAAAACCTATAATTTTGCCGAAATTTTTGTTTCTTAAAAAACGAACAATATTGATTTTTTTTCAACATTGAATACAAAGTCATAATATTTTCTAAAAATTAACAATAAATGGTCAAAGTCATCTAATAAAATGCCTAGTTAAGTAAACGATTCGGCTTTTATATTTAGATTTCAATTTTATTGAAGTTAATTTGTTATAAAAACTAAACTTAAATTAAACTTTTTGACGCTTTCATTTCTCGAAATGTTTTAAAACTATTTTTCGTGAAAAACTAAATTTAAATAATAGCTAAAATTGATTTTTTGGGTCTCATTAAATAATCTAACACCACCAAGTTACGTAGTTAAGTGGAGTTTAAAGATTATTAACAACTAAAAGTAATTTTGTTATAATGAAAAAAAATTACTAAAAGTTTTATACAATAATTTAAGAATTGAAATAAAATTGTTTGATAATTTAAGTATTATAGTTTAATGAATCGAACAATAGTTTTAGTTAAATATACAGACTCTATTACAGAAACTTAGACTGGTTTTTATTTTCAGTACTAGTAAGGACTAGATTCCAAGTTGAATTTTATAATTAAAAAAAGCCTTCAAACCATTGCTTTCTTTTGATAAGACGAACACTATGCAAAATTGTTACAATATGAAACTTGTAATTCTTCAATATATAAGCACAAGAACAAATCTCACATTTTCCCTTACTATTCTAAACAACATTAGTGAATATACTGAAAAAAATTATACAATTAAAAGTTTTTTATATTAAAACTAAGGAATGACAAGTTTATTCAATTCATTAGGCTAACAATTTTAATGATAAAAAACTCATGAAAAGCCTACTAAAACTGAAATAAATAATAATAAATCTTCTTCATCTTTGGCTCGACCTCACTCTTGACCCTGTTTCACTTGATAATGTGCCTTGCACAGCACACTGTAGTTCTCTTCCCACTTGCCAAGCCGTCTGTGAATTCTCCCTCTCAACTTGTTGGACATGGCAGAGTTGGGGTTGAGTTGCAAGGCCTGGCAATAGCGAGTTTGGACGTTGCAGACGCACATACATGTTTATGCTGGGTCGCAGGGCATAAAAGCTCAAATTTTCATTTCCCATAATGTGGGAGACTTTTTCGTAAAGAGAACAACTGCATTCTGTTCTATCTCCAAGTCACTTTTCGAGCTCTCCATACCTTTTTCTTATTCTTTTTCGTCTTCAATCTTTTCAGGCTTGGCATCCTCATGACAGTGTGATTGGCCTTCACAGCCTCCTTTCTCTATAGTCAGAAGGATAGAAAATGAGAAAGTCACGCTGGCATGTCTTTAAAAATGTCTCCCAGTTCCAGATTTTTTTTATAATTGAAGCGGAGATTTAAGCACCGATGAATTCAAGAATTCTAAAACAATCTAAAATTTAGATTCTTAATAAATAATATAAATGTTATATTGTGAAAGAATTAATTTAAATATGCCCAAAAATTTTTTTAAGCTAAATAAAACTAAGAGAAGGTCGTAAGGGCATCTACCAAAGTATTATTTACTTATTTATTTAAGCTCCGCTCCTTAATTACGTAACTACACCCATTTGTTGGTGGTGTTAGATTATTTAATAAGACCCGATTTTTAAAGAACTCTCTGACGCAATCATGTTTTTTTTGTGAAGCTACCGAAAAATTCGTGGATCCAACTACCAAAGCTCACACATGATACATGGCACCTAGTGACTACAAGATGTATAATAAACACCAATGTGGCAAATAAAGATCTTTAGTGGAAACTTCTTCTGTAAGTTCGTTTTGGACTAAAGCAACCATTTCATAAAACTTATTAATGAACTTCATTAATCAGAAATGTAACTCGTTTTATAGAAAAAAACTTATAAGTTATAAGTTATATTCTTTGCTTCATTATATTTATTTAGTCACGGTCATTGTCTAATACATAAACAAATTCAATGCGATAATTACGTTTTTTTCGAATAAATTATTTATATTTCTAACAAAAGAAAACACTTATGGAAAATATAATAAAATATGCAATTAACATTAAATTCATATTAAATTCAAAAGAACACTTCTAAAAACGCATAAAAATAGCATTAGAAAAAAACTCGGCTGTATAGGCTTCTATTATGAATTGTTAACAATGGCCCTGTTAGTCCGTCGATACTGTATAAAAGTGAAAATAAATTAATATTTTCTTTTTGCGATTGAATGTGATGACTCTCATAGAAATGATTTCAATTAAAAAATTCAATATGTGTTAGGTGTTTGAATAGCTTATTAAAGTTAATATAGTATATAAATAACTTGATTTAGCAAATTTTTAATTAATAATAAAGTTTAAAAAAAAGTATAAAAATTTGTTTAAATGAAAAGAAAATGCTCATTTCAAAGGTTGATTTGTCGTCACGCCACTTAGAACACAGTCGTCATTGTTTTGTAAACTTCACGACAATCGTCTTAGACAAATTAAAAATAATATAAAACTTCAACTTCATAACTTTGATGTTTATCTAGCATGTTGGCTAAAAATAGTATTTCTAAATCTAATACCTTGAAACTTGTTAATAACCAAACAAGTACATCAACTAAATCAATAAAAACAGTGACAGCGACAAAACGGACAAACCAATCCAAAAAACGCCACATACTAAAACTACTTCATTTTTTCTTACCTTTGGTGCCTTAGCTTGATGGTCACATGAAATAATCCATAAAGCTGAGTCACTGAAACTAAGCAGAGGCCATGATGCGGCTTGAAGCTCTTTGTGCTAGAACCACTTCATCGTTTTCAGCGGTGAGTTTTAATGTTCGGTTGGCTGTCTTTTTTTACTGATTTACGTTTAGTAAAATTAAGTTGTTAAAAATCTGATTCATTTTTGCTAATAGTACATTTATAACTAGCACAAAACAAATTGTTTACAATATTTTTAAAATTTACATAATTTTAAAAATAGTGAAAAAAACTCTATATCATCTCGCAATCAGTTTCATGATAATCGCTAACATATGAGTATTACTTAACCAGTACTGATATTCAAACATGAAACCGCTAGAAGTCACCCATTCATCCACAACAGCATCAAACCTACCAACCCCCCAAACAACTCTAGTCACCACAAATAAAATATAACTTTGTTAATTTCCACCAGGTATTAAAATGTTAAACCAACAAAAATTTATCAAAATTTTTACCTTAATTTATCATTATTGTTTTTTTTTTAGTAATTTTCAAGAAATCTTATTTTCTTAGCCATAATTTAAATTCAAAAGTTGTATCACGAAAAAATGAGCTCTTAACTTCTTCCTTAAACTATTTACGGCCAAAATTGTTTGAAAGCGAAAGTTCTGAAAAGTTAAATTTCTTTTATTTTAAATAAACCTTGCAAATATAGAAAAAAATAAAATTCAGATTTTTAAAAAGATTACGCTCTTATATGTGAGCCATGGGCGTATCCAGCAGGGGCGGCGATCTGCGGAAATTCTTGGGGGAGGTCCTCTCCAGGGTTGGAATAAAAGAACCGGTATTGACCAATACAGTAAAAGCAATACTATTTAGTATTGTTTACTGTAGTGCAAATTATTTTTGTATCAACTATTAATATTTATATCACCAAACATTAAAAAAAGTTTCATACTCAATATAAATACTTTTCTATTGCCACTATGAGCGATTTGAAGAAAAATAATAGCGATTTTAGTAGTAGTAGTAGTGGTCTTTATAGTGCCTTTGTCTCGACACTCTGAATATTTTTCTTCATCTGCCCCTTTCTCTCCTCTCACTCTGTCTCCAGATCGCACCCACACTTCTCAGCACCACTTCTTCCATCCTCCGATCCTCCTCCTGGTAACCAAGGACCCCTTCCATTGGGTTCTGTTCTCCACGCTCCCTTCTCCAAACCGTCAGCCATTCTTCTCTCCACTCTTCATACAACCCACACTCGAGCAAAACGTGCCTCTCATTCTCTTCCTCCCCACAAACACACTTCCTATCCTCCTTCTCATACTTCCAGCAAACAATTTCATTATTCCTTACCGTCATACTATTCCCCCTACACATAATCCTAACTTTCGCTCCATCTGAACTATCTACATATTTTTCCAACTTCCTGCTTTTTGACTTCTCCTCACTGTACCGTTTCAGTCTTTCACTTTCCCCTATTCCTGCTTTCCCTTTTGTTGAATCCTCTTTACTAGTTCCCTTTCCCCCATCTCTCCGACCTCTCTTCCTGAGACGCCCATCATAAACACTCCTGCTCGTGCATCTTTCCCTCCACGTACCATTCGGCTCATGACCTCCACACCTAATTTTTTTCCTAAGTTGGCTACACCTCTTCACCATTTAGATTTATTACTTATCTCCTCTACACATGCTCTACCTACTCTTCCTACAATATCTTTCCCCTCTAATGTCCTGATGACAAAGTCTGTCATAACCTTAGCCTCTCCTTCCCAGAATGTACTCCAGGCTGTTTCACCATGTACTACAAAATTCCTAACACTAATTTCTATCCTCCATATCCATCTCCCAAACTTAGTCTGCAAAACCTCTAATTTCTTTCTCTCCTTAGCTGACCAGCCAACTGCTGCAACACCATACATTAACTTTCCTACAATCAAGCTTTTCCATGCCTCCCTGCCCACGATAAACCGACTCCCCAATCTTTTTGCTCCATATTTTACCATGCCGATTAGGCTTCCAATGTACCTTTTATTATTTGTCATCTATAAAAATTTAATTACAACTAGCCATCAACCCATCGAATAAATTTTATAACATCTTGTTTTCCATTCATTTCTGAGTACAATAGTTTGAAAAAATTACAAATAGATTCAGATTTGCCAAAGTTATAAACAAATATACATTGGGAGATTTTTTTTTGCCCAAAGTGTATATTTAGATTATAAATATACACTGTGGGCCATTTAGATAACCTAAAATACCCTATCTGCCTGTCTTCCTGCCCTCTTTCCACAGCTCGTTTACTCCAATTTCCAAAAAGACCTCTTGGAATGTCTGACCGACTAGCAAATTCTTCTGCTAGTCTTTTCAAATCCAGACTGTCAAGTATATCCTGATGTGCAAGACAAACGGCCAGTGAATTCAAGCGAGGCTTTGTCATAGGTGCACGCAACCAAGTCTTAAGACACCGCAATGCACTAAAATATCTTTCTGCAGTACTTGACGTTATTGGACACACAAACATCAACCTGATCAATTTTTCAACCTAAGGAAACAGATGTCTGGCTTTCGTGATCATAGCTTGCATTATTTTTTGCGTTTGTGCTAAATTTCTGTATTCATTCTGGTCTTTTAACATAGCTAACTGTGAACAAAGACCAATTTCATCTAACTCACGATACTGCTTGTAAATATTATGGTTCACTTCACCAGTTAACAACATTGTCTCCAGCTGCAAGTATGAACGCAAACCAGGAGAATCTCGATTGAACCTTTTTGTGAGTTGCATGATTGCAACGTCTATGACAGCGTAATAAGCTGCTCGATATTGTTCATCTGGTGTTGTTGCTACATAAGCTGGGTCCAGCCCTCAAAAGTTTTGTGGCGGCTTTTGCACCCGAGGTACAGCAATCGGCTCGAGTTCATATGCCAAAACCATACGGTTGACATCTCCGAAAATGGCGTTAAACTGTTCATCTGATCGTAGGCGACGCAGTTCTTGCACAACTGAATCAGTCGCTGCAACCATTCCACTGACCTTGGCACTTGCTGATTGCAATGACTTGTTCAATTGTTCCAGAAGTGAAAACACCAAAACAACTACCTTGAGGGCCAGTGCAGTAGTGCCCTGTTGAAAAAAGGCTTCAAGCCTTTATAGATGTTTCATCAGCAGTACCAATGGAAGCAAATGATTTCAAGCTAACAAGTACCACTTCATAATGTTCAAGCACAGAAGACACTGTAGATACTCTGATCAGCCATCTTGTAGGACAAGAAGTTTTATACCATACTTTTTATTCAGTGGCTCATCAGGAAAGGCAGTTATAAAAGACACTGAGGCATCACTAAACTGCTTCTTGAACTTCCTTGAAAGATTGTAAAAAGCACCTAACTCTTGGACAAACTGAGTGAATTTCTCACAAAGTGATTGCGGCAGCGGTGTGCTGGGCAACAAGATTTGCACAGTGTGCAGAACAGTGGAAAAACACTGCAAGCGGATGCTCACGGCTGATAATAGCCTCACAACCATTATATTGGCCGTTCATTATAGCAGCGCGTCATAATTCTGAGCAGTTAGTTTTTCTATAGGCGGCATAATTCTGATCAGAAAATCTTTTACTACAGCAGATAATGTTTTTCCGATCGTATCTGGTGGGCTGAATAAACCAATAAACTGTTCATTAACATTCAGAGCTTCATCAAAAAAACGAATGCATATCGATTCCTGCTCTAACCTATTGCAGTCTTGTGTGCCGTCAACCACAACACCAAACTGGCTTGATTCGGCATTAACAATGCACACTGTGTTTCTAACGATAGAATGAGCTAAAAGCCTCAGCATTTCTTTTTGGCAGTTATGCGATATGAAACATGTAGTTTGATTTAACCACAACTTTAGTGAATGTTAGAAGCTTTTTGAAATTCATTAACTTTGGTTCATCTAAAAAAATTTAAAATGTCGATATTGAAGTGGACCTCAGAATCCCCCTATGAATATCGCCTATGCAAAATAAGTAGTAAAATATGAATGATTTTTTTATAAAAATGTAAATTTGTCTGATTGCAAAAAATGAACTGATTATTTTTGAAAAGCACTCGGAATGTCTGCTTGCGAAAATTGAAAAAATATATTACTGAATAAAAATTCTGTTTCATGCTATGGTTGACGATTATGGTTGTATTAAGATAGGATTTAAGAAATTATTGTATTTGTAAAACTGAGGGGGGTCCATGTAAAGATGGACCCCAGGACCCCCCTAGCATCGCTGCCCATTCATACTCACAATGTATTACTGTATTGGCATTTTTATATCCCATGGTTGACGATTAGGCTCGTATTAAAATTAGGGTTGAGAAATGTGTATTTTTAAAAGAGTGAGAGGGTTCTTATAAAGGTTGATCCCAGGACCCCCTCAGGATTCCCACCTACGCCATAGTGATAAAAAAAACTAGGTGATGGAGTATTTAAGTAAGCAAAGAATATTTTTGTTTTAGACAGCTATCACTATAACTACACATACTCACAATGTATTACTGTATAAACATCTACTTTTATGCAATGGTTGACAATTTTGCTCATATACAAATAGAAATTTTTTAATACCAAAATGGACAAAAAAGTGGGGGGGTCCCTATTAAGGTGGATCCCCACACTAAAAAAAGTGGGGGAGTCCTGACCCCAGGATCGCTGCCCATGGGCGTATCCAGAAGGGAGCCCACCTCTCTTATAATAGGAGAAACATTTGACCAAGTAGTAAATCGTTAAAAGCTATTGGGTCATTCCATAGAATTTCGACCAATGGATTATACCCTCCCCCTTCAGAAACTTAGAAAACTTTTATATTATATTATTTTATTAAAAAATATAAAAAATGAAATTTTTTAAAAGATCGCCGAGTTATTGACCTTCAAAGTTCGTCAAAGTCAAAACCTCTTCTCTATTCAATTTGAAATATCACAGCTTATATTTATCAGAAGGACTTGTAAGATACTAAAATAAGGGTATTTGAATGTTCTATTTAAACATAATTTAATGGTTTAAATATAAATATAATATCATATTTTTTTGGCGGTTAAAAGTTTGACCTCAAAATTTTCAATGTTGCCCTATATATTTTGTAATTTTTTTTTCTCGTAACATTTTTCAAACATTTCTACAATCATAAAAAATAATGAAGTATATTCTTTTTTACATATTTTTAATTTATTTTTTTCTTGAGCACCTAAAAAATAGTATTTTGTTAAAACAGCATTTTAGGAGTGCTCATGCATAATTTATTGTTTTCAGAAAATTTAGTAAATCTAAATAAATATTCAGGTTGATTTACTAAAAAAAATTACTAATTAAACTAAATCTAACTTTGCGATATAGACTATAGTTATGGATTCAGCTTAAATCAGTTAGATTTAGTTAAATTATTAATTTGTGAAATGAATTAACTGAGATTTAATAAATTTCTTAATTTTTGTCTAAAAAAAATACATGAGCACTCTTAAATGGTGCTAAGCTTTTTGAATAGCATATTCTTTAAAAAAACATTAAATGCAATTTTGGGAGTTTTTTTTTCATTGCTCATTAAATATTATAAAGTCTATGTAATCGTCCACGCTTCAATTTAAATTTTGGAAATTTAAGAAAGTAAAATATCGTTAAAACATCGGTCTATTCATAGAGCTTTTGCAGTGGATCCAATTAATGAAAAAAATGAAAGTTATAGTCAATGCATAGTAATAATCAAAAAGATAACAAAGATAAAAATTACATTTAATGTTTTTCTCAAAGAATATGCTATTCAAGAAGTTGGCACCACCAACAAGTAGACAGAACTTAGTTAATCAATGCGCTATAGACTACAGTATTTCTATATACTATAGAGTCTATTTTGGTCGAAATTCTATTGTTGTAAGAGTACATTCTCACAAAGATCATAGTAAAAATGAGCTACCTATAACAAATTATTTTATTATAAAGTATATTACACCATTATTTGTGGTTTTTTTCTGTTTAATTGAAAATTATTCTGCAATCCGGTAACAAACACTTTATACTTTTTTTGTAATTTTAAAAATTAGTCTACACATAAAAATTATTTAGGATCTGTGGAAAGATCATCGAGAAAGTACAGAGAATGTTCAAGCTGAATTAAAAAATATGCAGAAGAATACGCGGACAATCTGAATATAGATTTGAAGTCAATAAGAATATTAAATCGACAAAAACACAGAAGCAATCCTTTAGTTCGAACCCCATTTGAGTTTGGAAGAGGATCTTTAATAATTCCATACTTTGATATAATTATACCGTCTTTAAAAATTCGTTTATTCTCAGATCATTCGCCTGCTCTGTAACTCATTTCCATCCATGCAGCATAAAAAGCCACTCGTTGAATAATTATTTCGAAACGATCTATCCGTGTAAAAAATTATGATTTAGAAGGCGTTGAAGGTGAAGAAAAATTATGGTTTATCAAATGGAATAATGCCAAAGATATTCCAGATATATCTATGATGTATTAAAAAATCATATTCATTTTTTCCCAAAGCATTTCATAATTTTCCTCGTTATACCAGCACTGTAGAACGTTTATTAAGCAAATCAAAACATGATAGAGAATCACTGTTAGGGAAAACCGACTCAATAGAGTGTCCATGTAGAGTTTTCATCGTCAATGGGTTTCAGCAAACAAGAAACCATTTTCTAAAAAATTAATTTCGAAGTTTCCCAGTAATACTCGATGGCTTCTTTTTAAAGAATAACTTTTCCTATAAATTTTGTTAATGAAGATTTTTATGCACAATACATATAAAAAAGAAACTTTTTGAATAAACAATGAGCATATTAGTTTTGAATGATGCAAAAATGTTTCAAGTAAATAAAATAATAATAACTGCCCCCCTATTATTCGGGGCTGGATACGCATATGATTGGAGCGTTGGCTAAATATGCGAAAATAAAAATGGAATGAAGCACTATAGATAAAATAGTTACATTAAAACCAATAAATGCATTTTTTATGCATTTTTTTTATTCTAATGAAGTTTAATATGATTCTCTATCAAATTATGTCTAGAATTTCCCCCCAAAAAAGAAGAAAATTGGTCAAGGCCATCACAAGCTACACAAAAGAAAATGGATAAAATATTCACAATTGTAGGATAAATATGAAAATATTTCACCATTAACCCGTTTACTGCCACTGTTGTCTTTTCACAACATCATTTTCTATATATATTTTCTCTTTTTTATACAAAATTATTTAAATATTTATTTTGTTCCAATTAATTCAAGTCTTTATTTCATAAATTAATTTTTTCCTCTTTCCCATTCTATAGTTTTTATTTACTGTTCACATTTAGCATCTCTGGAAAAAGATTTCAAACGCTTGGATAATTTTTCAATTTAATCGTTCAACTTTAGTATTTTTTTTTCATATTTAGGTTTAATTTTAAGGTGAAAATGTAGTTACTATTTTGTTTTTATTTAAAAAAATAATTATTTACACGTTTTCAGTGCCTTTGAAAATCAATGTTGCGTTTTCTCAACCTTGGCGTAAAAGGATATCAAGATTTTAAATGGACCTAGTTATTAACTATTACAATAATTATTTTTGAATTGTTAAAATAATTATTTCAATGTTAGTTTAGTATTCAAATTATAAAATTAAATTTTAATTCAAATTTTAAACACTTTTTTCTATATGTAGAAAAATCCTAAACTGCATTTTTTTCAAATTTTATGAATCCATAGCTTTCATTAAAGAAAATTTTTTTTCCCAGCTTTCATAGATTGATTCTAAAATTAAAACGAAGATAACCGTTCACAACGGTATTACAGTTTTATGAATGTGCTGTTGTAATTCACGTTAAATTTTTGGTTTTTTATTAGATAAAAGAATAATTCTTATTATTAAAATTATTTAATTTAAAAAAATTAATTATCATTTTGAACTTCCTTGAAGTTATTTTAATTTATATTCATTCCTGTTTCTAAAAATTTGGTTTCAACCAATTTTTTAAAAATTTCTCACTGCATAGAATGAGATCAAATTTCCAGCTCATGCTGCGTTATCGCAACATTTTGCCCTTCCAAAACCTATAGAGCAATTGTTTTGAACTTTGCTTTAGTTATTTTTGTAACTATATTATGCATGTTTAATGTAGAATTAATGTTACAAAAAATATTGGTTGAGAAGAAGAAATAAAGATGAACGCAGTTGATGTTCTGTTGGTTATGAGTTTGCTGAGATATCAATTGAATTGTAACCATGGCTAACAACATGGCGTGTTTTTTCACTCGTCGTAACTTACTATTAATTACCTATTAATATTAACTATTTGAAATTTATTATATGTTTTTATTTTATAAATAATTTAAGTCTAAATATTTAACAATTTCTTTAAATCCCGTTGCTTCTAACCAGTGTTATTTTTGTAACGAAAACAAAAACGACAATTGGGAATAATCTTTCCACGAAAACGAAAATAAAAACTATAATTATTTCTAAAACGAAACTGAAATAAAAACTATAATTATTTTCAAAACGAATATTAAATAAATTTTTATGATATGCCATAATATGCAAATGAATAACTTATATAAAAAATATAAGTCTATGTTTTACACATTATCTATGAAAGTAGCGCCATTTATAAAAAGTTGTTTTATTACCGCTTCGCTTTGTCAATTAAATTATCACTTATTTTATTCGTAAATTTTTTATTATATTTTAAATTTTTTATTACTCAATAATTTACGTAATCAATTCTTATAATATTTCAATTGACTGTTAATTTTAAAAACTCATTTGTTGTTAATATACTGTTATATTTTACTGTTTCATTTCATGATCAATTAATATTTTAGATATAAAAAACAGTGTTTAAAGTTGTAACTTAATATCGAAAATATTCACCAGAACATTGATAATTTTCTATCAAAGTCACAACACGAACAGTTCACACACACTCATTGAAAGAACATAATTGACCCCATATGTCATTTTAAACCAGCAAGAGCTGAAGATATATTAAACATTATTTATACTAAATGCACGAAGACATTGCCCATAAACCATTTTCCTCACCAAGTTATTAGACAATGTAGCTCAATATTGTCAAAAGCCATCTCACACCTCGTCAACTTATCTTTCCAAGAAGGGTATTTTCCATCTACTTTCATAGCAGCCCAAATTACACCAATATTAAACAAGCCAACCTTGACACAATCAATCCAGCAAATTTTCTGACTATCTTTCAAATTTAAATACATTATTTCATATTTTACATCCGTTGGAAATTTCTCAACACTTCAAAGTCTATCCTGACTTAGAGTTATTTTCAGATAATAGGCCAGTTGTAGCATAGCTGTCTAAAATAAAATCTTTAATTGCTTACTTAAATATTCGTATAAAAACAAAATTTTAACATGTTTTTTTCAAGTGGGGGGAAACGGGTTTCCGGACTCCAGGACCCCTGGTTAGGACTCCCCCAAGATTTGCAGCAGATCATCGCCCCTGAGTAATACTGATCATAACACAAATGTTGATAGCAGTAATGTCGACATGGGTGTTGTTTTCAAAAGATGACAGTTTTGATGATAATGCAGCGGCTAAATTAAAAGTGGTTTTTCAATGTTGAAATGTGGAAGTATACAAAAATATCCAGCTGATGGCCAAAGTTTGTTCATGAAAAGTGTTTGGTGTCAGCGCTGTCCAAGATCCAGTGACAAAAAAACAGGATTGAAATGTTCAAAGTGATGATAACCTATATGCAGATAAATTCAAATTTTATATGCTTTAGTTGTACAGAAAACTGACATTATCAGAAACATTTTTGCGAACATTTTCTTCTAGTTTTAGAACCATAAGTCGACGATTTTAAAATGTAAACTTATGACATGTATATCTGTGTAAGCATTGTGACGCCAAATGACGTCATGAACATCATTATCACGACATCACAGCTCATTGGTGCAGCTCGGATATGCCAATCCGAGTTTTTCTTTTGGAATTTATGAAAGCCCAAAATTTTTTAGGATTAGATTTTGAACACAACGCAATTTGACGCTCCTGTTGTTTCCGTTCTATTATCATTGCTTTTTATGCTTTGTTTCTTGCTATTTTGTATAGTTCATAATTTTTATTGTTTCTTTCCTTTATATAACACTCCCATTCTCTATGTTTTTTCCTCAAAATTTTTCTTGTATCTTTACTCAGTGGGGGTTATGTATAATCTCTCTTTGTTTGTTTTTATTAGTGTATTTATATTTATGGCATTATTTAGTTTATTCATAAATAATTCAAACTGATTATTTGTATATTTTTATTCCATTAATAAATCCCAATCGATATTCATTTATTGTTTTATTTTTTCAAAATTAGTCTTTTTATAATTTAACTTTATCACATTAGATTTACTAATTTGCGTTTGACAAAATAGTTCAAAAGATATAACAATATAGTCGCTTTTTCCCAAAGGGTCAAGAAACTTAAGATTTTCTATATTGTTACGTTCATTAGTTAGTATTAAGTCTAGTAAAGATGGCTCTTGTTTGTTTCGGAATCTCGTAGGTTTATCAACTACTTGTTCCAGAAAACAATCTCTAATGCATTCCACGAACTTTTCGCTAAATTTATCTTTACTTTACATATTACACCAATTTATCCCGGGTAAATTAAAATCTCCAGTAATTAGTATATGTGTAAATGATTGGGGTTTTTCCATATTAATAATTTCGTAAAATAAATTAACTAAATTGTCTAAGTTAATATCATTTGATGATGGACTTCGATAACACATCCAATAAGAATTTTAATATTATTCTTCATTGTTATTTTTATAAATATATTTTCTTTATATTCTACGTTCATTTTTACTTCTGTTGCATTACAAATTTATTTGACATGTATTACTATATCCATTGAATTAGTTATTGTTAAATTGTGAGGAAAAGTATCAAATCCTCTAAAATAAAATTCTTTTATTGAAGTATTATATTTTACATTCTTTGCCAGAACCTCCGTTATCATTATTATATTCTCATTATATATATATTCTTACTCTTCAACAGATGAATTTTTATCTCTTTCACTGTCTAGTTCAGTGGGAACAGGTACAGGAATTTTGTTGCAATGAGCAACTGGACGACGTGCTGATTCTAGATCAGAATATTCAAGACTATTTCTGTTATTTCTATTAATTCCTTTTACGTCAACAACACAAAAATAACAGTCATTAGCGTGATTTTTTGGTTCCCTCCAAACCATAGAAATACCAAACTTTAAGCTCCTCATCTTGCTTTTGGTCCAATGACGCAGATTCTCTGTGCATGTCTTGCACACCATGTGAGGAGCCCAATTTTTATCTTGGTCACCAAGCTTAAATTTAAAATAGCTGTGGTAAGCCATCCTTGTGAAATTAGTCACTTGATTTCTGTTAGAAAGTTGAGTATACTCACCGCATATATAACAAAATACGTCTGGGTTGTTTTGGCAATGCCTTCTGGCTTTTTTCATGTTATCTACTAAATATAGAGAATATGTTTACTTAAAATTCAAATAAATTTTTAATAACTGAATAAAAATAACTTATTTGAATTTCAGAAATATAAACAATTGCTAAAAAATAACATTAAATATTCTTTATATATGGAGAATAAAGAAAACGGTCACGTGACCATAGATAAAAAAGTTGACCTGATTGAACAAAGAAAATATCATTTTTGGATTCAGCACTATAAAATTATACTAAATCCATCAAAAAACCTTTGACCGCAAATTTTTATGTTTTCCAGTTCAACCTTGACCTTCTATTAAAAATAGTTGCTGTATTCGTGTTTTTAAACATTTTATACCCTTTTCCTTTTTTGTAGGACTTTGGTAAGTTTTAAGAATTTGATTATTTTGGTTTTATCTTAATGAGTATTTGCATTTAACTGAATGTTTTTCTCAAATTACTTCAAAGCAACCTTTTATAAGAAGGTTTAAAGAATGTTTCAGGCTTTAAGTAACGGCGTTTATTTAGTAATTTATAAATTAGTCATATGATATTGGAGTGAGGTGTTACAAGCATATTGGGGTTGTTTGTTACAAACCGATTAACGACATACCAATCTCTGAAATGGTTTATACAACTCAAACTTAGTTATTTTTTTCCTTTCAGTTAATATAATGAATTATATGTAAAAAAATGATTGGATTCGCATGAAACCAGATGTTTCAAATCATGCAGTGGAGACTGTCAAGAAAACTCGACGTTCAATCGAAGTGTTCCTCCATAAAACGGCTTGAACTTCATGATGCTTCATCAAATCCATGAAAATCTTTAACCAATAACTGTCTAACGGACTACAATAAAAACTTATTCTAAAAGAAAGAAGTGCCAAGGCTTCAAATTGAGCACCAGTGCACAGCTTGCAAGCACCCACTGGCTACCTACTTCACAAGGCAGATGAGCTCTGCAGATGAAGGACAGACTGTCAGAACGAATCTTCTACACATGACTGTGTTTATGTCTATTATCTACTGAAAACTGGTCTAGCTCAATGTCTTTAAAATGGAATCCACTAAAATTTGAACCTATATTTTTTATAAAAATGGTAAACTAATTAATGATCCATGCCATTTTTCCTCTCATACTATTGTTCCATCTAATCATAGTCGTAGCTTAGGATTTATTTCTGACTCAAAACTAACCTTATCAAACCAAATTCTATTTGTTACTAAATCTTGCTAATCTCATCTCAGACGTATTAGACAATTATTACCTAACTTAGATGACCCTTCTTTAAAAATGTTAGTTTCTGCACTTTTCTATCTCGAATTGACTATTGTAATTCACTCTATTATAATTTACTTTAAAGTACTTTAAAACCATTTTAATTATGCAGCTAGAATCGTTAGCCGTACTCCTATTTATCATCAAATTATGCAGGTCCATATATTGGAACTCATTACCTCCTTATTTAACTACTTCTTAATCATTATTTACTTTTCGTTAGGATCTGAAGACATATCTGTTTAACAAATTCATTTACGAGCGCTCTTGAATTTGAGGAAAGAGTGCTATAGAAATTGATTTGATTGATTGAAAATAGTTTAACAAACAAATGTACTTTGCCGTTGATTAATGAACATAGTCGAAAAGCTTTAGTACTAAGCAGCAGCGCGAAAAATAAGACTCAGTTGAAGCAGAAGCGAAACTGTACCATGGTCTCCCACCAAAAAAAGTAAGAAAGCTTGGATAGCAATATGCTGTGAAAACCAGATCAGGTTTCTGACAAATTGGATAATGCTCAACAGGCAGACGCTGATTGGTTTGAGTAATTTATTACACGAAACAGTTCTCTCTCAATTTAAACTAATGAACTAATGAGTCTGACTCGAACCATTTTTCTTTTTTAATGCATATTTGACACTTGAAACATTCAACCCCGACTACTGTAACAGTACGGGTTTGGTTGTTACATTCAAGACTCTGTCGAAATGTTACTTTTTTCAATGAATTCAAACAACTAACCAGTTTTTTTGTTTTAACTTGTGACTTATAGAATTCTTTGTACATACAACAATTTTTAAATAAATTGTTTTGAAAATAACAAACTTATAACAACATTTGTAAGAAGTGTAACAAACAGCCTCTGTCTCCCCTTATCATCTCCTGCAAGAACAGTTCCATGTGAAAGTCTATTCAGTTTGTCAGGCCACATAGTTAGCAAGAAAAAAGTCTTTTTAGATCCAACTAATGTTGAAAAACTTGTTTGCTTGAGTAACTGGCTCAAAAAGGATGTGTAAAAATTGCATTTTTTATCATTTATGAAAACTTTTTTAAAAATTTGGATTACTTTATATAAAAAATTCTGATAAAATTGTAAATACATTTTTAAGGAAAAAAATTATGAATACTATTTTATTTTAATGTCAAACATGCTAAAAAACATTGCGTTAAAATACGATTAACGCACGATAAAAATTTTTAATCAAACGATTAAAATGCATTTAAGCTTTCAGTTTAGGAGTTGTTTTAAAGACGTCATAAAAAAACGTTATTTTGAGATGAATTATGAATCAATGTCAAATTTAAAATAAAAAAGTTTTTAAATACTTTTAAAAGAACAGTTTCAAGAATTACAGGCCAGTTACAAGTAACATGACTGTAATATAAATGTAAAGATTGAATGCAGGAGCGGCGATCTGCTGCAAATCTTGTGGGGGGGGGGGGGGTCTTAACCGGCATAGACAATCTTGGGGGGGGGGGGGTCCTGGAGTCCGGATCCCAACTTCCCTCAACTTAAAAAAACATTTTGTAACTTCTGTTTTGATACGAATATTTAAGTAAGCAAACATTAGTATTGTTTTAGACAGCTATCACTATTACTACACATACTCACTATTTATTACTATGTAAACATTCTGTTTTATGCCATGCTTGACAATTATGGTCACATTAAAACGAGATTTTAAAAATGTTTTTATTGAAAAAGTGGAGAGGGGGTCCACATTAAGGGGGATCCCTTCACTACAAAAAAGACCCCAGAACCCCTCCAGGATCGCCACCCATGATTGAATTAATTCAATGATACAATAATACTAAGATAAAAACAAATAATTTCATAGCAAAGTTTCAGCACTAAAAATGGCAAGGCCTTAAGAAGTTCTCTTTTGTTCTCTTCATGTGTCTGCTGCACTCAGAGGCGCAAGGTGAGTTTCATTTGAATTGTCGACTTTTGGGAATATAAATTTTCGATTGCCTTCTGCTTTGATTAATGCAATTTTATATCTGCTTTTTGTTCCATGTGAAGGTGAGCACAGGTGTTAAAATCCAGTGAAATGTCATTGCATCTCAAATTCCTTTTTCTTTGGTTGAGCTTCCTGAGATGGGAGGCATATGGAGGAGGACCTGTCGAAGCAGTGTGTATGTGTGTGTGTGTGTCTGTGTGTGTTTGTGTGCGTGCGTGCGTGTGTGTTTGTGTGTGTGTGTGTGTGTGTGTATGTGTGTGTGTGTGTGTGTGTGTGTGTGTGTGTGTGTGTGTGTGTGTGTGTGTGTGTGTGTGTGTGTGTGTGTGTGTGTGTGTGTGTGTGTGTGTGTGTGTGTGTGTGTGTGTGTGTGTGTGTGTGTGTGTGTGTGTGTGTGTGTGTGTGTGTGTGTGTGTGTGTGTGTGTGTGTGTGTGTGTGTGTGTGTGTGTGTGTGTATGTGTGTGTGTGTATTTTTTTTGTTTTTTTGTTTTTTTGTGTGGTCTTTATTAATCACAGCCTGACAGACGCAGGCCATGTTACAATGGTTCTGAGAACCATTGTTCTTATGCGCCAGATACGCCACTCTACACAGCGTACACATCTCTCAATGCATACGTCGCAAACACCGCATCATATGCACTAGGTATATGATAGTTCACGGTTGCTTGTCAGGGATTCGAACTGGCGACCTTTAAGTTGCAAGTCCGACGTCTACCATCTAAGCCATCCCCGCTCCCCATTGTATGTGTGTGTGCTCCAGACCACAGTCGATGAATTGATGAAAGCATGGATGTTGCTCACGTTCTTCTCAACTGAATGCATCATTTCATTCTTTAGTCTAAGGGCAGAGAACATAGCGGATTCACATCAAGAAAATCAACGGTAGACCACGCATTTGATCCTCAAAATTATATAATAATAATGTCAGTTTTGTATAGCGCCCGGGCACGCAACTGAAGCGCCACTCACACGACGTAAGTCGTGAAACACCGCATCATATACACTAGGTATAGGATAGCTCACGGTTGGCTGTACAGGGATTTGAACTGGCGACCTTTAAGTTGCAGGTCTAACGACTTACCATCTAAGCCAACCCGCTCGCCAATATAGCAACTTAATAGCACTTACATTTTTCCAAATCACATTTATGTCACTATGTCTGTTCTTCCACTGGAGTCTTTATATTTTTATAAGTGGCTGGTCAACAATGTTAAAATAAATACAGGTAATGGATGAGTGATGAGGTAATTCAGATAAAGAGAGACTAAAAGACAATATTATACGGATTTAATGAAAGCTTGGAGGGAGAGGGTGATAAGTGAGTCACTATTATTGGTACATTTTAAAAACTAGTCGAGTAAAATATTTTAATCTACGCAGATGATACAAAACATATGGCCAAATATCCGAGGTGTCTTATCAGTTAATTCTGCCATAAAAAAATAAAAAATATTTCGTTCAATCTCGAAATAGAATTTGAATAGATTTGACCTGGCTGTTCTTTCGGCCCTTTAACCATTAAATTGTTTGCTGGTTCTTGATCATGGTTATAAAATGTCTTCAAGGAAATCATCTTTAAAACTTACAACTTAAAGAACAAAATTTAATACTTTAATCTAATGTTTGCTCTATTTCTTTTTTTCAATCTGGAAAAAGCATTTGAATAAATTTGACTTGGTTGTTGTTGATTCCTCACTTTAATCATCAAGTTTTCTGCTGGTTCTCGATTGTGTTTATTTTTTTTACTAGACGTAACCTATATAGCCTATATACATAAAAGTATTAAATTTTATTCTTCTAGTCATTTTTATAACCACGATCGAGAACCAGCAAACAATTTTATGGTTAAAGTGACGAAACAACAACAGCCAAGTCAAATTTATTCAAATGCTATTTCGAGATTGAAAGGAAAAAATGGAGCAAACATTAGATTAAAGTATTAAATTTTTATCTTTTAGTTTTAAGGATCACGTATTAATCACGTATTTTTCTTTAAAAATTAGTTTTTTAAAGATTTTTTTTCTGAAGACTTTTAATCTTAAGACTTTTTATCCTGAAGACTTTTTATCCTGAAGACTTTCTATCCTGAAGACTTTTTATCCTAAAGACTTTTTATCCTGAAGACTTTTTATCCTGAAACTTTTTATCCTGAAGACTTTTATCCTAAAGACTTTTTATCCTGAAGACTTTTTATCCTGAAGACTTTTTATCCTGAAGACTTTTTATCCTGAAGACTTTTTATCCTGAAGACTTTTTATCCTGAAGACTTCTTATCCTGAAGACTTTTTATCCTGAAGACTTTTTATCCTGAAGACTTTTTATCCTGAAGACTTTTTATCCTGAAGACTTTTTATCCTGAAGACTTTTTATCCTGAAGACTTTTTATCCTGAAGACTTTTTATCCTGAAAACTTTTTATCCTGAAGACTTTTTATCCTAGAACCCATCCCAGTACGATCAACAAAACTCTATAAGCCTTTCATATCTTGCAAATGTCGTTTTATCAACGTGCATGTTTGTGTAAGTATGTGGGTTTGTATCGATGGTTTGGGTGTAAGTTTGATTTATTTATTTCGCACTTTCAACTTTTAGCTTTAACCATTGCAAACCTCTAATTAACAGTCTATTGAGACTAATGTGACGAAAGTTTATATCTATTCAAATTTAAGATTTTTTTAATAAATAGAACATACTTGACTAATGTGACGAAAGTTTATATCTATTCAAATTTAAGATTTTTTTAATAAATAGAACATACTTGTGTCAAACTATTGAATACTAACAGTTTTTTTCATTTAATAAAAAAGTAAATTATTGGTATGTATTAATTTTTAATAGTCTTTTTAGAATCATCCTCATTTCCAGGTTTTTGTTATACAGGCCAACTTTTCCTCTACCGAGGGTGGGGTCTGTCTGAAAAGTCTCAATCTCTTTCTCAACTCTCTTCTGTCATGGGCATCAGTGCTGCATGCCCCCAGGTATTTGAGGTCTTTCTGCACTACTTCTTCCCACGTCATCTTTGGCCCGCCTGGTCATTTCGTTCCAGAATCCTCCATTCTTCTAACCTTGTTGATCCATCCACCATCACGTTCCACATGCCCAAACCACCTCATTCTTCTCGCTTGCAGTACGGTACCAATATCCTGGATTCCCATTATTTTTTGGAGCTCAACTGAACTGATGAGATCTTTTGATTT
>OX030958.1:2209030-2284030 GCA_943735955.1 Piscicola geometra | reverse complement strand
AAGCCTGGCAGTGAGAAAGTTTCTATGATATTGCCCCTCTGTGTGAGTGTGTAAAGTTTATGCTTAATTTTAATTATATTCATCACAAATTCTAGCTTTATTGGCAAAAATTTTAATTTCAAACTCATTTTTGTTTCAAAAAGAGCCGCTAGAAGACAATAAAATTTAAATATAAAAGTCAAGAACTCGACTCATTTAGCAGAATTCTAAAGAAACATTAAGGTTTATAATGAATTCATAGAATCAAATAGTTATATCAAAATGTTTTTTTAGATTAGTTAAATTCGAGGTTTATAAATTATTTTTCCCGTTTTAAACTTTTAAATTTTCGGTAAAACTATTTACTGTATAAAATTTTTAGAATTTGAGTTCAGCATTAGATAAGAAAATCAAGATTTTATTTTTTGTAAAAATTTAAAGAAAATAATAAAAAGGCTACTTTTCTTCAGTCTTCACTAAAAAAACTTGGGATTTTTTTTATTTTCCGTAAAATTTTCGCAAAAAGATAAAAACGTGAGAAGATTCATTTTTACACAAACACTTAAACCAATTGAAATTCTTGTTTGAAGACTAAATATAGAAGAAAGTCGAGTATTAAGGAACAGTCTGGTAAAATGGAATACCGAGGTTTTAGCTTCGTTTGTAATTATATAAAAAAACTAAGATAGACCCCAATGAAAGAAAAAAGCAAAATAAGTCAGCTGATTGCTATCCTACGGCTCGCTTCAGACCAGAAAGTGTTTTTTGACTTTTAAAAAGTTTTGACAGGCATATTTTCAACAATTTCTAACTAAATTTTAAAGGATTAAAAAAAGATTTTTTTAATTTTAACCTTCGGTAAAAGAGTTGTTGTTTATTATAATTAGCCGCTTTTTAGTTGACAAAGTTTTATCAGTAGTTATTCAAGATTTTTTTTCCTAGAAACCACTTTCCCTAAAACTAGTTAAGTTATTTTAAAAAAGTAAATAGTTTTCCAAAAACCCTAATTTTCTCTATATATAAAAAAAGATAAATAATAACGGGTATAATTATTTTGAATAATATTAAATGTTTTTATTTTAACTTTAAAAAAGATTTGCTAAATTTTAAAGTTAAAAGATTTATATATATATTTATATATAACTTTATAAAGTCTGATATAAAAATTAAACAAAAAATAAATTTACATGTTTCAAAAAGAGCTATTTAAATACCCCATTATAAATTACTGTTGAAAATTAAAGATGAAAAAAATGATTGTTATAATTTAGATACTGAATGAGCAAACTCTGCATTTGGAACAATTGAAGTCAGAATAGATGATTGTGGTGACCGGTGGGGCAGTCACGTACTGAACTGGCTGAACTGGCTGTGTTGTTATATATTGAATTGGTTGGGTTGAGTAGGGAGGAGGAAGGCCGTTTGTAGACATTGATAGTTTTGAATCTTGAACAATCACTTTAAATATAAGCTCGATTATGGCTTTTTATAGAGTCCAAAAACTTTTAAATCTTTTTTAACTTTTTATGAAAAAATTGAATGGATAAGATAATTAAACTATTTACTGGGAGATATTAGAAAGTTTTAAACTTAATTATTTACTAATACAACCAAAAACGTGTTAACCATCTGGTTAACATTATGATCAAGCTTGATGCTATACCCCTGATAACTAGTTCTTCATATAGACGTTGTTATCTATGAGAGTATTCAAGAGCAGGACATATCAGCAATCATATGAGCACTCGGAAAAGCCACAGTTAATCAACTGTTATCTATATGTAATATATAATTAAGTACCTTTATCCATTGTTTCAATACTGCTTTCATACATAGATTAAAAGAAATGCTAAAATATTAAAATTATAATTTTAATTGCTTTTGATATAAATAAAAAGATTAATATTGGTTGGCAGCCTATGCTCCAGACGGGATGACAGTAATTAAAAGGATTTATTTAGATAATCGTATAATCAAAGACTAAAAGAGTCGACTGCTATGACCAATCCAAAACGGAATGTCCAAGGCATTTTAATTCTGTTCAAAAATTCATTACGGATTGTTGTTGGAGTCCTTCAGTCTAGGTAGACAATGGACTTTTTGCGCCGGAAAGAACTTTTTGCTGCTGGTTGTTGTTTGTTGCTGGTTGTTGTTCGCTTCTGGTTGTTGTTCGCAGTTGGTTGTTTAGGGCTACTGGTTGCAGATCGCTGCTGTTTTTCTTTTCTGCGAATTTGCAGGTGACCTTGTAGCGAAAACCCGCTTTACAATACACTATAACGACTAATTTAATTAACATGGTGTAAACGGGTGGGTAACGACTTTCGGCTTGACCAATAATGAAAGGTCTTAGGTTCAAGTGCAACCAATGCTCTAGTAATCCAGAGGCGCAAATGATATGGGTCCTATATGGGCTAAATGGGCTTTTAAAATTTAACGTGTTTTTAAAGAAAGCCTATATGGGTCTTATATGGGTCCTAAATGGGCTAAATAAGCTTTGAATATATAAAAAGTTAAAATGTGAAGGAAAGCCTACGTGGGTCGTATATGGGCTAAATGGGCTTTAAAGAAGAAATCTTTTGAAAGTGTTTTTAAGGAAAACTTATGTGGGTCCTATATGGGTCCTATATGGGTCCTATATGGGTCCTATATGGGTCCTATATGGGTCCTATATGGGCTAAACAAGCTTTGAATAAAAATTTAAAGTGTTTTTAAGGAAGCCTTAGTGAGTCGTATATGGGTCCTATATGGGCTAAATGGACTTAAAAAAAGAAAAATGTTTCAAGTGTTTTCATGGAAAGCCTATGTGGGTCGTATATGGGTCCTAAATGGGCTAAATGGGCTTCGAATAAGTGTAACATTTGGCTTAAGTATTGGAAAAATAATTATTTTCAAGTTAACAGAATTCAAATAAATTTCTATATTCAATATTTTAAAAAATATTTTTTTATATTAATTTTATACTTTTCCAGAATATTTCTAACAAATATCGTTTAAATAATTCAGTTATTCTTTCTATTTTTTCCGGTCTAACCTATCGTTTGCTCGTGCATTATTCTTATCTGATATTGCAAACTCAATATATTTTCTTAAAGATTAATTTCTTACTTGAAAGAATATTTTCTTCAAAAAAGTGGATATTTGTTTGTATAATAGTGATAACAAATTCTTATAGTAGAAGTACTACAGCTCGATATTTTTTTAATGTTATATACCGTAAGTTTTTAGATAATTATGATTATATTGTTTCATTAAACTCTCATCATGATTTATTATTCTATTTTTAGGTACATTAAACCCAAAATTATGTTAACTTTCAGTTACTAAATTCATAAATTAATTATTCGCAACAGGTTCTGAAAAACAAACACGGTGATACCAGAAACAAACAAAAGAGATCGAAATGCGTGTCTCCAAATGTCTTACAGGAGTCAGAGATAAGGATGGCAAAAGGGGAATGAGGACAAGCCAGCAAAAATCGATCAAACATGATCTCCAGAATCCTGCCAACTTTGGACCTAAAAATTCCACTCGATTCATTTTTTGAAATTGTTACTATTTTTATAAATATTTTAATTCACATTTATGCTCGAGAGACATCTTTTAAAATACCTATTAATGCTTATCCTTTTTATGCCTATATAATCTTTTCAAAATTTATTTTTTCCCATTTCTAAATTTTATTTTGCTTTTTTAACAATAATTTTTGTTCAATCAGTCATGTGTTCGTGTTTAAAAGTTTGATCGTATGTCTAATACAGGTAGCCTACTTAGAAATAGACCATATAGCTCATATGGAAACCACTTAATTTGGTGTATCATTTTGACATGGGTCCCATATGAGGCCCGTATAGTTGCCCTAATTGATCCATTGTATGAGTGTTCACATGGTAGGGTAATGAAGAATGGTAAATTTTAAACTACTTAAAAATGCCAATAATAATATTCAAATAATGTACAGTTATTAATATTATTATTAATGTATATAGCTGTGCTTTAACCCATAAACACCAACCGAAAAAAATAACGTTGGCATCGAATCGACCCATCGCATATTTTAATGATGTTTTCACTAATTAATTTTTTTGGAGTTTTAGTGATTTTTATAGCATTTTCTTATTATTGTATATATAATTATCAGAATTTACTACTTTTTTAAAAAGATGCCACTATCCCAGAGCTAATCCTTTTTCTATCTTTTTTAACGATATTAATATAGTAGGTTATTTCATGAATATTTAATATTGGAAGTTGGTACTTTTGACAAAACCCCCGACACCCAAAAAACTAAATCGAAGATTTAGGCTTGAGCCTCAGCGTTTTCAAATAAAAAGAAATCATTAGATAATTTAATTTACTCAAATTTTACGATAATAAGGTTACTTAATATAATATATATATATATATATATATCTCTCTCTCTCTCTCTATATATATATATATATATATATATATATATAATATTTGTGCCACCCACACTACATTGGGCTTCAACAGGGGCATGAACAAAGTTTTGCAGTTGGTTGAAACGGATATAAGGATATATCAGGTTTTAAAAAGTTTTATGGTAAAAATGAAAATAAATAAATTTTTTATAGTTTAGTTGGACATTCACTTGACATGTGTCTTAAGTTTGGGGCTCTCGAGCTTAGCCAAACTCTGGAACAGATTCAATGAGTATCCAGTGGGCTGTTTTCTTACAAAGACAACAGTTTTTATTCACCACTTCAGTGATCTCACTGAGTTCTCAAGCCAGAACACACAGATAAACAATCGCATAGTCTGTCTAGTCAGAGAAGTTATGGAACCTTCCTATTTCAAGTTGTTCTGGTGGTGGTTTTCTTATTGGATGTGCATTTGGTGTCAAAAGCAGCAGTTGAGCACTTAGAGTAAGTCTATAAGTAAATTTCTCTTATGCAGTCCCATCTCAAGACGGTTTTAGATAGGCAAAAGAGATACTAGAACATTGATGTAGAGGCCTTACCTATGGAGTACCCAATCAGTGAGCAGGTTTCTGAAAGCGATGACACTCTGTTCACAACTTTGAAATAGAGAAGCAGTGTGGTAAAGTGAACCATAGACTGAAAAAACTAATGAATAATATATATTCATATTCATGATAGTATGAGTTCTATTTTTAATGATAGATTAGATAATTTAGAATTAACGAGCTGGCTTGCAGAGCCGCCATTTTTTCTCAAGTCGGCATAACTTCGGGCTCTCGAAAATTTGACGGCTCGGGTTCTGGCTTCCTAAAGAGAGGGTTTAAAACGAGACAAACTTGCGCAAATTTTTGGCAAAAACATTGTCTCAAAAACAGGCGCAATTTATGATAAGCAGGGGCCGTATTCACAAAACTCTGTTAACTAAACGAGCTGTTTAACACAACGTTCGGTCAAAAAAGATTAAACACGCTGTTACTAAACAAGCGCTTAAATTAGTATTCACAAACACCTGCTAGGCTCGTCGTTTAGTAGCAGACGTCTTTAAGCAAAACAAATATTATTATTTTCTATGTTTTGAGCGATAGTTGAAATTATTTGCACACATACATATGCATATACATTACATATATACAATAAATGAATAAACAATAGAAAATAATTAATAAGTATAAAATAATTATAATTATAAATAAAATATATTTATGTGTATGCATATTAGAGGTCGGACATGGACGATTTTTCGTTCCCGGTTCCGTCCCGTTCCCGATGGGCCATCCGAATTTTGATTCCTGGTCCCGACCCGTTCCCTAAACTTGTTTGCATTTTTTATTCATTTTCGCTGCCATTTTCACTGGAGATGCTAAGTCCATACGTCAAATGCCACGTCTTTTACCGCTCTCAAAACCACAAGAAACTGCTAATATGATAGAACAAATGAGAAAACAAGGCGTAATAGAACTATCACACAGTCCTTGGAGTTGAAAAAACATTTTGGCTAACGAAATGTTTGTTATTTACTAATATATGCCATACACACGTTAGTAACACTAACTAGTTTGTCTTTTTTCTTTGTAGTTCTCACTAATCCAATACAGCGATTTAGCAATTCACGAAGCAATTCTATTAATGTAAAAACTTATTTGTAAAAACTGTTAATCAAGCATCCAGATTATGTATCAGGTTGATACAGCAGCTACTACCAAATTTTCAAATAGGCTTACCTCCGTGATTCTTACCAAAAAATGATTTCATTTTCAAACAATACCCCGTTTTGACATCACAAAGGCACCACATTTGAAGTCATATTTTCCCGATTTTGATAACATTTATTGTTCTAAACTAAAATGACTTCTTAATTGTACAAACTTTCCATCCACCTTTACATACACAGGTGGAATTTGATAGTTTTTATTGCCACATGTCATGATCAGCGCCATTGGAGAAAACTTTGTTTTTTAGCTTCAAAAACTTCTGATATTAATAAAATAAAATCTTAGACATTAAGATATCAATTCACATATATTTCGTGATATTAACTGGCTAATACACAGACAACAGTTTTTGACCACAATGCCTGTAATCAGTGGCGAAACCAGAGGGGGGGGCTTCTCCAAGGCCAATTCGAATGGTCTCGCAATTTTTCGGGAATCGATGAGTCTTTTTTAGTGGGGGAGGGGGGAGGAAAGGGTTAATGGGATTTCCAATATGCCATAGGACATAAATCTTTTCTGGATGGCCATCAGGCCTTTATCTCATGAAACATTTTATATATCAAAACGGAACATAGAGATCCCACTAAAATAAAATTATGTCACAAATTTTTGGAAAAAATAGAGCACTATTAGACCTTAAACACACTTTTAAATCTCTACGCTTATCATATTGACATTCTTCCCGCCATGACACAGTATATATAGAACAACGCAGAAGGGCAAAATAACTCCCGAGCTTTCGGAATTCTGCACCCTTCATGGAAAGGATGTTAAAACTGTGAAAAAATATATCAAAATCACATCATCAAGTTGACGTGTGGATCAGTCTGATCCCATTGCATGTATCGAACTGCAAGAGCTGTGCCATAAGCCCGAGTTGCACTATATGCTCGATGTTACTCTGATTCTACCAGTTACTTCATAACATGCAAAAAAAGCATTTTCTAAACTTCGGTTTTTTAGAATTCATCTTAGGACGACTGTATCTGCTTGTCGTTTGCAAAGATTATTTGAGAATATCTGCTACCAATACACTATTTTGTTTTTGAAAAGAGCTACTGTACATCTTCCAGTAAAGGAAATGGTGAAAAGATTGTCACAAACTGATCGAAAAATGATTTTGTAACTGAGAACACATTTAAATTCAGTTTAAACTAAATATTAAAAATACATAGACTGTTTAGCATCTCATATTCTTTTACTTTTTCCCTTAGCTTAAAAAATGATGACGTAACTTTAAGAATATTAGGCAACTTAGTTTGTAGTTTTTTTAATAATCAATGAACTATCTCAAAGTCTTTATTAATTAGATTTGGTAGTTTGGGATTTGTAATTTTTTTTCAAAATATAAAAATCAACATTCATTTACAAAATTTAAAGTTTATTATTAATTTTATAAATTTCATAATACATTAACATTTAAATACAAAATTAATATTTATTTAATAAATATTTTAATAAATAACTAGACCTATTAAAAATCATATGATATCATATTACATCAAAGTTGCGAAAGCACACCATTGATTTTTAAATGCATTGAAAACGTTTTAAAAGGTATTAAAATGGAAAAACAATTTATGTATTAACTATCTTTTCACACTGAGATTCAAACTAAATTTGTATAAAAATACTAAAATCAAACGAAAAAATTTATAAATTATTTAAGCGAGAAAAGATTGTTTTGAGAAATGTTAAATGTGAACAGGAAATAAAAGATTATAAATAAAAAAATTACAAATTGAAAAATTTAACTTATAAAATTAAAATTTATTGTTAAATAAATGAAAAAAAACTTGGTATTAAAACAGAAAGAAAATATTTAAATTGATTTTGCGAAATCGCAACAGCGGCGGTATATGGGTTGAACAATAAAAACAAGTTACCAAAGCTGAGCCCCTCAGCATTTTTTGCAGGTTGTGCCCCTGATAACATCGATCCGACCTTTTTTTAATTTTTTCTAATAAATATAATACAAAAAAGAAGTTCACCATTGGTTTATCAGTAAGCTCCAAAAGACTTACTGATTTTATTTATTCAGAAAAACTTACTTTTAACATGCATTATGATTCATAATTTATGCTTACATGTATAATATGTTATATTATATAAGCCATAGACCATTTGAGCAAATAGACTTTTACTTGAAATCCTACACGGCAGGTAGTGACGACATACAGCCTATAACTAACAGGTGTAGTCATTAAATGTCTCTGTTTATGATTTTAGATCATAAGTAAACTCTCGAAATATTGTGAAAACCTGATAAATAAATTATTTAAAAACTTTTGAAAGAGTTTCAAAATTTTTATAATGTTTTTAAAAAAACTTTAATTAAAAGTAAAACTTTTGAAGTTTAATTTATTCCAGATTTTTCTGCTCATTTCGTCAATTTGTTGACATTCACTATTATGTTGTTTTTAGATAAGCACTTTGTTGTGTACAGACTTTAACATACAACTCAAGTAATCAAATAAAATAAAATCTCAAGGTCAGTTATGAAAATTCTTCAAATAAAGAAGGCGAACAAGATGAGAAATGCGGGAATGTTTCATTGTTGCTCGATGGTTATCTTATGGGTCGCTTGTGGACTTCTCTTTGCTTGTCTCTGGATGGCAGTGGCTAACTCACAGCTGAAAGTACATAACGATGAACATCAAGAAAGCTTCAATATAACCCCAAGCAGCAGTTTAAATAGCAGTGTTGAAAAATTACCAAAAATAATTCCGAGGCCTTGTATGGAAGGAGTATCAGACCTTTCAAGTGCCATGCTGCTTTCGATTCAAATTCAGTCAGCTACGGCTTCAAACCGTCGCTTCATTGACGCTGCTTGTCCTGACGCTCTCATCATGTCCGTTCTTCACAACCTCGCATCTCTTCTGCTCCAATGCCTCTTCTTCAGTCTTCTCTTCTGGAAACCTCCAACAGGGGGTTCGAAGAAGCTATTTCAATTTGATCAACAAGTACAGATTGAAGAAGTGAAACAACCCAACTTCAAAAAATTGGTTGTGTTTCACTTCAAGCTTCAGAAGCTTTGTGAAGATATTATCAGCAATGTGACTATTTCATCCCGTATTATTTGGAACCATACTCAAGACAAAAAGTACACCAACACGTCTGAAGTTGATGATGTTTTTGCAGATAATAACCAACCAACGGGCTTGTTATCTGAGACAGAAGAACTAATTGAGACGCACGATCTCGAGCTTTCTTACGACAAGACAGGACCTCCAAGGAACAGCTTCTACCTTTTTCCATGGCCCTGTGTTCTTTTTCACCAAGTCAAGTCTGGGAGTCCTTTGTGGCAGTACAGGAAATCCCTGTCCAAAGGGATTAGCCCAGATTTCAGCATTGAAATAACAGTAAAAGGCTTCAAAGGCTGTTTGAGTGACTCTTTCACAGAGAGCTGCGTTTACAAAAGCACCGACGTGGCTTACTTGAATGAATTTGTAAGTATGGCTGTGTTTGGCAGGAAACTGGATTCTGCCGGAAATTACTATCACAGCAATTAACTTAACTTTTGAAAACCTATGGGAACCTAATTTTGTTTCAAGAAACTTTAATATTTTACACAATTTTTAAATAATAAGATTATTTAACACTATTATTTAGTTATGAATGTTTAATAAGTAGAGATGATAACGAGTAGCCGGGAACCCGATCTTATTTTGACATAGGTACCCAACTCTTAGTTTTTAAAATTAAAATAATGATATATAAAAACATTTTAATTTAATGTTTAAATTAATTAGCTATTAGAAAATGTGGAATATTTTAAAATGTATTATTTGATAGTTTCAATCAATCAATTAATTTGTAAATAAAATTTTGCTATAAAAGATTTTAAACTAAAAAATATAAATAAGTCTTTTAATAAGTATGTTAGAAAATTGAAAATGTCGCACTATATCTCAATTAAATGATCATATTACATTTAAATATAATAATTATAATTAACGTTTGAAAATAAAAACTTTTTTCTTGATATTCTGGTCTTGAGTTTTGAACCTGTTGCCATCTCTAGTACCAAGTGATTTCAAAAGATTCTATAAAATTAGATACTTAAGCAATGTGTTTATATTTAATAGAAATAAAACGAATGATGATTATTATTATTATCATTATGTAATAATCCGTTGAATACTTCAGCTTTCAATTTATAATATGTTCTTGTAATTTAGTGTCAAAATAATTGTTTTTTTTAACATAAAAAAATTGTTTTAAAAATAGAAAAACAAGAATATTTATTCAAGGATATTATTTTGTAAAATATTTTCAGAACCTGAGTTTAAACGTAAATTCGTTCGACTTGAAAAATTATTAAATAGCAGGACAATGAAAGGGTTAATAACTTTCAGACAGCTAAAACAAGGTCAGATTTTCTTTTTCTTTTCATAAAGTACTGATCTTAATACAATTGATGAGCCTTTAACCTAAAAGATTCATTTTAATACTCGAATGTTGGTTAGTTAGTAGTGTGTAGTCATTTTAGAGTGGTTCTCGAGAAGCCCCTGTCTTTGTTTAAGTTGTTCTCTTAAATGAGACTTACTCAACTTAGCACAAAAACCTATTTCGAGGTCAGACTTTGAAGTTGCGTTTTTTGATAACCTTATGATCTCTTGGTGCATGAGGTAAGGGCAGTTGTTTCGGTGTTTACTATCATCTCCTGAACCACCTTCGTAGCAGTATGGACAAACTGATGAGCGGTTTGCATCATGTTTTTTTATAACATTGTGGGACTCGGTGGTGCTAACATCATTTGATCTCTTGATAGTTTTCAGCTGAAATGCATCATGGTTAAGCCCTCCATCACCATAGTGGTCTTTTGAAGTAGAGAACTGTTTGTTCTGTCTGTTATTATTTCTTATCATCTGTCTTAGAGCTTTAGTGACATCCACGTAGTTTGGGTGATCAAAAGTATTCAAGTTACTTTTGTGCTCGATGTCTTTTGAGCTATTCTGAAAGTGTCTCTGCTGGTTGTTGGACTCTGTTAAAATGGAGTCAAGGGAGGATTTTTTGTCTACAAAATCGTCAGAACTGTTTGTTGAAGTGTCGAGTATAAGATCCTTGCTGTTAAAATGGTTGAGGAGAAAAGGAATTTTGCTGGCTGAGTCAAGAGATGGATATGAGAAGTCAGAAGAAGTGTAGAGTTCTAGGTCACTATCCATCAGGCAAGAAGGGCTGGATTTGGAGGATGGGATGAAAAGACCTTGAAAAGGTGGTCTAACTGTCATCATCATGAGAGGGGTGTTGGGAGCAGATTGAGTGGAGGATGAAGATACTTCGTATGGAAGAGGAAAACTTAGAGAAGGTTGAATAGAGCAAGAATTTGTCAACGTGAACCTGGGCGTTTGATTAGATAAAAGATGTGATGAAAAATTGTGACTTTTAGTAACATGTGTTGACGGAAGACTTTTCATGACATTTTTCTTAGAGAAGTTTTTAGAATCGGCTGAAAAAAGAGTGTTGTAAAAAGAAGTTACAACGTCTAAAGGCCAATTATCATCTGCCGTTTGGAATTTTTGCTCTGAAATTGATGGAGCAGAAGAATAAGGATGAAAAGAAGGTTTGTTTTGCTTCAACTGTGGCTGAAAATTTACGCTATTTGTGAAGCTGTTGAGATGGGTCATAGAAGAGCTTTGAAGAGAGAAGGAGGATGGGGGACTTGCATTTTTCTTTTTATCCTGTATCAAGGCCAATCTGTTAAGTTAAAAATCTATATTTAATTCATAAAATTATTAATTCTATTTTCATTAAATTTGTGATCTTTATTTTAGTACCGTGGATAGAAACGTACAAAACAACAACGAATAATAGTAACGTAAAGCGACGCTGTACGTCGTAGCGTAAATCGGAGTTTCAGGAACATTCGGTTATGAATAATTATACAACTTAAACTGTTTATAATTACCAACGAAAATACTCCAAAATTAAAAACAAAAAAAATTGAAAAATAAAAATAGAAAGATAAAAAAGACGAAATAAAAAATAAATAAATATTCAAAGAAAATAAAAAAATATAGAAATATATTTAAAAAAAATTGATTTATCCGTTTGAATTCAATAATTGATTTTTTAAAATATATAATATAATAGAAACTTTGTAGGAATGCATATAAATAAGCATAATGATCCTTAATGATCCATAATGACATACGCAGGCATTTTAAATTCACGTCATTGGAAAACTTGAAAACAAAAATAAGGGGCAAAAAAAGACGCTTTATACATGCTGTTTCACGGTATATAAAAAACATATTTGAAAATATGTAAAAATGATTATTAGGGTGCCAATCAAAAAACGGGTGAGACATTTTTCGCAAAAACTTGTATGCATTTAATATACTTTTGGTTTATTTCATGCTTTAAACTAAGTGATAAAAATTTAATTCAAATATAATAATATTTACTCAGTTCTCATTCACTCATTCAACGGAAGTAAGAAAAGTTTTAGCCCAAAAATGACTATCAAGGGCTGCTCCAGCTGACAAGTTCGCTCTTTTGATGCGTTTGGCAGAGCTCTTTGAATGGCCAAGGGTAGGGGCGCAACCATCGAAAAAGGCTGAAAAGGGCTCACTTTTTGAGGAAAAAAACTCAATGGTTTAAATCAAAACTAGCCATTATGAATAATAAAGAACTTGAGATATTTTATTAATGATACAAAAAACGGCAAACTAAGTTGCATAGTATAATAGAGTCATTAATTTTTCACCTAAAAGAAAATGTATAAAAAAAGTTTGATATGAGATCCTAAAAAGTGTTAAAAAATTCACATATTTTAATTTAAAGTAAATTTTGATGTGTTTTTAGAAAAAAAATGTTTCGATCGGTATGTGAAAATTGTTTGAACATTTCATTTACTGGAAGAAGTGCAGTAGTTGTTTTTTTAGCCGATATTCAGAATAAACTTTGTAAACGACATGCAGACATAGCCGTCCTAAGATGAATTTTAATAAACCGAAGTTTAGAAAAGGCTCTTTCTGCATCTGATGAATTAACTGGCAGAGTCAGAGCAACATCGAGCATGTAATGCAGCTCGGGCTGAAGGCTTGTGACCCGAAAAAGTTCTTACAGTTCTGCAGGGGAGTGGGGATGGCTTAGATGGTAGACGTCGGACTTGCAACTCAAAGGTTACCTGCTCCGATCCTTGACGAGCAACCGTGAACTATCATATACCTAGTGTATATGGTGTGGTGTTTGCGACGTATGCATTGAAAGATGTGTACGTCGTGTGGAGTGGCGCCTCGGCGCATAAGAACCATGGTTCTCAGAACCATTGTAAATACTTTGAATAATAAAGACCATTCAAAAAAAAGTTCGATAAATGCATTGGGATCAGACTGATCCGCACGTAAACTTGTTGATAAGAATTTGAGTGCCTTTGAACAGTTTCAGCCTACTTTCCATGAAGGAGGCGAAGCTCCGAAAGCTCAGGAGTCATTATCCCATTCTGCAGAGCATCAAGAGCAGCCAAGGCAGGGTTGTCGAACCGACTGATATCTGATAAGTAACCAGATCGATAATTTCGTAGTATTCTTCTATTTTTAGTTGGGTTGTCTTTGTATTGATATACATTGACCAAACTGGCATAGCTTGCAATAAACAGAGTCTGTAAGATTTGATGGTAGAAAACGTTTTCTTGTGGGTCTGCCTGAATTGAATTTGAAATAGAAAATAAAAAATGGAATCAGTTATTGAGGGCCATATTGAGTACATACTCACCACTAGCATAATAAAAATGAGTTACCTATCAATCGTTGGGAATATACTCTCTGTGGTTGTGTACTCAAAAACATTGAAAATGCTTTTAGCAAGTACTGCTTATTATTTCAACCATCATCCAGTTTAAAAGAGGTGGTAAGGAATCTTTAATCGTCAGAACGTTCAGAAAATTTGAAAATATTCATGAATGCTGCAGAGAGCATATTTAAACACAGGAAGACCAGACTGTCATGGAATCAGCCAAGTTATTGCAAGAGGCAATGCCGGTAGATATTCAACTTAACCAGTCTTTAAAAAAACTATTTACAAAAAATAAAAAAATGGTTGGTTTAGATGGTAAGTCGTTGGACCTGCAACTTAAAGGTGGCTGGTTGAATCCCTTGTGAGCAGGAAGGGGAAGGTTGCCAAGATGGAACGATTTTTACACGTAGCAATAAAAAATCTCCTCCAATTGAATTTGGAAACGTATTTGATATTACAAAGAACAATAGCATCTGGTTGGCAGTTGAAGATAAAATTTTTATTGAAATTCAGGGTGTGCAACAAAAATACATGTTAAAGTTCATCCATTAAAATTTTTCAAAGAAAATACTCTAAACAAGAGTTTATAAAAAATTATAATGCGAAATTGATTTTAATATATCAGAACATTCAGTAACCATTGACCCAGCGATTTTTCAGTTAAAGTTCAAGTTACAGTTAGGAAAAATTCGCTTATGTCGCATGAAGCTTCAAAAATAAAATACGTCCATACGCCATTCTCTTGTTTTCTACCGCTATTAACTTTAAAAATTTTAAAACAAATTTTTATAATTGAAATAGTTCGAAAAAATTAACTATGTAAAACACTAAATTAATATAATCGGACTCGGAGTCTAAAATAGTAAAACATTTTATTGCTTAATCACGTGACGACGCGAATGTTTTATCTTGTAGCACTTCTCTTTTTTTTCAATAGTTATTTTTTTGCATTTACTATTCACTTAGTATTCTTGTATTTCAGTTACAGTTACACTTAACTGGAAAAACACTGCCTTCACATTGATAATAATTAATGTGAATATACTCTTGCTACCTCTTGCTAAAAAATAGAAATATTCTATAACAGAAACTGCTATTCATCAAGTGAAACAAACTAATTTAAGTTCTTCTAAAGCAGCAAGAGTTTTGGAAAAACTATCTATAAGAGGTATTGACATTCTCACACCAACTCAATCTGCTATATATAAAGCATCTGTTAGAGAATCACAGAAAATGCAGAAAAACTTTGAAAAAACTCTTAAAAAAGAAAATTGGGCTCTGCACTTTGACGGTGAAATAAGTAAAAAGCAAGAAATACAAGTAATTGTTTTAAAAAGCAGCACTAACTCTTAAGGATGGAAAAGCTTCAACAATATTTAATGGAATAACTGAAGTGTTAAGACAATACAATTTGTGGGGGAAGTATCAAAGTTTTCATTTGTGATACTAAAAGTGTTAATACTAGAGCAAAAATAGAATTGTTGTTCTAATCCGAAAAAAATTCAAGGAGAAAGGCATTCCTATACCTAGCAACCGCCACGAACGATATGCAAATGAGCTAAAAGTGGCGAATTTCGTTAATACGTGCAATCAGCACAATAAATTGCTTTTATTTAAGGTTCTAGCTTTTAAATAAAATTCAAATTGTAATTAAATGAAAGTTTAACCAACTTTTCATTTAAAAAATTTAATAAAATTTAAAATTTAATTAACTAAGCTTAAAAAACCAATATTTAAAACTGAATATCATATCAAGTCAACTTTACGCTGAGGCATCTGGACTTTTTGAATCGACACCTACTTGTTCATTTTTCAAATTCAGAAACCAAAATATAATGTATATAAATGAATTATATATCATTAAAATCGTATTTGAATTTCCTACTTCAAACCGAATGCTAGAAAATTATTTCTCAAATAATTAAACGAGAAAATAAACTTTAAATTTTTCACTTTTAATTTTAAACTACTTTTAAAAATATAATTATCAAATTAATTAGAATGTTTTTAGTGCAAATGTTGGTTGTTTTGAATCTGTCGAGAATGGCCGCAGCAGACCAAGATGGCCGCAGGGAATCAAAGTGCTCAAGGAGAAAGGATAAAGGAGAAAGCTTTCCATAGCAACAGCAGTACCAGCGTTGGCAAAGACTTCTCCTTCACCCTCTTTCGCAGCCTCGGCACCAGTGGCAAGACAGAAAATTGAGAAGAATGATGATTGTGTTTTGAGGATGATGTGGTGATGATTGTGCTGTGGTATGAGTGTTGGTATTGTGGTGATGAAAGAATTTTTTATTTATGGTGATAGTGATTTTTTGGCGGTGATTGTCACGGTGGGGTGGGTGAGGTTGGATTATTGAGGTTGATTGTGTGTTTATATATATATTTTAATTTATATATATACATATATTGGTAATGGTCTAAAAACCGTTTTATTTAACAAATTTATTTGAAGAGCGCCTTTGTTCACTTAGTAAAGGGCGCTATACAAATCATTAGTGATTGATTGATTGATTGAATTAAAATCTAGCAAATACATTCTGAAAGTACATTTCCTAATCTTTTAAATGATATCAACTTCATTGAAAAAAAGTGCTCTTCCGTTTGTGGCTTTTAAAATACAAATCATACGTATCGCATTTTATTAAATGTAAAGCGCATCACAATTAAGTTTTTGCTTTTATATCATCTGTTGAATAGTTATCGCCGTTTAAATGCTAAATTTCTATATTATTTAAATATTCATAGTTATTCTTGGTTGGTTTATTTTTTTAAGTTTGATTTATTTACATTTATTTTATTGGTTCTTATGATATTCATAGCTTAGAGTCCATAATAATAAATTAAGCCATTTGAGCGTAACAACTTTACAAATGATATTTTTTTAAACTTTAAAATACAGTTGTATTCAAATGGAATTTTTTGGCCCAATCTGTCAGAAGCTTGGTCTCACATGTATTCTAGAGTTAAAAAACTTTTTTTAAAAGGAACATATATATTGTCTTAGTTTAGCAGCTAGGCTACCTAAACTTTAGCTGAAGTTTTGGGATGCCTTAATGACAACTTCATTAATACAAACCCACTGGTTTTATACTCAAAGGTGTGTATTGTTGCTAAAAAGACAATAAATCTTTAAAAAAAGAGAAAACTAGGATCATTCATGAATTTAGAATTTCTTCCTCCATCTTCAAAAACAAATGTGCCAAAAGTGTCTTTGAACACATTTTTATTTGGAAATTGTTCAAAAACAATACCATTAACTGTTCAATCCAAAAAGGAAGAATTATTCACTCTCGCTTTTTATTGTTAATACAATTTAGTTTTATTTAAATATTTATCATTAATTAAATATTGTTCATTCTCACTTTTTATTGTTTATACAAATTTCGTTGTTTTATTGAAATAATTATCATTCTTTCAATATTATTCATTTTCGCTTTTTATTGTTAATACAATTTTTTATATATATTTAAAAAAGTAGAATTTCTTTTTCTATTTCAACATAAAGTTTATGTGCTTTTAAAGATTTATTTATTTTGGTGGGAAATAAACGGTTTAAAATCTTTTATTTTATTATGAATTAATTTTGTTAAAATACTACTTCCTTTTTTTTAAATACATGATCTTGTCTAGTTTCAACATTAAATGACACTCATCAAAAAAGTTATAATGAAATAACGTCGCGACGTCGTCCCGTCAAACTCTTATGTATTATTTTGGCTTAAGCGTTGAAAATAATTCGCTAAAACACTCCCTTTTCGGGAGTTTAAAAATTGAATAACTTTTGAACCATTTGAGATATTTGGAAAATAAAAACTGATTTGAAATCTGCACTTCAAAATCTATCATAGGAATATTTTATTTCTTAAATTAATAAATTTTGAAAATTTCGTGGCGGTTGCTACCTATACCCCAGGTGTCACATCAAATATAAGATTTAGTCATAAGGTATAAAATCGACCAAACTCTTGGTGGAAAGACAACTTCTCCTAACTTATCGTATGAATTTGTTAAAGAAACTAGTGAAAACTATATAAATCATAAAAAAGACTTTTGACAAATTAGTGTTACAATAAAATGTAAAAACATCAAATGGCACCACGTTATGTATTTTTCATATGAATTGGGAATGTCCTTCCGATACTACGAGGAACTTTGAAGCCTTACCTTTGAGCGATTAAATAATGCAAGGCAAGACTCTAGAGCATTATATCCTCTACTTACCTTCCTGCTAATTCCGGATCGACGAGAACTACTTGCTAAATTTGTAAATTGATTTTCGGAGCTTGGTTTGATGTGTGGTTCAGTGACAATTTTTATATTTAAAAAATATATAAAAAATTGGATAACGATTTAAAAAAACACAAAAAAGCACATTCATTTTTTTGAAACAGTGGAATCGAGAAAGAACAGCAATCCACAAACAAAGAAGTAACATTTGTGCGAAAAGAGCGATTAAAATCGTACAAAAAAATAAAGTGTAAATGTCCTGACAAAAACAATTTGAAATTCATTTTATCAAAGAAATGATTATATTGTATTATATTATTCAATTAATATTTTTGATTTTTTTTACATATTATACTAAAGTCATCAATTAAAACATGACTTTTCTATGTCACCATATTTCCAAACAGTATTTTGACTTTAAGCATAAAGTTTTTTGAATAAAATCTTAAATGAAAATATCCGATTATAAGGCTGCAAAAATGTCATAAGCCTACTGAATATATTCTAAAAGTTTTTGCTATTAAGCAGCAATTAAAATATGCCTAAATATGTTTGAAATTCATAACTGTAACGCTCCAATTTACCTTAAAAATCTAATTAAACAACCCTCTAAATCTGGTCTAAGATCATCTACCTTTAAGCGTTCTTTTCGTTTTCCAGTTAAACACTCTTTTGCTAAACGTTCTTTTTTTTACTGTGGTCTTCTTTTATGAAACTCTTTACCTTCTTCTTGAACTTCAACTAAGTCACTCATAACTTTCCGTCGAGGCCTGAAACCGTACTTGTTCAGAACGTGATGGCTGAGCGCTTTTGTTCACTTAGTAAAGGGCGCTATACAAATCATTAGTGATTGATTGATTGATTGGTTGATTGATTGATTGATTGGTTGAACTGGAGAAAGCAGACTTAGTTGAAACAGTAGCGAAACTGTACCATGATCTTCTACCAAAAAAGTATACAAACTTGCATATCAATATGCTATGACAACGAAATCAGGTTTTTTAAAATTAAATAATGCTCAAAAGACAGGCGATGATTGGTTAAAGTGAGAGACCGACCGAAACAGATATTTTTATCTCAGCCGAAACCGAAATTAGGCCGAAATTAAAAGCCCATTTTCGGCCGAAACCGAAATTAAGCCGAAATTGTAATAAGATTTTCGGCCAAAACCGAAATTTTTTCAAACTTTTATTAAAAATGAAAAAAATAGTATTTAACGATGACAATACCAGTTTAATAAGTAAATCCAAACAAGCGTATATTTTAAGCCAAAAAATAAAAGTTTTTCAACAACAAAAATTTTTTGTTGTTGAGAGGCTTTGCTTTGGTCAGACTGACATTATGTAAAAAAACTTCCAAATAGGATTCAACGACATTCTCACAATTTATTTTTGAAATAATTAATCGAAGCCAAATCTTCTCATTCTTTCGACTTATATATAGTGTTTTTCAAAGAATGGATATCTAGAATTTCACATGCTTGTATATGTTCGAACAATTAGTCTTATGTCAACCCATAAATCAATTAACCACGATATCTAATAGATATCTAATAGAGATAAGAATCGAACCCAAACTTAATAATTCGAGTTCGATTGAGGATATACAGATACTTACTTTTGACAATAACTTGTTTTTAAACAAATGTTTAAAAAAATAGAATTTGCTTAAAAAAAGTTTTGTTAAATATCATCATTGAACGTATCCCAATTAACTTAAATTTTCAAATACAGTGGTTGTTGTTCCAGATGCTTGTATATGTTATTCGAATAATTAGTCTACTGACACCCATAAATCAATCAACCACGATAACTAATAGATATCTAATAGAGAATCGAATCCGAACTTAATAGTTCAATTGAGAATACAGATATATTTGATAAACTACATAAATAAATAAAAATTTCAGTTTTTCGGTAAATATCTCGAAACCGAAATTGAGCCGAAATTACAAAATTATTTTCGGCCAAAACCGAAAAAATGCCGAAATTTTAAAATTAGATTCGGCCGAAACCGAAAAATTGCCGAAACTAAGAAAATTGGCAATTTCGGCGCCGAAACCGAACCGTCGGTCTCTAGTTGAAGTAATTTTTTTCAAATCCGTCAATTTTTCCAAAATTTGTTAATTTTTAAGAATTAGTTAATTTTTAAGAATTAGTTAATTTTTCAGAATTAGTTAATTTTTCCAAAATTCGTTAATTTTTCCAAAATTCGTTAATTTTTCCAAAATTCGTTAATTTTTCCAAAATTCGTTAATTTTTCCAAAATTCGTTAATTTTTCCAAAATTCGTTAATTTTTCCAAAATTCGTTAATTTTTCCAAAATTCGTTAATTTTTCCAAAATTCGTTAATTTTTCCAAAATTCGTTAATTTTTCCAAAATTCGTTAATTTTTCCAAAATTCGTTAATTTTTCCAAAATTTGTTAATTTTTCCAAAATTCGTTAATTTTTCCAAAATTCGTTAATTTTTCCAAAATTCGTTAATTTTTCCAAAATTCGTTAATTTTTCCAAAATTCGTTAATTTTTCCAAAATTCGTTAATTTTTCCAAAATTCGTTTATTCTTTCACAAGTCATTAATTTTGTTAAATTCTTTAAAATATTTAACGTCGCTAAATATTTTAACGACGTAAATTGATTAACGCGTTAATCGAAAGTTAACTTAGATTAAAGCACATATATTTTTTATTTTTTTCGTAAGTCAATTTCAAGTTTTAATTTTAGATTTTTTGTCATTTTTAAGTATACAGAAATAAAGAATAATTTAAAAGTTCCATATTACCGCAAATGTTTTTCGCGTTTCACTCGTTGAGTTCTAGCAACACCCACATCCCACATTCCCTCATTTTATCTACAAACCACTAAGATTGACATTGCCATAGCAAACTTGACTCAGAACCAAAGCAAAAGCCGGTTTTTTCAGTGAACTTTTGCTCAATATACATGTAATGGATTTAATATTCGTATAGAATCTATACTATAGATGCAAAGTAGGTTCGAATCATCTTGATAATGTGTCTCGTCAGGGTGAGGTATATTTAAAGAGAAATTTATCGGATTCTAAAGCTTTTTGGAGGAATTATCTTGCTCTGACAAATGCGAACCAGATCTTTGTGGGTATGAACAGAACTTCGACGAGATGAGAACCAACGTGGAAAATAGTACAAAACCAAGGAATTGGAATGCAACGGTTCTGAATCCGCAGAATCCAACTCTAAAGATTCGGTTTAAAAGATTTAAAAAACAATTTTTTTTCCAAATTTATACTCATATTTATATGAATAAATGCATGCGTAACTTTCTTTCTCTATCGACATACTTTAACGAATCTTATATATAGTATATATTTATAGTCATTTAATTATGATAAATATTGTAATAATTGAACGCTGGATCACGTGATCGCGAGGTATATAAGGCACGTTTGGAACTAATGAGGGCATGACAGATGAATAACGGAGTTTCTGGTGCATCGTTTTTAGTTTAGGTTATTCGTCTCGTGTTTCCTCGTGTTTTCTTGTAATAATTAATTCTTCTTCTGTAATTTAGTTCTCTGCTAGTTTAACTTCTCTTATTTAGTCCTTCTGTTAAGTTAGGTTTTAACGCTGTTATCTTCGTTTTAATGAAGTCGTCAAAATCTTTTGACAATATTATAAGAATTTAATTTATTTTAAATGCTTGCTACTCGCATTCGGACCCGGATCCAGTACCAAGATCCGGATCCGGATCCACGAATCTCAAATACTAGAAGCCGTCCCATTCCTACCAAGATTGAAAGATTTGAATGATTCATACATCGAAAACCTTTGATGAAAAAAATAAGACTTTGACGATTTCGCTCCACTATAGAAAATAACAAAACTTCCGTCGCTTGAGTAGTCTTCAAACTATTCTAACGCTTGGTCAGAAAACCAATAAGAAAAGTGAAAATAAATAAGAATTTTATTTATTTGGAAAGCGTGAGTGCCTAGCAATGTTTTGAGACCTTTAAATCTTATCGTATTTTGATGACCAGAAGCTTTATGTTTGATTAACCCAGTCCCTTGCTTGATTTAAAAAAATATATATAAAATCTTAACCTGATTTGTTTTAAAAATTAATTTTAGAAATGACATTAATGTTAATCTTTTAATAAGTTTTTCGCATATGTCGAAATCTGTATTGTATTTTTTTTATTTATTTAAGAAATTTGACAGTATTTATAAAAAACAGATAAACTTGTTGAGAGTTGAGAGAGTTGACTCGAGGTTCTTGCACCTCTCAAGCAGAGACTCCAATCTGTTTGGTTCACCGCTCACAAACCTGTTTTTTGTATTAGTAATAAAACAGGGCCAAATATTCAATTTGAATTAAGTTTTTAATATTAATCTATTCGTATAGAATAGTTCCTTGAGATCAAATACGAATATAATAATAATATTAATAATTAATAAATTAACAGTCTTTTAGTTTCAAAGTTTTATTATCATAAAACTTAATACTTCTTTGTAACTATTTTTTACAATTAGAAGTCAGAATTGAACATGGGCGTATCCAGGGGGTGGGAGCAAAGGAAGGCAGCTGCCCTCTTTTTATACATGAGAAAACTTTGACTAAGTAGAAGAATGTTTACAACTTCTGTTGTTTGAGTACATACTCACAAATAGCATAATAAAAATGAATTAATTACAGAAGCATCTGGTTAACACTGGTTAACAGCCATTTTGGTGTCTGAATATTTAAAGCTGATTTTATATGAAGTTGATCCCCTGAAATTAAATATGCCAGTAGTTTTTTCTTAGCAACTCGAGTTTTGAAATTTAACGTTTTAACAATTTTCATGCTCCACGGTGTTTAATTAAACTGAAGAAACAAAATTTAGTCATTTAAATCATTTTGTTCAAATTATATATAAAAAATAGTTTACATATGTTCATAGTTTGAATTAATAGTTTAAATATGTTCATAGTTTAAATAAATAGTTAAAATATGTTCATAGTTGAATAAAATATTTAAAATATGTTTATAATTTTAAAAAATAAAATATTGACATTTTAAACTGCGATTTGAGCTATCAATAAATTAACGCCCAATCGTCTGGAAAATGTTTTGAAGATCCAATTTTTCCCGAAGTTTTTCGTCACAGAAAAAAAATGTATCATTTTGAAAGCAACAGACTGTCCTTTACAGTAAAAATTATTTAAGATTCTTTTTCCCGTACATTTTTTTCATTCAATCCTAAAGCTAGTAATTCAGAAGATTCTTTTGAAAAGTTGAGTTTTCTGAGTAGATCATTTTATTCATCCTAGTAAAAACTTTGAAAAATTAATGACATTCTTCCATAGCGACTATCACCTTCGTTAGCGTCAAGTTGAAAAATCAAAACCGAAATTCTCGTCTTCAAATAGTTCTGGTAGTAAGTGAAAGGTTGGTATCAGCACTATTTCTGAATGAGGATCCGGGCGTCTAGCAGAAACTAAATCGGAATAAGTCCACTTACTATGGTTATTTTGTTTGATTTCAATAATATTGATAAAAAAAAATAAATAAAAATTCTTAAAATACATTTAAGTTTTCTTCGAAACCATTGGCAACGCAACATTTCAAACTGTTTATTTTTCCAGTAGTCCACTGTTGTAAATGTTCTTCACACGTCTTAAAGATCCGGCGTGGAGCACATGTTTTATTATCAACATTATCAAGTTCAATATCAAAGTAACCGAGATAAGCTTTCTTCATAAAATCTCTCACAGTTTTTTCTGTTCTTTTTTCATATGTATTCTCCCCAATAGCAAAACACATCAGGATTATGTTTAAAAAACTTCTACCTAAAATCAATTTGTATGTTATTTGAAATGTAAATATAATAATTTTAAAATATATATTTTAAGTTTAATAAAAAATATATATAGATTTCTATTTCAGTGTTATTAAATATTGCAAAACATAGAGTAAAAGCTGAAAATGTGTCATTTTTCTGGTTCACGTGATCTACCCCTTAGATAAAAAAAGAGATGAAGGAGTGTTTCAAGATTTATGCCGCAAGAAAATTTAAGCCAGTTCCCTGAACACAATATTTGAAAAAAGGGATTTCTTTGGTCACAGGTTTGGTAAAAAAACTCAACCATTTATACTGCTTTAAAATTTTTCCCTGCAAATTTATTTAAAATAAATAAAAATAAAAAACTTTATTCATCCTTTTGTAAAAAAAATCCTAATTTTCGATTGTTTTATTGCTTTTAAGCATTAAGAATTTTCAATAAATCTCTCAGTTTAAACAAACATTCAATCAATCAATCACAACTATTTCTAAAGCGCTTTCAAATACATTTGTTAAATAAAACCGGTTTATACCCCTTCCAATATATGTATGTATATATATTAATTTAAATAAAAAAAACAATCAACCTTAATAATCCAAACTCACCCACATCACCATGATTATCATTTTCTTTACCATTACAAAATTTAATCATCACAACAGTACCAACATTCCTACAACAGCATAATCATCACCGCATCATCTTCATAACCACAAAACATCATCATCATTTTTCTTAATCTTCTTGCCACTGGTGTTGAGACTGTGTTGTGGAAGGTTTTTTTTGTCGCAGCTCACCTGGTTCTCTGCGGCCATCTTGGTTTGCTGCAGCCATTCCTTGACAGACTAAAAACGACTAACATTCACACAAAAACATTTTAATTAATAATATTTAATTTTTAATTAGTTTTAAGATTTTAACGTTTTAAAATACTATACCCAAAACCGTTTATTCCACAAATTTATTTGAGCGGCTACCAAAATGGCAGCCGCTAACCAAAGATCATCATCAACATTGAGTGAGTTCTGGATCTTCCTCCATTAAACAATCTGTTTATCATGCTCCACGCTTCTCTGCGGGACAACATCTCTAGTTCTTCTTCCCTCACTTATTCATTCTCTTCTTTTTCTGATGTTTCGTTTGTTTCAGTGGGAAGTTTCTTGTCACAAGATGCATATTCATTAAATGTGTAATTCTTCGACAATAGAACACAAACCCCATGTTCATAAACATCATTATAAGATATATTTTCAATAGGATTGTCGCTTTTAAAATCACAGTTGAAAAAACATTTTTGTATTGTTGTAGAAACGTAAAATTGCATCTAATAAGCTGATTTTTTTCAACATTTCTTTGTTCAATGAATGTAGAATAGGCATCAAAATTTGTAAAACTAATCAAATAAAATGTTTGTACTTAAGTTTTAAACGAAAAACAATATATATTGAGTTATCAGAGATGTGCACGGATACTAATTGGTTGAAAAAAGGTCAAAATGTAAACTAAAATTCCACGTAAATTTTACGTATAAGCTTGTCTTTAATACGCGTTATAGAAGTTTCCGTTCTTGAGAGATGATTTAAATGCAAAACAATCGGTCTTTTTGAACGAGGAGGGAGCATAATCATCGATTTTTAAAATTTCAAAACGTCCACTTAGGAATAACACTAACAATACAAAAAGTTTGACACAAAAATTATTTTTTATGTCAAATGTAACCCCCCCCCCCCCAACCACGATTGAAAAAAACCACACAAAATGGAAGATGTTAAACCTTTCATTCACTAGAGAAACACATTTTTTGAAACTTTTTGAAGCTTTCTTGTTTTTATATATTTTTTAATCTTTCTTAGTTGATGCTTTCATTTATAAAAAAATTTTAAACTTCATTTTCCGCGAAAGGATCATATTTTGCATTTCAACAGGCATAAAAGTTCGTTTATTTTTCGCTTCTTTCTATAAACCAGCTTTATTTAAATTTTTGTTTATTTAAAAACTTCGTTTCCTTTTCTTTACTCTAATTAAATTTTGGCTGTTTTTTAGCTTGACCTGTTGCTTTGAAGCATCTTAAAGACGGGATCTGTCCAGCTCTAGGCAGCTGGCTCTTTTATAGGATGATGGATCTACTGACTGCATTCAATTTACTATTTTCTTTAGTCTATGGTTCACTTTACCACATTGCTTCTCCATTCTAAGGTCGTGAAAAAGAGTGTCATTGATTTTCAGAAGCCTGCTCACTGATTGGGTACTCCAAAAGTAAGGTCTTTTCATCAATGTTCTAGTCTCTCTTTTGCCTATCTAAAACCGTCTTGAGAAAGGGCTGCATAACAAAAATATAGACTTACTCTAAGTGCTTAACTGCTGCTTCTGACACTAAATGCACATCCAAGCCAAAAAACACCACCAGAACGACTTGAAATAGGGAGTTTCTCTTATTAGACAGTCAAGCGATTGTTTATCTGTGGGTTTTTGCTTGAGAACTCAGTGAGTTCATTGAAGTGAAGAATAAAAATTGTTGTTTTGGAAAAACTCCGAATTTTTTGTTTTCGTAAAAAACAGCTCACTAAATACCATTATTTACTCAAGGTAGAAGAGAAACTCATTGAATCGGTTCCAGGGTTATGTTGAGCTCAGGAGCCACCAGCTGAAGACACATGTCAAGTGCATGTCCAACTATACTTTTATTTTTTCTATAAACGTTTATTTCCCCCATAAAACTTTGTAAAACCTGATATATCCTCATATCCGTTTCAACCAATTGCAAAACTTTATTCAGACCACTGCTTATGCCCAGTGTAGTGTAGGCGGCACACATATTTTTTTCAAATATTCATATTATTATATTATATTATATCAAGGATTATAGTAAGTTACCTTTTTTTATCTTCAAATTTGAGTAAATTAAATTATCTAATTGATTTTTTTACCTGAAAACGCTAAAGCTTAAGCCTAAATTTTCGATTCAGTTTTTTGGGTGTGGGGGTTCATCAAAAGTACCAACTTCCAATTTTAAATATTCATGAAATAATTTAGTGAACCATATTCCAAGTGGACGTCACTAATTTCCAATTTTAAAAATTTTGTTTACTTTAGAAATCGTTTGTATAAAAGGCGATTCGCTCTTGGGTGGGTTCGCATAAGAGAAGTTTTACTGTATTCAAGATGAAATAGTATATCTTTGCGGAAAAAATCAAAGATAATTAGTTTCCGAAATTAAACAAACTTGAACATTCTCATAGTGTTTTTGAAAACGAGACCGCAGATATTTCAGGAAACGAGCAGGCGAACATTGATGTGAGTATAAATATTTTTTAAAATAAGGTTCGATAAAACTAAAAAAACTTAGTGCTATAGATATCGTTGACACAATTTATAAATTTATAACAAATTTAAACCTTGACCCTGAGAAATACGTTGGTTTGGGCATTGTTAATTTTAATCATTTTAACTTGCACTACCAGAACTGTAAAACGTTCATATAGCTCCCTTCGGTGAACTAAAACATGTTAAAGAAGAAATTTTTAAAAATGCAGCAGATTACGCGGACAATCTGACTAAGAAAAGCACTGTTAGTGAAAACCGCCTTAATGGATTGGTCATGTTGAGCATTCATTGGTTTCAGCAAACAAAAATCAACTTATCGAAAAAGTTATTGTGATGTTTATTAGTTACCCTCCAATATTTTTTTTCTACATTATGTAAAGGAATATTTATTATTGTATATTATGTAAATAAACTAGTTTTTTTTGATATTATATAAGATTTCTTTAAATTTTTTATAAACAACAAGCATATTAGTTTTTTCTTTGTGTTAAGTGATGCAAAGATTTTTATTAAATTATTAAAATAATAGCTGTCCTCCCTTTTTTTCGGCACTGGATACGCCCCTGGAATTAGACTAAATTATAAATGAATAAAAATGTAAATATGGTATAAACTGTACACTGCAATATTTTATTTTATTTTGCAACAATAGGAATAAATACACAGAAAAAAATTCAATAAATATCAACGTACAAATACACTTTTTTACAAATGTTAATGAATATAGATATAAAATCAATGATGTACACTAACTTCTCATCCAGCATAACCACGCTGACTTCCTCCATTATCAAGGACTTCAGCTGTTGCCGCAAGTCATTCAAGCATTCTGCGAGCAAGGCTTTTGGTTATAGTAAGATTCCTTAACGTTTCAATCTAGAATAACATAAATTAAAATGTTTCAAACTGAGAGGATATTTACATAAAATATTATTTGACGAGATTTGATTTATAGAACATTTTTATTTATATTTTATTATAAGAATGGCCACGGGTACTTGAAAATTTAAATATTTGAATATATGATTATCCTATTTATTAGAATCAAATTTTAAAAAAACTTCATTAACCTAAATTAAAAATTTAGCTATATTTTGAAAAAAATTATAATAAAATGTGTTGTTTGTTGAGTGAAATTAGGTTTTGATATAGTGTTTAAAAGAAACCAATTTTTCATAGTTTAAGCATACAAATGATATTTTTTCCTATATTAAGTGATTTATAAAAGTTATATTTTATATTAGGGAAGAGCGGAGCAAGATGCGCATAGGTGTTTTTGTAAAATAAAAATGCGCTTTAAAAATTTTCAAAACACAATTTTTTCTAAAATATTATTTTCTTTTATTTCCGAATTATCTCTTGCTAACTTTCATTTCATTTGTAGCCGCCAAACGCATAAAGTTGTTTTTGGATAATTGATGTTTGTTTGGTTAGTTTGTTCTTTTAGTTTGTTGTGGTACACTATATTTATAAAAACTTTTATTTTTTTAAATACGTTGCTGCATGAATTACAGTGAAAATAACATCCAATTTCTTATTCATAACATCTAATTTTAAAATAGGTTTTGAATATATACCAGCAAAACGCCCACTTCTGATCTAGTTACAAACTTTTCACTTATTTGAGATTTTCATGGTTAGCACTTATAAGAGAAAGAACAGTAGGAGCAGTTATGGTATCAGAGACTTTAAGAATGCTATTAATGACGTGGTTGAAGGGGAAATGAGCAAAATGAAAGCAGAAGTAATATATAAACTTATTCGAAAATCAAGGCACACTCGAGAAAAAGTAAAAAAGCCTGGATTGTAAGACAGATATTTTTGTCCCCTAGACACTCAAAACAGTTTTGATTTAACACACAATAAAAATAATCAAATGGCTGTATCGATTTACAACAACTGAATTTTAAAATAGACAAGGGCCGATGAACACATTATAGTGTCAACGGTCAACCCAGGAGCAGTGGGCAAGTTCCAAATCTGTACGGGAAAGTAAGGCATCCCCGTTCTACCAGGTGAACGGGTAGCCGAGTCAGTAACGACTCTCGGCTTGAACAATAATGAAAGGTCCTAGGTTCAAGTGCAACCAGTGCCTTAGTAACCCATAGGTTAAAATTTGAGCTGGAAGATACAGATGAGATATGTGGTCATGAGAGTGTAACTTAAACAGGACTCTAAGAAAATTATTTTGTATAACTTTTAAAGGATGTAAATGAGTTTTGCAGCAAGCCCCCAATACGGAGACAATAGGTCAAGTAAGGTAGAATTAAAGTAGAATAGAGTAACTTAATTATATGAGATGGTAAATTGTGTTTAAGTTTATGTAAAATACCAATATTTTTTGGAAGTTTTTTTGATATATACATTATATGTTCATTCCAAGAAAGATTACTGGTTATATAAATACCTAAGAGTTTTGTATAATTGACTCTCTCTATAATATTAGAATCAATTGTAAGTATATAATTAATAATGTTTGTTTTTATTTTAGGCCCAAAAGGAATGCTGCTTGTTTTTGCATAGTTGATTTTGAGTTGGTTTTCAATTGTCCATTGATGTAACAAATTAAGGAAAGTATTTGTTTTTAAAATAAGATTATTCACATTTTTGTCTTGGAACAATACTGTAGTGTCGTCAGCATAAAGGACACATTTGGAAATTTCAGAAAGATTTATTTAATCATTAACATAAATTTTGAATAACAAAGATCCTAAAATAGATCCTTGCGGTACACCAGTGTTAATTTTAAGTGTGTTAGATGTTACACCATCAATGTATACATATTGGGAACGATTTCTTAAATATTCACAAAACCATTTGTGACATGTTCCACGTATTCCATAATGAAACAATTTATCAAGCAAGATAGAATGGTTAATGGTATCAAATGCCTTTGAAAAATCAATGAAAATACCTAATGTGTGTAAGCGAGAATCAATACCATAAGCAACATGCTGCACAACATCAAAAATGGCTAGTTCCGTAGAACTGCCTTTTGTGAAGCCGTATTGGCTAGGTGATAGAATATTTTCGTTTTCTATGAAATTATTAAGTCGATAAAAAACAATTTTTTCTAAAATTTTTGATATAGAAGATAATAGTGATAAGGGTCTATAATTGTTTGAATCATTTGCTAAACCATTTTATGTATTGGAATAATTTTGGATAATTTAAAAAGAGAAGGAAATGAACCTGTTTTAAGAGATACGTTAATTAGATGTGTGAGTGAAATTAATATATTTGGTGAAATTTTCTTTAAAAGTTTGTTAGAGATTTGGTCATTGCCACAGCTAGATGTATTTGAAATGGTTTTAATGATAGAGCTTACTTCAATGAGATCTGTTTCTAAGAGAAAAAAAGAATGTTGTGGACTTTTATTCAGGTATGATTTTGTAATATGATTATTTTTGTTTTCAGAAAAAGCAGCAAACTGACTATTAAAAATAGTTGCGACGGAAGATTTGCCCGTATTTATTTCATTGTTAATTTTTAATGTAATAATATTTTGTTTATTGTAGTTATTTAAATGATATTTTATTAAATCCCATGTTTTCTTATTATTATGTTTATGCTTAATGAATTCTTCTTTATTGTATTTATTTTTAGAAATTCTGCAAAGAGAATGAAATACGTTTTTATAAGTTTTATAGGAAATTATATTGAGATCAGTTGGAGAGCTAATACATTTTTTATACAACTTGTTTTTGTGTTTTGAAGAAACTAAAAGAGCTTTTGTCAGCCAAGCTTGCTTACGCAAGCAAGCATTATGTCTGTTTTTATATTGACAATGAGTAGTTAGACCACTTTGTATTGTTTCGATGAAGTGTTTTGCGACAAAATCTATGTCGTCAGAAAACAAAGTCATGCTCCAATTATGGAAAGACAAAAAAAAAATTAATTTGAAAATATTCTTAGCTGAAAATACGAAATTATTTTGTGGGGTTAAAGATTTTTGTTTAAATTTTAGTTTCGAAAAAAGTGCAGATAGGATAGTGGTCGGATAAATCATTTGACAAAACATTAGATTTGTGTAGCTGTAGGTTATTTGTGTATATATTGTCGATAAGCGTGCTGGTATATGAAGGGACTCTAGTTGGGTGAGTGATGAGTGGGATAAAGTTGAATGATGACATCAAAATGGTAAAATAATTTGATATATTATTACAATCACTATTTAATATATTAATATTGAAATCCCCAAGGATATAAATTAAATTATTTTTATCGATTTATTTCTTAATGTTTTAATGAGTGCATCATTACAAAGTAATGGATCTGTATTTGGTGGTCTATAAACAATGGTTAATAGAACATTAGGAGAGTTTTCAGAAATTATTTCAATACATAGCCAATCAAAAATTTGAAAGTTTGGACAAAGATCATTTCTTACTACGTAATAAAGTCTGCCAGATATAAAAAAACCTACACCGCCTCCAATGCGATTTTCTCTATTTTTACTTATAAATGTGTAACCAGGGATTGAAATAAGTTGGGAGGTCGTGTCATCCAACCAGGTTTCTGACACACCAATTACAGAAATTTGTAGATTAATTTCCTTTAACAAAAAATTAAGATCTTCCATTTTGTTACATAAACTTCTTGCATTAATATGCAGCAAAAAAAATTAAAATCAAAGTTCTGAACATTGGAAAAAAGATAAGAGGGTGAGGATGTTGGAGAGATTGATGAAGACAGATTCAATGAGTTAAATAGATGAACGTCTGGGTCAAAAGACAGCAGAACTTCGAAAGCCATTAGAGGTAAGTTTATGATTGAATTGCCAATATTCTAATACCGCATCGTCCGGATGGATGTCAGCGTTACAGAATTTATCTATGTCTTTTTCCTCCAAACAAATACGGAATGCTGTAGAAACAGTGGATTGGTCATTTTTAGGCTTAGGTTGGTCAGGTGTCATTTTAATACTAGCATAACACGATATAATGTTGATATCATGTTGTGCATGATGGGCTGTTTTGTCTTTGCTAGTGCAACGTGGCACTTTACTTAAATGGATAAAAGTTTTTTAACAATTGGCACGCCATTATTTAATTTTGTTGTAACATCCCTGTTTTTTCCAATCAGCAAAACCTTGTTACGGTTTATTTCCGGTTGATTTGACCGAGGTGAAGCAGCTGACTTTTTACGTTTTTTGTTAATAACAGGCTTGAAGACGTCTCTGGAATCAACATCATCATGCGATTCATTTGGAGAATTTGGGGCTGTTGAATCTAATTTATCTGCCCATAATTTAATGTTTAAAGCATTATTTTTAACTATTTTTTGTTTAGCAGATTCGTTAATTAAATTTTGAGCAAGCTTTTGAATAATTTAGTTCATTACGCGTTGTCGAACGGTTTGAGACAGGTGCATTAGTAGCTGGTAAATTTGTTGAGCTGGCTTTTGTGTAATTATTGTCCTTATACGTTGTTAAACGATTTCTAAGTAAAAAGTGTAAGCTTTCTTGTAGAATCTTGTTGTTTGCGTTCAACGTTTCAAGTAAAGCCGTGTGTTGCAGTGATTTTCCAGTTCGGATTTTTCAGTTCAAGTTACAGTTATGAAAAATTTAATTTTTCAGTTACTATTCAAGTTACAGTTATGAAAAATTTAATTTTTCAGTTCCTATTTAAGTTACAGTTATGAAAACTTTAATTTTTCAGTTACTATTTCAGTTTCAGTTATTTTTGTTAGTTACAGTTACAGTTAATCAAGATGGAAAAAAACGAATTTTTATTTATAATTCAGCCCAAGTTAATGTTTAAAAGTCAAATTATTCAAAAGATATATAAATATATTATTCATAATATATGCTGTTTATTTTCATAAATGTCTTCAATTCCAGATTTTTGCTGAGGCGATTTTTTCCCTTGCAGTTAGGTCTCCGCACACTTAAAACACCCTTTCCACATACGCTTGTGAAGCGGGAGCTGAAACAATGTCTTGCGCAAAAGAAGCTAATAATCTAGGGTACTCAATAATCTAAGTGCTAACATTTCTCCTGTATGTGGGTGAGACACAAAATGAACATTTAGCAGGACCTGAATTGCACGACGCATTGATGGATTATAAAAGGATGCTGAGATCCCGAGACATGAAAGTGTAAGACCCTTCTTAGTCCAACAATCCATGCTAATGACAACGCGATGTCCAGTTTGAAGATCTTTACGAATTCGATCTTCTACATTGTTCTTATAATCGATCTTATAATTCGATCTTCTACATTGTTCTTATAATCGATCTTATAATTCGATCTTCTACATTGTTCATATAATCTTTTATCAAAGAAACCATTTTCTCTGAACCTAAATGATAGAAATTGCGTATATTTACGACTGTTTAATTGAACTTATTTAAACGTTAATACGTAAATAATTATCAACTACAGTGTGCTACCTGGTAACTTTCTCCCTATAATTATCATCCTCTTCTGAAACCTGACATTCGCTTTAGTCGCATGAAGCTTCGTGAATAAAGTAAGCCCATACGGCATTTTCTTGTTTTCTGCCGCTATTAACTTTAAATTTTTTATAAAAATTTGTATAATTCAACTATTCATAAAAAAGTTACTATGTAAAACACTAAATTAATATAATCGGACTCGAAGAATAAAATAAATTAATCTTATTATTGCTCAAAAACGTGCATCCGCCAATTTTTTATCTTGTAGCGCTTCCCATTTTATAAATAGATATTTTTTAGTTACTATTCAGTTAGTATTCTTGTTTTTCAATTTCTATTTCAGTTACAGTTATGAATTAAATTACAGTTACAGTTAAAGTTACAGTTAACTGAATCATATTTTTCAGTTAATTTACAATTTCAGTTACAGTTACAGTTAACTGGAACAACACTGGTGTGTTGTATATCAAACATGGCTTTTATTTCATTTCTTATTATTTGAAAGTTGCAATTCAGCCAATTCAAAATATTTGGAATTCTTGTCAAATTTGAACTCACCAAAACTGAACATTTTTCCAACAAACCATTTGACTCTAACAGTTTCAGAAGAGAAACACATTCCAGTATTTTATACTTTTTATTGGTACTTTTAAATTGAAAGTTTTCAATAAACTCGTTACTATTCTTGTTTTTCAAGCTTTTCAATTCATAATTTAGATTTTTAATACTTGAAGTAACTTCTTCTACTTGATAAAACTCCACAATACTGGAAACAAACGTTTCATTATCGAGATTATCAGAGTTATTAATTATTAGTCCAGGAAATTGTTCTTATTTGAACTGTTTTTTTAAGTGAGCTAGATTCGCTTTTTCCTAATCTCTTAATGACAACTGATACTGTTGGGTGACTTCAATACAAAAGTTCATGATGACTGTTACTTTTTTTTCCATGTCTCGTTAAATTTGGTGCCGAAAAAATGAATGAAAATGGGCAGCGACTCTTGGAGATGTGCTGATACTACAATTTTAGTCTCGCCAACACTTTTTTTCAGATGAAAACAAAACAATTTTTTTGGAGACAAATACGATCTAAACACTGGCACCAGCTTAAGCTGATCATCACCAGATAATCTTTGTAATTTTTACTCCATATTTGCACTTACCACATTCTCAAGTCGGTTGCAAACTGAGACTTCAGCCTAAGAAAGTTCACCGGTCCAGGCCTGAAGGAAAACTCCGAATCGATAGAAGAAAAACAAACCACTCAGACAAAGTGGTACATTTCAACCAAAATCTATCGGAGCTGTACCACTAACAACGTCCTGATGGAACAGCCGAAGAAGGATGGGACCATATCAGAGAAACGGTTAACATGGCTGCATTCAAAATCTTTGAAAAGAGACAGACCAAAAACAGCGATTGGTTTGAAGCCCACTCTTTCACACTCACTCCAGCTATATAAGAACGCCGCAGAACTCACCTGGAGTACAAGCTACATTTATTTCATGTTTCATCATTAATTTCATATTTCATTATACATTTCATATTTCATCATTTATTTCATATTTCATCATTTTAATCATTTTTCATAATTTTAATCATATATCATCATTTTAATAATATTTTATAATTTAAATCATAATTTTAATAATATTTCATAATGTTAATCATATTTCATAATTTTAATCATAATTCATAATTTTAATCATATATCATAATTTTAATCATATTTCATAATTTTAATCATATTTCATAATTTTAATCATATTTCATAATTTTAATCATATTTCATAATTTTAATCATATTTCATAATTTTAATCATATTTCATAATTTTAATCATATTTCATAATTTTAATCATATTTCATAATTTTAATCATATTTCATAATTTTAATCATATTTCATAATTTTAATCATATTTCATAATTTTAATCATATTTCATAATTTTAATCATATTTCATAATTTTAATCATATTTCATAATTTTAATCATATTTCATAATTTTAATCATATTTCATAATTTTAATCATATTTCATAATTTTAATCATATTTCATAATTTTAATCATATTTCATAATTTTAATCATATTTCATAATTTTAATCATATTTCATAATTTTAATCATATTTCATAATTTTAATCATATTTCATAATTTTAATCATATTTCATAATTTTAATCATATTTCATAATTTTAATCATATTTCATAATTTTAATCATATTTCATAATTTTAATCATATTTCATAATTTTAATCATATTTCATAATTTTAATCATATTTCATAATTTTAATCATATTTCATAATTTTAATCATATTTCATAATTTTAATCATATTTCATAATTTTAATCATATTTCATAATTTTAATCATATTTCATAATTTTAATCATATTTCATAATTTTAATCATATTTCATAATTTTAATCATATTTCATAATTTTAATCATATTTCATAATTTTAATCATATTTCATAATTTTAATCATATTTCATAATTTTAATCATATTTCATAATTTTAATCATATTTCATAATTTTAATCATATTTCATAATTTTAATCATATTTCATAATTTTAATCATATTTCATAATTTTAATCATATTTCATAATTTTAATCATATTTCATAATTTTAATCATATTTCATAATTTTAATCATATTTCATAATTTTAATCATATTTCATAATTTTAATCATATTTCATAATTTTAATCATATTTCATAATTTTAATCATATTTCATAATTTTAATCATATTTCATAATTTTAATCATATTTCATAATTTTAATCATATTTCATAATTTTAATCATATTTCATAATTTTAATCATAATTTTAATCATATTTCATAATTTTAATCATATTTCATAATTTTAATCATATTTCATAATTTTAATCATATTTCATAATTTTAATCATATTTCATAATTTTAATCATATTTCATAATTTTAATCATATTTCATAATTTTAATCATATTTCATAATTTTAATCATATTTCATAATTTTAATCATAATTTTAATCATATTTCATAATTTTAATCATATTTCATAATTTTAATCATATTTCATAATTTTAATCATATTTCATAATTTTAATCCTATTTCATAATTTTGATCATATTTCATAATTTTAATCATATTTCATAATTTTAATCATATTTCATAATTTTAATCATATTTCATAATTTTAATCATATTTCATAATTTTAATCATATTTCATAATTTTAATCATATTTCATAATTTTAATCATATTTCATAATTTTAATCATAATTTTAATCATATTTCATAATTTTAATCATATTTCATAATTTTAATCATATTTCATAATTTTAATCATATTTCATAATTTTAATCATATTTCATAATTTTAATCATATTTCATAATTTTAATCATATTTCATAATTTTAATCATATTTCATAATTTTAATCATATTTCATAATTTTAATCATATTTCATAATTTTAATCATATTTCATAATTTTAATCATATTTCATAATTTTAATCATATTTCATAATTTTAATCATATTTCATAATTTTAATCATATTTCATAATTTTAATCATATTTCATAATTTTAATCATATTTCATAATTTTAATCATATTTCATAATTTTAATCATATTTCATAATTTTAATCATATTTCATAATTTTAATCATATTTCATAATTTTAATCATATTTCATAATTTTAATCATATTTCATAATTTTAATCATATTTCATAATTTTAATCATATTTCATAATTTTAATCATATTTCATAATTTTAATCATATTTCATAATTTTAATCATATTTCATAATTTTAATCATATTTCATAATTTTAATCATATTTCATAATTTTAATCATATTTCATAATTTTAATCATATTTCATAATTTTAATCATATTTCATAATTTTAATCATATTTCATAATTTTAATCATATTTCATAATTTTAATCATATTTCATAATTTTAATCATATTTCATAATTTTAATCATATTTCATAATTTTAATCATATTTCATAATTTTAATCATATTTCATAATTTTAATCATATTTCATAATTTTAATCATATTTCATAATTTTAATCATATTTCATAATTTTAATCATATTTCATAATTTTAATCATAATTTTAATCATATTTCATAATTTTAATCATATTTCATAATTTTAATCATATTTCATAATTTTAATCATATTTCATAATTTTAATCATATTTCATCATTTTAATCATATTTCATAATTTTAATCATATTTCATAATTTTAATCATATTTCATAATTTTAATTATATTTCATAATTTTAATCATATTTCTTTTGTATTACATAATTTATTTTATATTTCATAATTTATTTTATATTTCATAATTTATTTTATGTTTCATAATTTATTTTATATTTCATAATTTATTTTATATTTCATAATTTATTTTATATTTCATAATTTATTTTATATTTCATAATTTATTTTATATTTCATAATTTATTTTATATTTCATAATTTCTTTTATATTTCATAATTTCTTTTATATTTCATAATTTCTTTTATATTTCATAATTTTTTTATATTTCATAATTTATTTTATATTTCATAATTTATTTTATATTTCATAATTTATTTTATATTTCATAGTTTATTTTATATTTCATAATTTATTTTATATTTCATAATTTATTTTATATTTAATAATTTATTTTATATTTAATAATTTATTTTATATTTCATAATTTATTTTATATTTCATAATTTATTTTATATTTCATAATTTATTTTAGATTTCATAATTTATTTTAAATTTCATAATTTATTTTATATTTTATAATTTATTTTATATTTCATAATTTATTTTATATTTCATAATTTATTTTATATTTCATAATTTATTTTATATTTCATAATATATTTTATATTTCATAATTTATTTTATATTTCATAATTTATTTTATATTTCATAATTTATTTTATATTTCATAGTTTATTTTATATGTCATAATTTATTTTATATTTCATAATTTATTTTATATTTCATAATTTATTTTATATTTCATAACTTATTTTATATTTCATAATTTATTTTATATTTCATAATTTATTTTATATTTCATAATTTATTTTATATTTCGTAATTTATTTTATATTTCATAATTTATTTTATATTTCATAATTTATTTTATATTTCGTAATTTATTTTATATTTCATAATTTATTTTATATTTCATAATTTATTTTATATTTCATAATTTATTTTATATTTCGTAATTTATTTTATATTTCATAATTTATTTTATATTTCATAATTTATTTTATATTTCATCAATCATAGTCTGAACGACGAATTGTCCTGCCACAATTTGCCCTAGAACCGTACAGAAATTAGCGAAAAAATGCAATAATTAATAATGTCTTCAGCAATGCTAAACGATTCAGAAATCATCCAATTCTGGAGACATCAATGGCATGCACAAAAACAATAAAAAACCATAGGTCACACTATGAAGAACATAGCCCCACTTGAGTCTGCCACTGGTGTAATCATAGACGACAAGTGTAGGCAAATGACCGCTGGGTAGAAAATTACTTTGATCCAAGCAATGTCACTTGAGTGATGAAAAAAAGACTACAAAAGCTTGCTTATAGGGTGTACCCAGAACCACAAGCTGGGTTCCGCGCAAAAAGGTCAACTATAGATATGATCTTCACACTCAGACAACTGCAAGAAAAAGGCAGAGAACAACACAAACCCCTTTTCCTAGCTTTCATAGCCCTGAAAAGCGTTTAATCTTGTCAGCAAGGATGGACTCTTTACCATTCTGGCAAAGATTGGCTGCCCACCAAAGCTACTGAGCGTAATTCCATCGTTTCAATGACAATATGAAAAGCACTGTGCGGATATAATGGGTTGAAATCAAGTGTGTAGTGGCCTACATTATAGCGCTCCACATATAAGCACGCACATGCGCACGCGCTCATGCACTGGCACTTCTAGGACTAACGTACTTGATAACCTTTGTCTCTCGTACCATAAGGAATCCTTCTCGTTAATACACAGTCTCTCTCTTGTAAAGACCGACCGAAACAGACATTTTTATTTCGGTCGAAACCGAAATTAGGCCGAAATTAAAATTCCATTTTCGGCCGAAACCGAAATTAAACCGAAATTGTAATAAGATTTTCGGCCGAAACCGAAGCCGAAAATGAAATTTTTTCCAACTTTTATTAAAAATGAAGAAATCGTATTTAACGATGACAATGCCAGTTTAAATCCAAAAAAGCGTATATTTTAAGCCAAAAAATAAAAGTTTTTCAATAACAAAAATTTTTTGTTTTTGACAGGCTTTGCTTTGGTCAGACTGACATTTTGTAAAAAAAACTTCCAAATAGGATTCAACGATATTCTCACAATTTATTTTTGAATTAATTAATCGAAGCCAATTCTTCTCGGTCTTTCGACTTATATATAGTGTTTTTCAAAGAATGGATATCTAGAATTCGAACAATTAGTCTTATGTCAACCCATAAATCAATTAACCACGATATCTAATAGAGATAAGAATCGAACTCAAACCTAATAATTCGAGTTCGATTGAGGATATACAGATACTTACTTTTGACAACAACTTGTTTTTAAACAAATGTTTTAAAAAATAGAATTTGCTTAAAAAAAGTTTTGTTAAATATCATCATTGAACGTATCCCAATTAACTTAAATTTCAAATACATGATTGTTGTTCCAGATGCTTGTATATGTTATTCGAATAATTAGTCTGCTGACACCCATAAATCAATCAACCACGATAACTAATAGATATCTAATAGAGAATCGAATCCGAACTTAATAGTTCGATTGAGAATACAGATATATCGGATAAACTACATAAATAAATAAAAATTTCGGTTTTTCGGTAAATATGAGATCCATTTCGGCCGATATCGAAATTGAGCCGAAATGACAAAATTATTTTCGGCAAAAGCCGAAAAAATGCCGAAATTGTAAAATTAGATTCGGCCGAAACAGAAAAATTGCCGCAACTAAGAAAATTGGCAATTTCGGCGCCGAAACCGAAACCGAAACGAATTTCGGTCGGTTTCTACTCTCTTGTCTCCATACTCCTATCGTGCTCGCTTCAATTGGTGACCCCGACGTTCCAACCTCGTGGATTCTTCAATAAGCCTTATCATCCAGACAACAGCATGGAGGAGAGAAACAACAACAAAAACAAGAGAAGCAACAACAACAAAAAATAAACGGAGCAACAAAAACAAAAACAAGCTTTATAACAAAAGCAAGCTTCATAACAGAAACAAGCTTTATAACAAAAACAAGCTTTATAACAAAATAAGCTTAATAACAAAAACAAGCTTTATAACAAAAGCAAGCTTTATAACAAAAACAAGCTTTATAACAAAAGCAAGCTTTATTACAAAAACAAGCTTTATTACAAAAACAAGCTTCATAACAAAACAAGCTTCATAACAAAACAAGCTTTATAACATAAACAAGCTTTACAACAAAAACAAGCTTTATAACAAAAACAAGCTTTATAACAAAAACAAGCTTTATTACAAAAACAAGCTTCATAACAAAACAAGCTTTATAACATAAACAAGCTTTACAACAAAAACATGCTTCATAACAAAAAAAGCTTTATAACAAAAACAAGCTTCATAACAAAAACAACTGAACAACAACAAGAAAAAACAAAAAGGAAGCAGATGTTTTTCTGACCACGTGGGTTTCTCGTTTTGGCTTCATCTTGTAAAGGACCGAGAAGGCCAATCTGAGCCCGAACTCATGAGTCATCTTCCTGCATTGATCGCTTCTTAACCGTTTTCAAAATCACGAACCTCTGGTGAATGCCTTCTACAACCAAAACTCCACCGAAGTCTGATCGCCAGCAACGCCATCCGCCACATATTTAAGAATACGTCTGCTCATTTGAGTGCATACGTGATTTCTGAAAATATTGTGGCAGATGCGTTTTTGCGTGCCGATACAGTAGAAAAACAGAAGAGCAACAGTAGAACAACAGTAGAACAACGGAAGAACAATGGAAGAACAATGGAAGAACAATGGAAGAACAATGGAAGAACAATGGAAGAACAAAGGAAGAACAATGGAAGAACAACGGAAGAACAAGGAAGAACAAAGTAGAACAACAGTAGAACAACAGTAGAACAACAGTAGAACAACAGTAGAACAACAGAAGAACAACAGTAGAACAACAGTAGAATACAAAGAAATACAGAAAAACACACATAAAAACACAATTTACAAGAAAACACAATTGTAAAAATAATAATTTTCTTACACATTGGTTCCGCCATCTGCGAGGGGACCTAAATTATAGTAGTGGCCTACATTATAGCGGTCCCCATATAAGCACGCACATGTGCACGCGTTCATGCACTGGCACTTCTATCAATCAATCAATCACTAATAATTTATATAGCGCCCTTTACTAAGCGAACAAAAGCGCTCAGCCATCACGTCCCAAACAAGTACGTCTTCAGGCCTCGACGGAAAGTTATGAGTGACTTAGTTGAAGTTAAAGAATTCCATAAAAGAGGACCACAGTAAGAAAAAGAACGTTTAGCAAAAGAGTGTTTAACTGGAAAACGAAAAGAACGATTAAAGGTAGATGATCTTAGACCAGATTTAGGGGGTTGTTTAATTAGATTTTTAAGGTAAATTGGAGCATTAAAGTTATGAATTTTAAACATATTTAAACATATTTTAAAAGTCACTCTAGATCTCAAAGGTAACCAATGTAACAAACGAAGATAAGAAGAAATGTGGAAAGCTTAGGAGCACGAGCAACAAGACGAGCAGCACAATTAAAGGTTTTATTTAGAGAAGCTAAAGTAGTATCAGGGAGACCATAGTAAAGAGAGTTGCAATAATCAATCCTGGAGAGAACTAGAGAAGATACAAGAAGTTGCAAGGTAGGATCATCGAGAAAAGGAAGAAGCTGTTTAATACGACGAATGTGGAAGTAGCAAGATTTAGAGACAGATAGAATTTGAGGAGCTAAAGACAAGTTAGAATCAAAAATAAAACCAAGGCTACGAATGGAAGAGGAAGGGTTTAGAGAGAGTGAAGAGGGGGGAGGCAAAACTAAAGAAGGAAGAGATAATAAAGGTAGGATTTAAGCCAGATAAGAGAGGAACCAGAAATATTAAAGAAAGAATCTAAAACATTTAATAAAAGAGTATGGTCGAGAGTATCAAAAGCAGCTGAAAAGTCAAGGCATAAAAGAAGAGAAGAGGCATTAGAATCAGAAGTTAAAATAAGGTCATTATAGAGTTTAAGTGAAGCAGTTTCAGTGGAGTGGCCAATTCTGAAACCAGATTGAGAAGAAGGAAGAAGTGAGTTTTTTTCTAGATAGAAGATTAATTGTTGAAAAATAACTTTTTCAAGGACCTTAGAAAGAAAGGAAAGGTTAGATACAGGTCTATAACTGGATAAGGATGCAGGATTAGGAGAAGGCTTCTTAATTGTAGGAATAATAAATGAAGATTTGAGGGCAGGCGGAAATTTAGATGTAGACAAAGATAAGTTAACCAAATCCAGAACAATAGGATAGAATAAAAAGGAGAGTTCTTTAAAAAGGGTTGTAGGAATAAGATCTAGAGAACAAGAAGTGGGAGACATAGAATTAATTATATCTGTAAGATGGTCCAATGTGACAGGAAAAAAGGATGATATTGATTCAGAAGTAAACTTAGTAAAAGATGGTGTAGGCCTATTATTAGACGAAGATCTAATATTAGATATTTTATTAGTTAGAAATTCAAGATAGTCATCAGGAGAGAAAGATGGAGGAGGAGAGTTTTTGTGTAAAAGTTTAGATAAAGAAGACCACCTATTTTTAGAACTGGAGGAAGAGATAATTGAATTTCTTAAAAACGAAGAGTGTTTATTAAAAAGGAGAGTACGATAAGAAGAGAAACAATTTTGCCATTTATTCAAACAGGATACAGAGAGAGTAGATCGATAAATTCGTTCATACTTGCGAACTAGTCGCTTAGAAGTCGTGCACTCACAATCATACCATGGGGATTTTTTAGAAGTTAGACGATACCGGAAAGTTTTGAATGGAGCAAAAATATCTAAAAGGGAAGATAGAGTAAGATTGAAATTATCCATAAAACTATATACATCAGTAAAAGATTTAGAGCAAAAGTCAGAAGAAAGAAATCATTTAGTAAAATTTATTTAATCAAAATTAGACCAAGAGCGCTTAACAATAGAGGAGGGGAAGTTAGAAAAAGGCTGAGCAAGAGATAATTTAAAAGATATAAAGTAGTGGTCAGTAAAGTGGAGTGGAATAGATGTTAAATCATTAATTTTGCTATAATTAGAGGAAATTACAAAGTCAAGAGTATTACCAAGTGCATGAGTAGGAAAATTACAGTTTTGAGTTAATTTAAAAAGAGAAAGAATTTCAAGAAACTTAGCAACATAGAAATCAGAAGGTTTATTACTAGAGATATTAAAGTCTCCAAGAATAAAAAATGGACAAGATAAAGAATAAAGGAGTTCAGAGAGATTATGAAAATCATCTAAAAATTGAGGTAAGGAACTGTTAGGAGGTCTATGGATAGCAACTAAATTAAATTTGAAAGAAGAAAGTTTCACAGTAGTATAAAGACATTCAAAGGATGAAAAATGAACAGAAGAGTCAACAGAAATAGAATACAAGGATTTAAGTAAAATACAGATACCACCATATGAAGAGTGTCGAGGAGAAAGAGGGTTAGTTGGAGGCCGAGCAAGTTCAGTAGGAGTAGAAGCAATAACTGAGGGTGATGAAGCAGATTCATGCCAAGTTTCAGTTAAGATAAAAAAATCTAAAGAGTTAGAAGTAATTAGATCAGAGATATAGAGTGACTTATTATTAAGTGATCTTGTATTTAGGAGGCCAAACTTTAAATTAGTATTTTTAGAGATAATATTATTGAAGTTAACTTTACTCTTATTATCATTATTTATTTTATTATTATCATTTTTTATTTTATTCTTATTATCATTTTTTATTTTATTCTTATTATCATTTTTGATTTTATTTCTAGGACTAACGTACTTGATAAACTTTGTCCCTCGTACCATATATAAGGAAGCCTTTTCGTTAATAAACTCTCTCTCTCTCTTGTCTCCATACTCCTATCGTGCTCAATTCAAGTGCTTTCAAAATCCGCAGTGGCGTGCCGCAAGGTTGTGTTCTGGCTCCCACTCTTTTCCGCATCTTCTTTTCTGTTATGCTGAAACGTGCTTTTGGAGCATCAACAGAAGGTGTATATTTTCACTCCTGGTCAGACAGCATTCTTTTAAACCTAGCTCGTCTGAAGGCAGAAAGCAAAACACGATCAGAAACATGATGATGCTGCACTCTAGTTTTCCAAGGCATGCGACGAGTTCAACCTAAAAATCAACTTGAAGAAAACACAATTGATGGCACAGCACGCTTTCCATCTCACGTCACTATTAACAATTATTTTCTGGAAGTCGTCAGTCAGTAAACCTATTTCGGTTCGACAATCACTGATGACCTCTCAACTAGTTGTAGAACTAAACCAGAGGATCGGAAAGGCTTCGGCAACTTTTGCCAGGCTATCACCATGAGTTTGGAACAACAAGATGCTGACAATAAAAACCAAGGCAGCTTATGTTTTGAGCACTCGCCTTTATGCCAGTGAATCGTGGACACTCTACACATCGCAGGAAAAAGGGTTGAGCGCTTTCCACATGCGCTGTCTTCGACGAGTGCCTAGAATCTCATGGAGAGACTGCGTTACATCGGATAGATGATGACTGATTTTTCAAAAACGTTTTATTCGGCGAACTTGCCTCAGTTTGAAGAGCAAATGGAAGCCATACCTTTGCGAGCAGGTTGGCTTAGATGGTAAGTCGTTAGATCTGCAACTTAAAGGTCGCCAGTTTCGAATCCCTGTTCAGCCAACCGTGAGCTATCATCTACCTAGTGTATATGATGCGGTGTTTCACGACTTATGTCGTGTGAGTGGCGCTTCAGTTGCGTGCCCGGGCACTATACAAAACTGACATTAAATTAAATTGAATTACAAGGATCTCAAGTCTACAGAGATCAACGTCAGCACCTGGGAATTGCTTGCTTAAGATAAAAGCAACTGGAAATAAGCTGTGCGCATGGTACTAGAAGTGAGAGAAGCAAAGATTCGCTATCTTGCCAGTGACAAAAGCTTTCACAGAAAAAACAAACAGTGGCGACCAACAACCAGCAGCGACCAACAACCAGCAGCGATCAACAACAAGCAGTGACCTAGTGCTCTCAAGCGCAAGTCCATTGTCTTCTTTGACTGACGGACGCCAACAACAATTTAATTTGAAGAAAAGTTTGCATGTTAAAAAAATCGCACTTAACTTAAAAGACGTACTTGTGTCTATCTGAGTTTTGGTTAAGCAGCTTTCCCTAGATCATTACTATTTCTTGCATTTCAAACTTTTAACATATTTTTTAGAACCATTATAAAGAATCACATAAACAGTTTATAAAAAAAAAGGTGAAACAACTATATTTTTTACAAAAGTTAAGCCCAGAAAAACAGGAAAACTTCAATTAAAATTATTGTAGTGCTCCAAGTGAGAAGACAATAGGCTAGGGTGCCAATCAAAACAAGAGAGAAAAAATGTTTTTACAAACTTTTGTCTTAATTTTTTTGGCGATTTTCCAATGCTATAAACTAACTGAAAAACAACTTCAAATAAATATTTTAAACGGCGCTCAGCAGGCTTAAACATTTTAAAATTTAATTAGGTTTTGAAGATAGACATTGTCACCTTAGGAATAACCTTCCTAAACGTAACCCGGGCTTGAAAGTTATAAAATACTTTTAAAAAGCTCAATTTTTTATAGATTTTTTCCCATTTTAAAAATTATTTTCAAATGTAAAATAAATTCGTAAAAAAACGTAATTTTTAAGTCATTGGCCGTCATGAGAGCCGCCATATATAGATAATTTCCCACATAGAAAATGAAAAAAAAACACATATTGTGAACAAAGCATCAAATAACTTTAAAAATCAAATACAATTAACGAAAATTGAAGTGGCTTTATCACAAATGGGAGATCAAACCTTTGAGATGCGACAGAAAAGAAGTCACATGTGCCAAGATTTGGCAGAGCCTTTGCACTTCTTGCACTTCAATTCTGCTCCTTCTTTTAATCACGTCGTTTTTCACTTCATTCACTGCGTCTTCCAGCTCTCTTTGTCACATGAATAATAATATTGAGGAAATTTCATTTAATCTCTTTTGATATAATAAAGTTTCGTTTGTTAATAAAAAATAATTTATTATTACATGATGGAATAACATAAAACAAATTATAATTCGATGCAAGAGATATGTTAAAGGCAATGTGTAGAATTAGACAATCTACGTAGTCCCTGAAAAGTTTAGGCAATTCGTGGAATTACAGGAGAATGAAATATTTATAGCGTTTTAGTTGCCAATTTTTCTATTATTTCAGAATAACATTTTCTACATTGAGACAACTTTATGTGTTTCATATTTCAATAAATATGTTTTCTCTATAATAATAATAATAATTGTCATTTTTGTATAGCGCCCGGGCACGCAACTGAAGCGCTTTCACTGCGTCGTAATGGAATAAAGAAATAAAAGTAATTATAATAGTAGTGTTATGAAAAGAAAAGCAAAGAGTAGCATGGAGTAATTATTAAGAATGATAGGCTAAGTTAAAGTAATGAGTTTTCAGTTTGGCTTTGAAAGTCGAAAATTGGTTGATGCTTCGAAGTGCAGGTGGAAGGGCATTCCAAGTTGTTGGAGCTGCATGACGGAATGCTCTTTTTGAGATGTTGTTTGTAGTGGATTCTTGGTTGAGGAGAAGAGATGAAGATGAACGCAGTTGTTTGTTTGATGTTTTTTTAGTTATGAGTTTGCTGAGATATGACGGTTTTGAAGTTTGAAGAATTTTGAATGTAGTGATGGCTATTTTAAAGGATATTCGAAAATCTATAGGAAGCCAGTGGAGTTTTATAAGATTATCATTTGATGATTGAACAAGGTGATGGCCTGGGTAATCACAGTTGAGTGTGATTCTAGCCTTTAGATTCTATAAGTTAATATGAAGTACAATTCAACTATAACGTATGATAGAGTTGCTAGTGTATTTAAAAATCAGTTGGTAATAAAATATGAGGCAGATAAAGTTGTCACCATATATAAAGCGCATTTTTTTAACCTTCAAAACTTACTTCAAAAAGCTAGTGCGCCTTATACATGGAGATATAGCTTGCTATATCGTAATTGTATATATCTTAAGGTCCTCAAGTAAAATACAAGACACGCACTCTAAGGAATAGCTGCTTTAAAACTATAAATTGAAACAACTCAATTTATTAAACAAATAAATAAATTCTAAACTATTTCTTTTAACAAAAGAATCTCTGTGAAGTATTAGTTATAGTTATAGTTATGACGGCTCCCTACCTGAATTCAAAGAAACAACGTCAAAATTACATTTTCAAAAAGCACAGTTACAACTTCGAAAATGCGAAACAAATAATTGTAAACAAAGTTGACTAATTTCATGAAAATAACACTTCAAATTAACGTTTAATGCATTTTCTAACCACTCAATTACACTGTCTTGCTTTTATTTGACATTCTTCGAAAACAAAATAGACTTTTTGAAAGACATATATTTAAGAATGATATGAAAATAATATAGTTTCAATTTTCTGTAAAACCTTCTTATTTATTTTTTAATTTATTTTTTATTACATTGGTTATCTTTGAGATCTAAAGTGACTTTTAAAATATGCTTAAATATGTTCAAAATTCATAACTTTACTGTTCCAATTTATCTTTAAAATCTAATTAAACAACCCCCTAAATCTGGTCTAAGATCATTGACCTTTAAACGTTATTTTCGTTTTTCAGTTAAACACTCTTTTGCTCAACGTTCTTTTTCTTACTGCGATCTTTTTTTTATGGAATTCATTACTCACTTCTCTAACTTCAACTAAGTCACTCATAGCTTTCCGTCGAGGCCTGAAGACGTATTTGTCAAAACGTGATGGCTGAGCGCTTTTGTTCACTTCGTAAAGGACGCTATACAAAGAATTAGTGATTGATTGATTAATTGATTTTTCCCATATTTGTCGAAACTAAATATGTGGTGCGCTTTATACATGGTTTTTTACGGTAATTAAAAACAACTGGAAAAATCTGCAACTATGATATTCTATTTTCATGAAATTCCACGGATTATCTACAAATCTCAGGGATTGCCTTATTCTTGAAATTGCTTGTAACATATATACTTTTATAACTTAAGTATAATTAAAAAAAGATTTTGAAGATCGTAAGACTCAGAACTATTTCGGAAGAATTGAGCGGCAAATCGAATTGTCAAAGGTAAGTGTTGATTTATAAAATTTCAGAACTTACAGTTTAAATCTTCCAACCTAATTTTATTTTCCACTACGGCGACTTGTCTACTATAAGCCATCTTCAACGCTCGCACAGTTTCTTTCGCTGGAGTGCATATCTTTGTCTGGTGCTTTATTGTTGATTGCATCACCTGTTTGTATGAAAGAATCTATAAGTTGAGTTAGCCGTAATGAATTAACTTTCAAGGTGCAATTATGTGTAGGAAGATTGTTTTATTATTTATTTGAATGCATAAGAAGCTTGCATTATTTCTTAATTTTCACATCATTACCATAACCAAGCTACCAGCACCCATAAGCAGCACTAATTAAAGCAAGAAACAAACCTGGCACTCTCTGTTATAACCACCCCTACCCTACCTCACCACCTAACAAACATACTCACTTCACACTTTTCACAAGCAGCCTTCAGAACGTCCTTCATTGACTCAGAATGTTTTGAGTGTAAATCTCGCAGGCTCTTCAGGTCTCGATGAAGTGCCACAGCCTGTTCCTTCAGATTCAGTATGCCATTCTTCACTTCGTTCCCTTTTGAAGCTGGTTGTGAAGGACCTGAAAAATTATTTTAATGTATAAGATATGTTACTTCATTATTTAACTTTTCTTTCTATATTTTTCGTGAAAATAAATAAAATTGCATAGAAAATGAAAAGAAGATCTTTTCAAAGATTTAGAATTTAAATCGAAACTAATCGTAAGATGAAAAAAAATTGATAGAAAATTAATAGGGTTTTAATCGCAAGATGGCATCAGTTAATTTGACTTAAGCATAAAATTTAACAATTTTAATGCATTTACCAATTTTATTGCATTTAAAAATTTAATTGCATTTAACAATTTCAATGCATTTAACAATTTTAATGCATTAAACAATTTCAATGCATTTAACAATTTTAATGCATGTAGCAATGTAATTGCTTTTAAATTCATCAAAATCAAACTGTTTTTTCTGTGTTAGCTACATTGTCAGCAAAAGGACTTTCTTAATTTACTACCACCAAAAAAATGGAAAAAATTGCACCCAATCAACCCTCAACCACCTTTCATGCATTCAATCAACCATTTTTTCAGCTCCAATTAACCCTCAACCACCCTTTAAGCTAATGATCACTCTGCACCTACTATCTCTGCACCAAATTAGCCCATAAACATCTACGTTGCCCGCATTGGGAACGGAGATGGCTTAGATCAGGGGTGCACAACCTTTTTTAGCCTAAGGGCCAAAATTCCTGAGTCCCTGGGCGCCAGGGGCCGCATCAGCGTGCACATAGATGACACAAATAAACAACTCAAAGAATGAAAATTTTTAATGAATTTCATGAAAAAATAACGTTATTTAAACATGTATGAATAACTAAATGTAAAAAAAACTCAAAGAATGAAAGTTTTAAATAAATGTTATAAAAAAATAACGTTAATTAAAAATGTATGAATAACTAAATGTTAGTGTTTTAATGAGAAGGTTGAGCCTGAATGGTTGCAACAACATTGTCAATATTGGGTTCGAGTTCTGTTATTGCAAGCCTCAAAATCGAACAAAAATTCTCATCAGTCAAAGATGATCTCCGTTTTTTATATATTTGTGTTCATGACTGAAAACGTTTGTTCACACACGTATGTGCTACCAAATTCAGACAAGATTCGGCAAGCCAAATCTTTGACCGCTCCATATTTAACTGAACTGAGACTTCCATAAAAAGTTAAAATGAAGTTATGCTGAAACGCAAACTTTAATTCTGGTGAACATTAAAGATCAATGACTTCTAACTGAAAATTGCTCAGATACGAATTCAACAGCACAAGAGAAAGGGTCACGGATGAAGTTGAATAAATCCTTATGCTCCCTGAATGCATCAAAACGTTCATTAAATTCCTTCAGTAACGCTTCACAACTGTTATGGTATTTATTGAAGTCACACTGGTATTCCTTCTGAAAAGCTGAACAAATAGGAAAATGATATAAATTACCAGATTGCAGATTCGAACATAACAGCCGTAGCTTCAAGGTGAATGACAGCAGCTTTTGGTACATATCAAAGATGTAGTGATCTTTGCCTTGAAGACGCAGATTCAATTTATTTAAGTGTTCTGTTATGTCTGTCAAAAATGCTAAGTGTGCCAACAACTGTTTGTCTGTAAAAACAGCTGTGTCTTTGCCTTTGGTAACAAGGAATTCACAGATTTCCTTTCATAACTCAACAAACCTATTTAGAACTTTTCCTCGACTCAACCACCTTACATTCATGGGATATGGTATGTCACGAAATTCTGACTCAATGTTTTCAAGAAATGATCAGAATTGTCGATGGTTAAGTCCTTTTGCTCGTATGAAGTTCAATGATTTAAAAACAAACTTCATAACATTATCAAAATTAGTGACTCGTGTACACAGTGACTCTTGATGTATGATGAAGTGGTATGCGTGGATGGTGTCTGTTGGAATTCCTAAGTCTCGCAAATATGATCGCAGATGAGCAACAAGTCCTAATTCTTTACCAGTCATGGCAGGTGCACCACCAGTAGTAACACTACAGAGCTTTGGCCAATGAACGTCAAGGTTTTCAAGAACAGATTTCACTCTTCTAAAAATATCTGCACTAGTCGTACGTCCTCGTAGTGAGGCCATTCCTGCTAATTCCTGAGTTAATTCACCGTTATCATCCAACGCACGAACAAAAACCAAAAGCTGTGCTGTGTCAACGTTATTCGTGCTCTCATCTAAGGCAATTGAAAAATACTTGCAAATGGCAAGCTTGTCACGCAACTGTTCACAAACGTCGTTGGATAAATCAACCATCCGGCGCTGGAAAGTCATCTGTGACAATGGCATTTTGTTGAACAGATCTGTTTTCTCAGGACAGACTTCTTTGCAAATGGCTTGCATGCAGTTTTTGACGAAATCACCATCAGTAATTGGTCGAGACGATCGCGCAATAATCTGTGCTACGGCACAACCGGCACGAACAAAAGTCTTATTTACATTAACTTTTTTTGTAAAAATATTTTGCTCAGATGACAATCTTTTTACAAGTTGATCAATTATATTTTTTCTAGCTTAGTCTTTCACATCATCAAACGTAGCAGCGTGTTTGGTTTCATAATGTCTTTTGCAATTGTATCCTTCATTACAGTTACGGACTCGCGACAAATTAGGCACATTTCGTTGAAATGCTGGATAAAAATTTTTTGGGTCCATTTTTCGTTAAACTGACGATTTTCTTCTTTAATTTTACGCTTTGACATTCTTACTAAATTAAAACAACCAGCGTGCCAACTCAATTATCGCTAGTTGTTGTTCCAATCGTTTTATATAAGGGATGTGCAAACAGTACTATTAAAAGGAGATGCGCGGGTGCATCGATTTAAAATTCTGTTAGGGCCGCAATAGACTAGTTGTCTGGGGACCGCATCAAACGGGCTATTGGGCCGCGGGTTGTGCATCTCTGGCTCAGATGGTTGACGTCGGACTTGCAACTTAAAGGTTGTCTGTTCGAATCCTTGAAGAGCAACCGTGAACTATCATATACCTAGTGTATATGATGCGGTGTTTGCGACGTATGCGTTGAAAGATGTGTACGTCGTGAAGAGTGGTGCCTCTGGCGCATAAGAACCATTGTTCTCAGAACCATTGTAACATGGCCTTCGTCTGTCAGTCTGTGAACTATAAAGACCAAAATAAAAAACATTCAACTCTCAAATTCTTACCCTGTACCTAATCAATCACCTTCTTTGCACCAAATCAATCATCTTCTCAGCAACCAATCAAATTTCTTTTTTGCAACCAATCAACCTCCAACCACTCTCTCTGCACCCAATCATCCCTCAACCATTATCCCTCATATTTATTTCATTCAATTGTACTACCTTTTCAAATTCGATTTCCTATTTTTAAAATAATTAAACTAAATTTTTAAAAAGTTTATTATATTTATTAAAATCAACTCCCAAATATATTTCATTATCAAAGGTACCTTTGACGACAGTTACTTGAGAGAGGTCGGAGTAGGCAGAAAAACTGCTCTGTTGACTGGGTTGCCTCGAGAGTAAGAGATGCTGTTGAAAGTTTTTTTTATGGCCATTTATGAGCACATGTGAAAGGTTGTTTACACTTTGTTGTTCCAAAAAATTTTTACTATTTTTTTGATCATTGTTTTTTTGTTGTTGATAGTTGTTGATGTTGGGTCTATGAGAGTCTTTGTAATCATTGTCGCATTGATGTGGGATTTGTTGTTTGAGAGTCATTTGTGGCTTTACTGCACTGTAACACCTTGTAGTCTTTAAAGGTCTGTTGATGATGATTATTATTATTATTATTATAAGTATTACTTTTAGAATTTTAATTTAAAAACACTCTTCAATATAACTAAATAATAAGCTAACAGCCGAGAAACAATAGTAGCAATAAAATAAAAACTTAAATAACATCATGATCATCACAAAGCCACCAAAAAAATCACAAGCCTATGGATTGGTGGAGCTGATCTTATAGTTTCGTTACGGTTCGAAAGACCATTGTAAGGGTTGGGAGAGATTACCGCTTGTGGCTGTGCACCGAAATCTGAAAAATTATAAAATACTGTTTTTGATAGTGTTGCGCAAATTCAAATACATTTTTGCAAAAAATGCTTTGTTTTGTGAAATATTATGTGAGACATCTTCAAAAAAGAAACTAGCCATTAAAAGATTTCCACAAAAAAATAAACAGAAGATAAAAAACCCATTTGACCAGTTCTAATGAATTAATTAGTTATGTAAACTCAGATGTTGTTCCCAATCTCCTGCCTAAAAGATTTGTCTATTGTTATCAGTGAGCTCGTGAGGTCAGGGCGTCTACAGAAGGGGGAGGGAGAAAATAATGACTTCCAGTTCGAGTTAGAGAAAAAGGAAATTTATTTCCGGCAAAAGTTAAAGAATAGAGAAATAAATATTTTTAATTTATTGAAAGATACTGGCTGGTATAAGCTTCTATTCTCCTATATATTATTCTCCTCTAACGCGGTCGGTATTAAGAATTAGCTACACTTTTTCAAAAAGAGTGTAACAACTTTTTATTTGGTACAATGAAAATCGTTTATGGATGGTACTGGGATAGTGGTGGTGGTGCAATGGTGATAAGGATGTTATATTGGTAATGATAGAGATGCTGCGGCGATGATTGTGGATGTGAAGGGTTGTTAAATTTTGGCAAATTTTAGTCTCTAAATATTTTAAACTGATTTTATATGAATTTGATCCCCTGAATTTAAATATGGCAGTAGTTTTTCCTAGCAGATCGAGTTTTTGAGATATAACGTTTTAACCATTTTTATGCTCCACGGTTTATAATTAAATTGAATAATAAATAAATAGATTAATAAAAATAGTAAACTGAAGAAACAAAATCGAATAATTTAAAACATTTTTTCAACAACAAAAATTATATTTTAAAAAATGTTCATGATTTGAAAAAATGAAATATTGAACATTTTAAACTGCTGTTAGGGGGAGGTTGCTCAAGATGTGCCGGTTCAATAGTTAAAACGGGCTTATTTACAGTTATGCGCTTGGAAAATTAATTTTTTATTTATTTCATATCTATGCATCCATCTTACATGCACATTTTAATGTAGGTTTCGTTTCGGAAAGTTCTCTCATTCAATTAGAAAACTTGAAAAACTGATTTCTAGAAGAAATTTTAAAATATTGGGAGATAACATTTTGCTTTGTTTTTCACAACTTCAGAAGGTAAATAATTTCAATTTTTTATTAGTAATTAGATGATGCATACAGTTTCATTGTGTGCAAATAGAAAATTAAAAAATGAGTGATTGACCTGTTATGACCATGATTATGTGCATGGTCATAGTTTCCTAACATTGACCACGAATAATTGTTTAAAATGAATTTTAGAAGTTGATAAGTCTATATAGAATAGATCTTTTACATAGACTATCTAGAGTATATTTTTATTTAGACTATAGGAGGTATATACTTTATATAAACTATTGAAAATAAATATAAGCCTATTATTTACTTTTTAATGATTAAAAAATCATTAGTATTCATTAGCTTTTACATCAGCTTTCTAGCACCTCATAGCCTATGATAATTCCTACTATTTATCATAAAATGTATTTATTTACAGCTGCCATGAGTTCCTACAAACGTAAACGTGATCGTGGAAAATGGGGGAAACAGGAAATGATTGAAGCTATTAGTAAAGTCCGAAGTAAAAAAATGTCTTTTCGCGAAGCGAGTTTAACATATTTTATTCCAAAATCAATATTGTTCCGTAGAGTTAAAAAAAAAAACAAAGTTGCGAAATTACTAATATCGAGTTAAGGCAGATCGCTTTCAAATTAGCAGAGAAATATAAAATAGAGCACAACTTCAACAAAAGCACGAAATTAGCCGGAAAAAATTAGTTATACAGTTTTAGAAGAAGACTGACGATATCTTAATCAGCAAGCCAGAAGGAGAGATGTTTTCCTAGTTTATAAATCATTTCATTGAGTTCGTGAAACCCACAAAAGAACGATTTGTCGTTCTTATTCTTGACGGGCATTCCTCGCATACAAAAAATCTTCAAGCCTTAGATATAGCGCTTAATAATGGACTGATACTTCTATCTCTGCCTCCACATACTACACATAAGTTACAGCCGCTCGTTGTTGGCTTCTTATATATATATATTTACAACTTTGCAGATTCCACGAAAGTCTGATGTCCCTGTACTCAAATATGCCTTCTACAACATGGTTTCTCACGTGGGGGTTTTCGGACCACTGGTGGGCCACGGAGCTCTTTTTAATGGGCCGCGAAATGTATTGTATAAAATACATTTTTTACACTAATTAAATTTTTTAAACATTATTTTGTTGCTAAAATGGCTTAAAAAAATTATTGAAAAAGTAGAGAAGTGTTTTGCCATTCAGCTTGATGAATCAAGAGATTTTCCCAACAGAGCTATTAATTTAAAAGGTAAATCATGTGAACCAGAAAAAATGACACAAGAAAAAATTGGTGATACTATCTGTTTATTTTTTAAAATAAGTTTTTCCAAAGACTGGATAATATATATATATATATATATATATATATATATATATATATATATATATATATATATATATATATATATATATATATATATATATATATATATATATATATATATATATATATATATATATATATATATATATATATATATATATATATATATATATATATCTGTGACTCAGATAGCACTGGACGCTATCGAAAACTTGATAGTCTTGGAAGAGCTGGATGTCGAGCCGACCATGGACGAACTCAGCGAAGCTATTGATGCCTTAAAGAGTGGAAAAGCACCAGGAGACGATGGCATCCCACCAGAAATAATCAAATGCGGTGAACCGTCTCTACTAGAACCACTTCACAAGCTCCTATGCCTATGTTGGAGAGAAGGTAGAGTTCCACAGGACATGCGCAATGCCAAGATTGTCACCCTGTATAAGAACAAGGGCATCTCACTGCTTAACGTCGTGGGTAAAGCTTTCGCACGCGTTGTCCTCAACCGTCTCCAAGTCCTAGCAAGTCGTGTGTATCCTGAATCGCAATGCGGCTTCAGATCAGGAAGATCCACAGTCGACATGATCTTCTCCGTGCGTCAGCTCCAGGAAAAGTGCAGAGAGCAGCGGATGCCGCTGTATATCGCCTTTATCGACCTAACTAAGGCATTCGACCTTGTAAGCAGGAACGGCCTATTTCGGCTACTCAAGAAGATCGGCTGTCCACCTCGGCTGCTCAACATTACAACTTCTTATCACGAAAACACGCAAGGTGTGGTCAGCTACGATGGGGAGACCTCAGAACCCTTCACAATCAAGAGTGGGGTCAAACAGAGTTGTGTGCTAGCGCCTACCTTATTCGGTATCTTCTTCTCGATGCTGTTGAACTTTGCATTTAAAGAGTCTACCGAAGGTGTTCATTTACACACCAGAAGAGACGGGAAACTGCTGAACATGGCACGTCTAAGAGCAAAGACGAAACTTCGCACTGTCCTCATCAGAGACATGCTGTTCGCTGATGACGCGGCTCTGGTGTCACACACAGAGGAACACCTTCAGCAGCTGATGAATCGCTTTGCTCAGGCTTGCAGGGAATTCGGTCTGACCATCAGTATCAAGAAAACCAACATCATGGGTCAAGACATTCCTGTTCCACCCTCAATCACAATCGGCAATCAGGTGCTGGAGGCCACTGACAAGTTCACATACTTGGGTTCCGTCATTACTAGCAGCCTATCCCTTGACATTGAGATTGATAAGAGGCTCGCCAAAGCAGCCAGCGTCATGGCCAGATTGAGCAAACATGTATGGACCAACAACCAACTGACACGAAACACCAAGCTCAAAGTGTACCAGGCATGCGTTCTCAGCACTCTGTTGTATGGCAGCGAAACCTGGACCACCTATGCCAGGCAAGAAAATCGTCTCGAAAGCTTTCATCTTCGCTGTTTCCGACGCATCTTTGGCATAACATGGCAAGACAAAGTCACCAACACAGCCGTACTCAATCAAGCCAACTCATTCAGCATACACCTCCTTCTATGCCAAAGACGTTTACGCTGGCTGGGTCACGTGCGTAAAATGAAAGAAGGTCGCATACCCAAGGACATCCTCTATGGCGAGCTGGCTACAGGACAACGTCCAGTTGGTCGCCCGCAACTACGCTTCAAAGACGTCTGCAAACACGACCTCAGATTTACGGGTAACGACCCTTGCAGATAGGAAGAGCTAGCAGATGACCGGAGGGGCTGGCGCCAGACTGTCCACAAAGGCATCAAAAAGGGCGAGGAAGAACGCAGGCAACATCTAGAATCCCGAAGACAAAGAAGAAAAATGAGGCAGCAGAATCAGGCTCTCGATCTTCTATCCGACTTCACCTGCAGCCGCTGCAGCAGAAACTGTCGATCCAGGATCGGTCTGCTGAGCCACTCTAGAAGCTGCCGCCTAAGAACACATCAGAGCGCTATCATCATCTCACGAGATGGATGAATGCCAACCAACAACAATATATATATATATATAATATATATATATATATATATATATATATATATATATATATATATATATATATATATATATATATAAATATATATATATATATATAAATATATATATATAGATATATATAGATATATATATATATATATATATATATATATATATATATATATATATATATATATATATATATATATATATATATATATATATATATATATATATATATATATATATATATATATATATATATATATATATATATATATATATATATATATATATATATATATATATTAGAATTTAATCTTAAGATACGTTATTTCTTCAGCCTTGACTGCATCTATCAGTAATACGCCAACAACGGCATCATTCACGTAATTGCCTTCAGAACACTAGGGTGCAAGTCAGTCTTGCTGGAATGCTCGCAATTTGTTGCTTTAAGTAGGTGGTAAAGATAGAAGATTGCTCTTTTTTGCTTTCTTCAAACTTGTGTTCAATCATATAACTTCAATGGCATCGAGTAGAAAAAACTTCATTGTAGTACTTTCATTTTTAAATAGGATAATTCACTTTTTTTCTGTTTAAATAGGTTTTATTCTATTTTGGTATATGGTCCGTCAAAGAACAGCATAAATCCTTTGAAACTTAAGTCAAATATCTAAGAATTCTTACGTTTTTGCCTTATCCAAAAACTGAACACTATATTCAAGAATTAGGGTTAGATTTTTTGTTTAATTAAAATTTTAATAAAATTTTTTCTATTGCGCATTCTCATTCTCAATCACACCAAACTATCAAATAGTCCTCGCAGGGGTGGCGATCTGCTGCAAATCTTGGGGGGTCTTACCCAGCATGGACGATCCTGGGGGGATCATGGGGTCTGAACCCTTTCTCCCCCCCTTTGAAAAAACATTTTTAAACTTTTGTTTTGATACGAATATTTAAGTAAGCAAAGAATTAGTTTAGTTTTAGACAGCTATCATTAGTACTACACATACTCACAATACAATACAATACAACGACGAGTGTTATTAACGTGGCGTCAACCTGGACGGGCTTCAATGTATTACTATATTAACATTCTGTCTTATGCCATGGTTGACGATTTTGCCCGTATACAAATAAGAGTTTTTAAACATGTTTTTGAACAAATTGTGGGGGCCCACTTTGAGGCCGACCCATTTACCACCAAAAAGTGGGGAAGTCCAAACCCCAGAATCGCCGCCCATGGGTTTTCGTATTATAGTTTCTTCTCTTCTCATTCGAATATTGTGCAGGGCAATCGACGCAAATCAACAAAATCTTTAAATAAAAATAATTAAATGTTATATAAAAATTGTAGATGAAAATATGTTCATTTTAGAGAAACTAAGCCAGTCTTGAAAAGGTCTCATATACAATAATTTGTCATTTGTTGTTGTTATAATTCAACGTTGTTATTTTTGTGCAGTCTGATGAGAATTGTCTCTACCAAGCCCTACTTTCTTGCCAGCAGAGACGGCGATCTGCTGCAAATACTATGGGAAAGGCATGATCTTGGTTGGTCCTGGGGTCCAAACACCTTTGAAACTCTTATTTTGATACGAGTATAAATACGTAAAATATAGTTTTGATTCAGACAGCAATCACTTTCAGACCCGCCTTTTTTCTGGCTTGGCTCTGGCATCGGCTCCCGAAAATTTGACGGTTCTGGTTCGGCTCTCAGCATCGGCTCCCTACTAAGGGGATTTCACACGACAAAAACTTACACGAACTTTCGACTGAAACATTATCTCAAAAATAGAATGCGCAATTTGGGAGCGGGGATGGCTTAGATGGTAAATTTCGTACTTGCAACTCAAAGAAACCGTGAACTAACATATACCTAGTGTATATGATGCGGTGTTTGCGACGTATGCATTGAGAGATGTGTACGTCATGTGGAGTGGCGTCTCTGGCGCATAAGAACCATGGTTTTCAGAACCACTGTAACATGGTCTGCGTCTGTCAGGCTGTGAATAGTATAGACCAAGAAAAAGTTATGATAAACAGTGCACAAGAGCCCAATGATCTGAATTCGGACATGAAAATTAAAATACTATAAGTAATTAAGTAATCATATATAATTATTTTTTTGTGTCTTTTAGGTATTAGAGATGCGTTAGCTACACTGTAAAATAATATTTATTCAAATCGGTGCTATAGTTTATTTACAGTCAATTTTTAAAATCATGCGAAGTCGACATTTTAATTGTTTGACCCAATGGAAAATAATACGACGCAGTAATTATTTTTTAATTTTTAAAAGTTTCATTCAACTTTTAACCGTTTACAACTAAATAAAAAAAGTTACTTGCTGATAATTTACCCAGAATAGCTACAAATTAAATATAAATTAGTATGTCCGATGATCATTGGGCTTTTACCCAGTCCTCTGCTTATAGTTTCATACAGAACTCTGGGTTACAACTGGGCTTAAATTCTGATTTCGAATTGCTTTCATGTGTGGATAATTATGAAAAAACAACTTTGTTTGAAAAAAAAGTGGGCATTTCGAGTGATCAGAATGTTTATGCAATAGGAATTGCAAACATATATCGCCCCAATTGGCTGATTATTAGCCTAAATTATTGCTTTTAAAAATTCTTAATTTTGCAAAAAAGTAAGTTAAAACTACCATGGGCAGCGATCCTTAATAGGGACCCCTCAACTTTTTTCCATTTTTTATTTAAAAATTTCTATTTGGATATGACATGGTATAAAAGTAAATGTTTATACAGTAATACATTGTGAGTATGTGTAGTTATAGTGATAGATGTCTGAAACAAAAATATTCTTTGCTTACTTAAATACTCCTTCACCTAATTTTTTTATACCTATGGCGTAGGCGGGAATCCTGAGAGGGTCCTGGGGTCCACCTTTACAAGGACCCTCTCACTCTTCTGAAAATACACATTTCTCAACTCTAATTTTGATACGAGCCTAATCGTCAACCATGGGATAAAAAAATGCTAATACATTAAAACATTGTGAGTATGTATGGGCAGCGATGCTAGGGGGGTCCTCGGGTTCATCTTAACATAGACCCCTCTCAGTTTTACAAATACAATAATTTCTCAACTCCTATCTTAATACAAGCATAATCGTCAACCATAGCATGAAACAGAATTTTATTCAGTAATCTATTTTGGGTAGGCGTAGTTATAGTGATAACTTCCTGAAGCGAAACTATTATTTGCTTACTTAAATACTTTTCCACCTACTCTTCTTTTTGTATTTATGGATTTAAATTAATGATTTATATTGATAAAAAAAATTAATGTTTTTTAAAATTTCACAAGCAGACATTCAGAATGCTTTTCAAAAAATATCGGTTCACTTTTTGCAAGCAGACAGATTAACGTTTTTATTTGAAAATTCATTCATATTGTGTTACTTTTTTTGCATGGACGATGTTCATAGGGGGGTTCTGAGGTCCACCCTAATAACGACCCTTTCAATTTTTTAGATGAACCAAAGTTAATGAATTTCAAAGAGCTTCGAACATTAACTAAAGTGTTGGTTAAATCAAACTACATGTTTGATATCACATGACTGTCAAAATGAAAAGCTGATGCTTTTAGCTCATTCTATTGTTAGAAACATAGTGTGCACTGTTAATGCCGAATCATAGTGTTGTGGTTGAAGGTCAAGAAGCAGTTTAGTGATGCTCTAGTGTCTCTTATAATTGACTTTCCTGATGAGCCACTGAATAAAAAGTATAGTATTAAACTTCTTTGTCCTACAAGATGACTGACTAGAGTATCTGCAGTGTCTTCTGTGCTTGAACATTATGAAGTGGTACTTGTTAACTTGGAATCATTTGCTTCCATTGGTACTGCTGATGAAACAGCTGTAAAGGCTTGAGGTCTTTTTTTCAACAAGGCACTACTGCATTGGTCCTCAAGTTAGTTGTTTTGGTGTTTTAACTTCTGGAACAGTTAAACAAGTCATTGCAATCAGCAAGTGCTAAAGTCAGTGAAATGGTTGAAGCAACTGATTCAGTTGTGCAAGAACTGCGTCGCCTACGATCAGATGAACAGTTTAACGCTATTTTCAGAGATGTCAACAGTATGGTTTTGGCATATGTTCTCGAGCGGATTGCTGTACCTCGAGTGCAAAAGCCGCCACAAAAGTATTGTGGGCTGGGCCCAGCGTATGTAGCAACAAAACCAGAAGAACATTATTTAGCAGCATATTACACTGTCATAGTCATTGTAATCACGCAACTCACAGAAAGGTTCAATCGAGATTCTCCTGGTTTGCGTTCATACTTGCAGCTGGAGATAATGTTGCTAACTGGTGAAGTGAACCATGATATTTGCAAGCAGTATCGTGAGTTAAATGAAACTGGTCTTTGTTCACAGTTAATTATGTTTAAAGACCTGAATGAATTTTAGCACAAACGAAAATAATAATGGAAGCTATGATCACGGAAGTCAGACATCTGTTTCCTTAGGTTTGAAGATTCATCAGGTTGATGCTTGTGTGTCCAATAATGTCATGTACTGCAGAAAGATCTTTTAGTGCTTTGCGGCGTTTTAAGACTTAGTTGCGTGCACCTATGACACAGCCTCGCTTGAATTCACTGGCCGTTTGTCATGCATTTCAGGATATACTTGACAGGCTGGATTTAAAAAGGCTAGCAGAAGAATTTGATATTCGGTTAGACATTCAAAGGTTTTTTTTTGGAAATTGGAGTAAACGAACTTTGGGGTGAAGGCAGGAGAACAGGCAGAGAGGGTTTTTTATGTTATCTAAACTGCAAAAAAAATCCAATGTATATTTGTTTATAAGTTTGGAAAATTTAAATCTATTTGTAATTTTTTTAAACTATTTGACTCTTAATTAATGGAAAACAAGATTTTATAAAATTTATTTGATGGGTTGATGGCTAGTTATAATTGAATTTATAAGGATGACAAATAATAAAAGGTACTGAAATCGCTATTGTTTTTCTTTAACTCAGTCAAAGTGGCTATAGAAAAGTATTTTTATTGAGTATCAAACTTTTTTTAATTGTTTGGGGATTTAAATATTAATAGCTGATACAAAAAAAATTTGCACTATCGGTCGATACCGGTTCTTTGATTCCAACCCTAGGAAGGACCCCCCCCCCCCCCCAAGATTTTCTGCTGATCGCCGCCCCTGAAAACTACTGTTGTTTACACAAAAAAACAAACGAAACCTTGTTTTTGACATTTATAATAATAATCTTACCTAATATGTGTTTATAATAATTATAAACTCATAATTGATTACTCGATACAATAAAAGTCTTCTCTCGTCTGATGTTATTATGGACGAAGTTGATACCAACCACCTCACTGATTGTCCACATTATATGTTGTTGAGCGAGGCTGCTTGTGGTTACAGTGGATGACGTCAACAACCGCAGGCAAAATGGTTCAGCAATCATCCATGCTTGCGCATATCACGTCAACGAGAAGTTTTGCTTTGCAGCTGGTGTCGTGAAATGGGCAACAAGAGCCTTGTTGGAGCATGCAAGGTCGAGTCCGCGTTCGTTGACAAGAGATTCAATAACTGGAAAGACGGATCCATAAAACTAGATGAACAAACGGCGTCTTCTTCTCCCAGGGCAACGGCTGAATACGTGAGTAATAAAAGCAAACCATCTGTTGCTACACAGCTAAGTTGTCAGCTGGCTAAAGAACAGCAAGTCAACCAAAATAGATTGGTCGTTCAGCTGAACAGTTTAATGTTCCTCATGCGACAAGGACTGGCAATTCATCATGGAAAAGATGAAAAAAGAGAAAACTTGCATCAACTAATTCAGATGAAAACGAGCAATATCAGTGGTGATGCATCAACATCAGTTGTTACGGATGGTAATTGAGCGGTTCAAGGCCATCAAAGCCGTCAGCCAATTTTCCATACTGGCAGATGAGACAAGGGACGTATTAGGGGCGGAACAACTGTCAGTCTGTATTAGATGGACAAACATGATGTTAGCAGCCCAAGAATATTTTTTTAGAACTGTAAAGTCTAGCAGGTTTTAGCAAGAAAGCGGAAATACCGGTGGCATGTCTGATTGACGTTATGACACGATGCCAACTGTCCTTCAGTGAACTACATGGTCAAGGTTACGATGGAGCCAGTGCAATGTCTGGAGCAATTTCTGGAGTAGCTCAGCGGATGAAGAAACGCTCACCAAATGCTCATTTCGTCCATTGTCTGGCTCACTGTCTCAATCTGGCGGCAGCAGAATCGAGAAAATCTGTTCCATTTTTGAGCGGCGAACTGGAGTTTGTTCAGCATATCGTGACATTCATCCTCAATTCCGGTAAACGCACAGACATGTTGAGAGACGTGCAAAGTCAGTTTGTATACAATGAGAACGAGGAGCACCACGTCTCGGCTCCAGTGACTAACCTTCGACCACTGTGCCTTACTAGGTGGACCGTACGAGCGTCAGCAATAAACAGCGTAATTTGTAACTATGAGCACCTTATGGAAACGTTTGAGCGTATAGTAGCTGATCGAAAAACTCCTTTTAATGCAGCCATTACAGCACGTGGTTTTTTGAGTACCTTGCATTCAGCGGAAACATACTTTAAATGTTCAGTTGCTCCTCGTCTGTTTGCATGAACTGACTCGTTTGCTACGGCCATTCAGAGTCCTACTATGACGATCTCAAAAGGGATGTGCCGTAAACGTCACGTGTTTAGCGAACTCACAGTGTTAAGGAATCAGTTTGAAATATTGTTTGATGCCGCTGTTATTGAAGCAAAGAGGATGGATCTGGAAGACATAAAATTGCCTCGTCGACGACGTGTTTCTGCCAGCATTGTAGAAGGTGTGTACTGTTGTGTACTATGTATATCATTTTAACTTTGGTTGCTGATACATTTTTATTTAACAGCTCTCTTTATCTTTATAAGATATTTCATGCACAGTTGACGGTGAACAGTTTCAGTTTATTGATATAAAAGCATTCCAGCGTTCTCACTATTACGAGGCTGTAGATTCGCTATACAACACGATCAGCTGGCGTCTTGACAACCAATCTTTAAAACCAGCCAGCACGCTAGAACAGTTGCTTTGTTCAGCTACAGTGGGCCCGCAGATAGACGAAAACCTGCTGTAAAAAGTCGTTTGTCTTCACCCACATCTCAACCGCATCAATCTCAAAAGTAAACTCGCTCTTCTGTCACATAAAAACATCGCAGATAACATTCCGGCAATTATTGCTTGGTTTAACGATGCCGATGTAAGACGTGACACTCACAAAACCATGTATTCAGCATTGGCAACCCTGGTCATGCTTCCTACCACCACTTCGTCATGTGAACGTTCGTTCTCCGGGCTGCGACAACTAAAAACGTATTTACGATCAACAATGGGACAGGAAAGACTGAATTCAATCATGATGGCCCATTGAGTTGAACATTGGAAAACTGAAAAGGGAAGGGTATAAAGGAAAAACGAACACAGGGCTCTAGGCCCCATTAAAGGCAAGGCTATTAATTAACCAAATTTGTATTAGCGACTTGCCATGTTGGACCATCCAATATTTTGCTCGTGGCGCCCCCTATGTCAAGTACCCATGTATGTATTTCGGCATAAATATTTGTTCACAGTTAATTAATAATTTAACCATGTTCGCAAGTTGTTTTGACAAAAAAGTTATTCAAGAGCTCAATGATCCATATTTGAACACATAAAAAAAACCCTCAAAATATTTGAAGTTTCAAGTTTCGATAATAAGGCCCCAAACTTAGATGGAAATATGAATTACAACTTTTACATAGTATGGATCATGGGAAGGGCTCTGATGGATTAATAAAAAAACCGAATTTTATTTAAAAAAATTTTTAGTTAAAGACTTTATAGGAATGAAATTGTTTTGTTGCATTCTAGATGTTTAGTTCTAATTAGTTTAAGCATTATTAATTTTTTAAATTCGAATTCTAGTTTTTCTCAAATATATATGTATTATTTCTGTGCTCCATAAATAAAAAATATGTATACCAATATTTTTTGAATTTTGAATTACTCTGTATCAACCAAATTTTTGAATTAATAAAAGCGAAAAAGAAAAAAACTATTATTCTTCTTGTACTTGTAATTTCTGTTTTTAAATATTTTATGTCAAGAATTCGAAATAAAAGTTTCAAATAAATTAAAGTTTTGTTTTTTCATTGAAATTAAAAACATAATTATAATTTTTTAAATCGTAATTTAAACCTTTTTATAATGAATAAAATTAATTAAAATCCAAAATTTGCTATTGGATATATTGTTTTTTTATATTTTAAAATCGTTTTTTAGTAACATTTTAGATTTTGGCGAGTAAAAAAAGTTGAAAACGAAAATAAAATGTTTCATTAAAGTTTTCTTGTGGTGGTCTGCTATCGCGCTATCCTTTGATATTGGCTATTGGTATTGTAAATTTCGTATAAATTTGAAACATTTTAAAATTAGGAAAAAATCAACAACAAAACAATTTTGAAGTTTCGAAGCTTTTTATTTATTTGAAAAATTCTGTTTTAATGAAAACAATTCAGAGCCAGAGCCGCCAGATTTTTCGGGTTTGGCTACGGTTCTGGCTCAGACTCTGGCTCTTGCAAAAAGTGGAAGTTCTTCGGCTCTACAAGCTTGACTATAACTACACATACTCACAATTTATTACTATCTAACATTCTGTTTCATGCCATGATTGACGATTATGCTCGTATCAAAACAAAAGTTTAAAAGTTTTGTCATTGAAAAAAGTGGAGGGGGGGTTCACATTGAGGTAGACCTTTTAAGTACCAAAAAGAGGGAAGGTTCAGGCCCCAGGATCCCCCAGGATCACCGCCTATGCTTGCCAGGCTATTGAGTAAATTTAGTAACGATTGATAATAATAATGACGAGCCTTATTATAGTGGTGTATAACCCGAACAGGCTTCTAATCCACTTGGGCTGCATATTTTCATTTACACCTTTGGGTTACTAGAGAATTGGTTGCACTTGGACCTAAGACCTTTCATTATTGGTCAGGCCGAGAGTCGTTGCCGACTCACCTACCCGTTCACCCGATTGATTGATTTATGAAGCAAAATTAAAATTACATTTTGCACAAATATTTATAATTAAAAAGTATTTCATTTTATTATGTCGCATAGTTTTTTTATGGATTACGCTTTTTTATAAATTTATTGAACATCACACAAAATGAAATATTTCACCTGGCATCTTGTCCTTGCATTCCATTTGAAAGACCTTCAACGCACCTCTGTCCTTGATCTCCCTACGATGAAAAGTTATGTGCAGAGTATTCCATCAAAAATATTTGCTTTAAGATAAGATTAGTTTGACTAAGCACGAAAACGGAGTTTGTTCAAGGTTTTTAAACTTCACAATTTTTTATCTATATTGGACAAATTAAATTGTTTACGATTACTTAAGCTGAGATTTATAGATTTTTTATGGCATGTTTCCCCATAAATTAATTAGTTTGAATAGTGCCTATCGAAGAAATTAAATGTTATCGAACGAAAAAAATGTTTTATTCATGGTTTAGAATTAATGCTCTTTCTTTAATTGATTTTCAGTTTTTTCAGATTAATTTTTTACCCATTTATCATGTATTCAAAACAGTCTCTTAGACCATTTCAACCAACTTGAGATTTTTAAGAGGGGCATATAATTTGGTAGAAGGGTTGAGGATGTAGATGTTAGGGCAGTTTGTATCAAACCATTTCATAGAAAAGTGCTCGGGGAAGGCTCTGACAAAAAGAGCCCATATCGTGCTGATGGAAGTTACTTCGTTCGGAAGAGAAGATCGTTTGGTTTCATCTTTGAAGGTTAGAAAAACAAAACCTGTTGGAAGAAAATGAGTATGAACACTTGAATGGAGGTCGGTTGTGTTCAATTGAAAAATAGAGTGGTGGTCGAGTAAATGATAATGAAAATAATAAAAAACTTAATGTTTTTTTTCTAAAATTTCATAGTATAAATTCTCAAAACAGATTTTAACCAATTCCTCCAGAGCAATTACTTCTTTATACTGGACTTATATTTACATAATACCAAAATAATAAATAAAATGCATCAATTTCTCTTTTTCCACATTCAATTTTTAAAAAATCCCTTTGCATGAGATTTGTATTTTAATGAAAAAGTGCGAACATGGAGAGGTCAACAAAATTTTTGATGAGCTTATGCAACCTGCCTGATTTAGGCAGGTCTTTTTCGCTCGAATGTGTTTGGGATGAATTTTTTACAGTATAAATAAAAGCCATTTTTCACAGGGTGAATGTGTAAAAAGTGAAGGTGGTGAGAGGTCAACTGATAGAATACACAGCAAACTGACTGCAGTTTACTAAGACAATGACAATTTTCTTCACCACCTCCTCACCCATGGACCCTTCTCCACTTTTATTCACAGTTTCTACTACTGGCATGGGAACTCGTTGTTTTTTTTGAGAAGATGAGAAGAAGGGAGACAAAGAGGAGGGGGAGGGAAGACTCATTACTTCACTGTAGACTTGCCTGTCCTGTGTTAGATAATTTAAAAATAATTGAAGGTTTTAGTTTTGAAAACAGATGAAAAATAATTAATTAAATAAATTACTTTTATTGTGAGAAAATGAACTAGATCGAGATGATTTGAATTTAAAAATGGGAAGGTAGTCATTTATTAAAATTGCCTTAAATAATGGCTTACAAACAATCTATTTTACAATTATATATGATTAAATAACTTTCTAATTACTTTAATAGTTGAAACTACTTAGTAAATCTTATCATCAGTTGAGAAATAGGTTTAATAAAAATTGTGGGAATTCCACAGAATCGCTGGCCATGTTTGTATCTGGCTGACAATTCCACTCCTTCTTCATTTGTAGTGTGCACTACAATCATCTTTTTACTCTTCCATAAATTGTATTAATCGATGATGATGGTGATGACGATGACGATGACGATGATGATGATGATGATGATGACGATGACGATGACGATGACGATGACGGTGATGATGATGATAATAATGATGATGATGATGATGACCATGATGATGATGATAGAAACTATAAAAATAAACGTTAAATTGAAGATGCTGTAATGGAAAAAGCATAAATGTTCATTGAGACTCTCAATGAGACATAGATACATGAGTGAATTTGGGTCAAACAATGCCTATTTTGCCTGACGTTTGCTTTTTCTAGATGTTGTTTTTATTTTTGTTGAATACAATCTTTGTTCGGATTTTTCTTTTAAATTATTTTCTGTTACAATATATACAATATATACAAGTTCGTTTAGAATTGAAAGAAATTACATAACAATATGTATACATTGATGGTGTAACATCTAACACACTAAAGATTAACACTGGTGTACCGCAAGGATCTATTTTAGGACCTTTGTTATTTAACATTTATGTTAATGATTTAATGAATCTTTCCGAAATTGCCAAATTTGTCCTTTATGCTGACGACACTACAGTATTGTTCCAAGACAAAAATGTTAAAAATCTTATTTTAAAAACAAATACTTTTCTTAATTTGTTACATCAATGGACAATTGACAACCAACTCAAAATCAACTATGCAGAAACATGCAGCATTCTTTTTGGCCCTAAAATAAAAACAAACATTATTAATTAGACACTTACAATTGATTCTTATATTATAGAGAGAGTCGATTATACAAAATTCTTAGGTATTTATATAACCAGTAATCTTTCTTGGAATGAACATATAATGTATATATCAAAAAAAATTTCAAAAAATATTGGTATTTTACATAAACTTAAACACAATTTACCATCTCATATAATAAAGTTACTCTATTCTACTTTAATTCTACCTTACTTGACCTATTGTCTTCCTTTATGGGGACTTGCTTGCAAAACTCATTTACATCCTTTAAATGTTACACAAAATAATTTTCTTAGAGTCCTGTTTAATTTACACTCTCATGACCACATATCTCATCTGTATCTTCCAGCTCAAATTTTAACAATCAATCAGTTATACATCTTTAAAACCTATATTCTTTTTCATAAACTTATAATAAAAAACACAGCCTCCTTTTTACACATTTAATACATTCCTTCACATCCAACTGCACACGAACATTGAGAACTAAGTCTGACTATTACTTACAAACTCCAAGAACCAATTTCTATCTAAATAGTCCAATCTATGCAGGGCTCCAACTCTGGAACAGATTGCCATTGAATTTGAAGAATATACAGCAAACCTTTAATTTTAAGAAAATAATTAAACCACTTATAATTTCCAATCCCTTTAATTAATTTCTTTTGTAAATCAATGAAAACATTTGTTATTATTAACAATTCTTTTAATTTGTGAATTTAATTAAGAAGTTCATGTATTATTTTATTTTTCTAAGAGGTCATACAAGCATTTATTTGCTTCGATTTCTAAATTTATTTGCTTGCAAATAAACGAATTGTTGTTGTGAATGTTTCAGCACATGTTTGGCAAGCGGGTTGGCTTAGATGGTAAGTCGTTAGACCTGCAACTTAAAGGTCGCCAGTTCGAATCCCTGTACAGCCAACCGTAAGCTATCATATACCTAGTGTATATGATGCGGTGATTCACGACTTATGTCGTGTGAGTGGCGCTTCAGTTGCGTGCCCGGGCGCTATACAAACTGACATCATCATCATCGAACGTGCGCAGAAGGCCTTTATACAAAGGCACGACAAATTGACTTTTCCACAGGTTTTTCAATACCTTGGTGAAACTAATATTTTTCTAAAAAATCAAAAACCACTGTGACCACTATGACGAAAATACAAGTTTTGATCTATACCAGTCTCAAAAACATCTCGAAGATCTGTTGGCCAGACAAGATTCTGAAAGAAGACCTATACTATAGGTCCTATAGAAATAGAAAAATAATAGTCTAGTGATAGAAAAATTCTCAAAAAACGTTGAAATAGATTGGACATATCCTTTGAATGCAACAAAACTTGCTTTCACCAGAAACCTTCAAAGAAAAAGGAAAAGAGGACATTTGAAAACACCTAGCACAGAAATTTAGAGACTGATATTGAGCATATGAAAAAACTTATGATCAACTGTTAGAACAGGCTTAGAAACGACACGCCTGGTGAAAGCTGGTTGGCGATCTATGTCACAGAAATAATAATAGACAAAAGTACTCGAATCTAAACACATTTAATCACGGTATAAAAAATTAAAAGATAGTGAAAAAAAAAACTCAAAATTTATATGATAATTATAAAAATGAAAATCAATAAGAGGATAATTCTAGTATTTACAATTTAAGAAAAAAGAGTCATTGATTAAACAAGTTTAAAAAAATCATCTTTACAACATTGCTTTTGTGAACCTTATGTCTTGTAACCATAGGCGCCGACTTGTCTAAAATATTGGGGAGGGGGCCAGGCCATATTTTATAATTCAATATTAAATCATTCAACAACTTTAAAATCAGTATAATTATAAATAAATTAATTATTAGAATAATTATTTGCTGAAGTAAGTTCAGTCAATAAAGAATGAATTCATTCATCTTAATACTCGCAAACTTTGAAAAATCTACTGTGGTTTATCAAAGTTTCATTTCTAAACAATTGAAAATAAATTAACATTTTTTGGAAAATGATATTTTAAATGGATTTTCAAAACGATTATATATTTTAGTCCGTTATTTAAAAGTGGAACCGGAACCATTTTTCATTAATAGTAAAAAATGTTTTCCCGTCTTCAGTGGCGCAACTAGGGAGGGGCTTTTCGAAGGGTCCCGCAATTTTTCGAAAATCGTAAGTTTTTTTGGTGGTGGGGGGGGGGGGGGTAATGAATTTTTCAATATGCCATAGGACAATGATATTTTCTCAGGATGGCCATCGAGTCTTTATCTCACGAAACATTTCATATATCAACACAGAACATAGAGATCCCACCAAAATAACACTAACATGTCACAAATTCTAAGAAATAGAGCACCACTAGACACTTAACTACACTTTTAAATCTTTACACTTTTTATATGTAATTTTTTTAAGCCATGACACAGTATATAAAGAAAAAATCAGATAAACAAAATAACTCTCGAGCTTTCAGAATATCAAACCTTCATGGAAAGGATGCAGAAACTGTGTAAAAACAGCTCAAAATCACATCAACACATCAAGTTTACGTGCGTATCAGTCTGATCTCATTGCATGTATCGAACTGCAAGAATTCTTTTGAGCAACAAGCCTTCAGCCCGAGTTGCATTATATGCTCGATGTTGTTCTGACTCTGTCAGTTACCTCATCAGATGCAGAAAAAGCATTTTCTAAATGTTGGCATACTAAAATTCATCTTAGGACGACTGTATCTGCATGTCGTTTGCAAATCTTGTTTGAGAATATCTGCTACCAAAACAGCTACTGCACTTCATCCAGTAAATGAAATGGTGAAAAGATTTTCACAAACTGATCGAAAAATTATTTTGTAACTGAGAACACATCAAAATTTTGTTGAAACTAAATATTTGGAAAAAATTATAGACAGTTTAGGATCTCATATCAAACTTATTTTTTTACTTTTTACCTTAGTTTAAAAAATGATGACGTAACTTTAAGAATACTATGCAACTTAGTTTTTAGTTTTTCTTTTGTACTATCTAAATTCTTTATTAATCATAATTGGTAGTTTTTATTTAGCCCATTTACCGCCGCTACCCGAGAAAAAAAGTTAACATGAATTTTAAATTTAGACTTGCATTATATGGTAATAAGAATAACTCAAGCAAAATTGAAAACAATTATATCATAAGTTTTAATGGGGCAAAATGTTGCAAAAACGCAACGTGAGCGGGAAGTGTGACATACTTATGTACAGTAAGAAATCATAAATAAATTGATTCAAACCACATTTATTAAACAGAAATAAATTTCAATTGCAAATAGTTCGATAAAGTTCAGACTTCTAATTATTTTATTTGTTATAATATTAATAATAATTATTTTAATTACAACAAAGCAAATCATTTAACGTGAATTACAACAGCACTCATAAACAGTCGTGCTGTTTCAAAGACGACACTGACGACGAATGTTATATTTATTTTAATTTTATATTCAACCTATGAGAGGTTAAAAAATTATATTCTTTTCAATAAAAGCTTCAAGTGTGAAGCATTTGCGGTTTGGAATTTTTTATCGAAATATAAAAATCAACATTCATCTACAAAATTCAACTTTTAATTTTAATTTTATAAATTTCATAATACATTAACATTAAAATAATAATTTTATTATTATTATAATGACTAGACTTATTAAAAATCATACGAAATCATATTATTTTAAAGTTGCGAAAACGCACCATTGATTTTTAAAAACATTGAAAACGTTTTACAAGTTATTTTGAATATAAAAAAAATTAATTCAAATATTAACTATCTTTTCACACTGAAGTTAAGACTAAATTTGTATAAATATACTAAAAATCGAACGAAAAAATTGAAAAATTATCTAAGCGAAGAGAGATTTTTTTGAGAAATTTTAAATGTGAACAGGATATAAAAGACTATAAATAATAAAATAAAAAAAGTTGAAATTAAACTTTAAAATTTATTGTACAAAATATGTAAAAAACTCGGTATTAAAACAGCAAGAAAATATAAACATTGATGTTGCAAAACGCAACAGCTGCGGTAAATGGATTAAACAATTATTTTTTTGGACTAAAGTTGAGCCCCCCCCCCAGCCTTTTTTGCTGGTTGCGCCCCTGCCCGTCTTGTCTTTTTTCCGATGGTCATTATATTTTTTAATCCCGAAACTTTTTGACACGGCTCCGACACATTTTTGAAACTAAACATTTTATCTCCCCACTCATTATCGGTCTAAAACTCTTGACATTTTTTAGCACTGAATATTTGAACGTTAAAATTTGAAAAAAAAAACAAACACTATTCAAATCTCAATAATTGTTGAGATAAAATTATTTGAGATAGTTTTCATTGGTTTTAAGTAATTAAATTAAGTTTATAAAACTTTTTTTTGTTGGTTTAAATCGTTCACAGCCTGACAGACGCAGGCCATGTTAGAATGGTTTTTAGAACCATGGTTCTTATGCGCCAGAGACGCCACTCCACGCGACGTACACATCTCTCAATGCATACGTCGCAAACACCGCATCATATACACTAGGTATATGATAGTTCACGGTTGCTTGTCAGGGATTCGAACAGGCAGCCTTTGAGTTGCAAGTCCAACGTATACCATCTAAGCCATCCCCGCTCCCTATTTTTAATGTCTTTACCCTTCTCTCATTAATATCTTGTTTGTCTCATCCACAATCACCTCCATGATTCTGTTCCTATTCCCTTCCCACATCACTTCACTGTCATTCTTACTTTTCCCTTACTTCTCCCTTCATTACAAATATCAAAAACAGATAACAATTGTATTACAGACACAAATGAAAAATCATATAAAGAATTGAATTGAAATTTAGATATCAATTCTAAATTCAAAAATAAAAATGTTACAAAAGTTTTTCAGAAAGTATTGGTGATAAATAGGAGTTAATCAAGATTTTAGAACAATAAACTTGTTCGACGACCCTCTATTGTTCTTCCAGAAACAGAATAAAGCCTCTTAGAAGAAGTGCTACTGGCTGGTATTCTACGATAAATGGAGAAAAATTTGTAATATTGATTATTATCTTCGCGCTTAAGAAAAGTTATAAACCTCAGCAATGACCCATTTCCGTAAATACTTTCTAAACATTTCTTTTTCCACGGATTTCTTGCAGTTACCCTAGGGGAGCTTTCACATGCAGAACTCTAATCTAAAGTTAAACGAATACATTTTAAAAATACTATTAACAAGGAATATAACTTGCAGATATACTGAACAAAATGTTGGCT